>JANRMT010062796.1:111776080-111793861 GCA_026402145.1 Polypterus bichir lapradei | reverse complement strand
TCTATCTATCTATCTATCTATCTATCTATCTATCTATCTATCTATCTGTTCTCGTCCTCTGAGATCTGAGGGCCGCATTCGACACCATCGATCACAACATTCTTAGAAATCGCCTCAGTCAGTGGGTGGGCTTCTCTAGGAGGGTCTTCAGTTGGTTTGAGTCTCACCTGGCAGGGACAAAAGTCTTTGTTAGCTGTGATCAGTATACTGTACTTCAGAGACCCCTGATGTTCTATATGGTGGTCCACAAGGGTCTCGCCTGGGTCCGCTGCTCTTTTCGATCTCCATGCCTCCGTCAGGTCCGATTATCTCAGGGCACAACGTGAGCCACCACAGCCATGCTGACGACACACAGCTTTATTTATCAGCGGCGCCTGATGACCCCGACTCTCTTGATTCACTGACCCGAATGTCTTACTTGTGTTTCTGAGTGGATGAGACGTCACTTAATCAAACTAAATAAAACAGAAATCTTAGTGATATATTGAGGGTATTAAAAATAAACTTAGGATTAAAAGTACGACGGAGGTAAAGAATTTCAGGGTAACTGTTGACGCTGACCTGAATTTTAAATCACATATCAATCAGATCACCAGGATGGCATTTTTTCACTTAAGAAACATAACAAAAGGCAGACCTCTTATAACATTGCAAGATACTGAGAAACGAGTTCACGCCTTTGTGTTCAGTCGGCTAAATTAGTGTAACGCACTCCTCTCAGGACCACCCAAAAAAGACATCAATCGGTTAATACGAGTGCAGAATGGAGCGGCCAGAATCTGAACTAGGAAAAGAAAATGTGAGCACATCACGCCAGTCTGAGCGTCACGACACTGGCTACCTGTGCCATTTAGAATTGACTTTCAAAGACGGCTGATGGTTCACAAAGCCTTCAATCATCTCACCCCGTCCTGCCTGTCACCTTCCACTCCAATCGTAACCTGAGATCTTCAATTGAGGGTCTGCTTAGAATTCCGAGAGCTGAACTTAAAAGAAGTGACGAGGCGGGCAGGCGGGCAGCCTTCTGCTGTTAGGCACCTCAAATCTGCAATATGAGTTTACTGATAGGAATTCACCAGGCTGATAGGGTGGCGCACTTTAATAATCTGCTAAACACCCCGTTATTGTCACACGGCCTCCTCAGAGCTTCATCTTAGTGTGACCCTGATGCTCTGGATATTCACTGAATTATCATCGTCATTCCTGGTGGCTCCACAATCCATACTCACCACTACTTTCTCTGCTGTTCTTCTTCTTCTGCGTCACCACCACCTGATCAAAGCACCGTGATGTCCCTGCATTGATGGATTAAAGGCCACGTGACCATCCTCATCATCATCATCGTCATCATCACCATGAGAATCCTGAATACCCTGAGGCCTGACTGAGGCCATTGATGGCAGGTAGAATGCCTGGGGGGGGCTGGCCAGGTGGTCTCGTGGGCCCTGCACATTTTATTTTTCTCCAGCTGTCTGGAGTTTTTTTGTTTTTTCTGTCCTCCCTGGCGATCACACTTTACTTTTATTCGATGTTAATTAGTGTTCCTTTATTTGAATTCTTATTTATTTTGTCTTTTTTCTCTCTTTTCTTCATCATGTAAAGCACTTTGGGCTCATTATTTGTATGAAAATGTGCGACAGAAATAAATGTTCTTGATGTTCTTGATGTTGCTGTCCCTGCGCTGCACAATATGGCCGACAGTCCCATGGAGGAGGGCACACCAGGTGGGCACCAAGATCAGCGTGTCTTTTTTTATCGGGTTCTCTCTGTTTTATTGGCAGTTTTAAGTTTTGTCTTCTTGTGCCCATCCAGCTAGCCACTGTGCCAATGTCCCACCCTGGCAAGAGCCACCACTGGTCACTCAGGTGAAGTCACACGCATGGCATCCCTTTGAACTACACAGCATGGTGGAGCAGCCTTGGCAAGGGTACAAGTGAGGAGGTGGCAGAGGAGAACAGCGCCCCCTGTTGAATAATCAGGCAGACATTTGCTGGTCCTGGCACAGTCATGGTGAGGCTTCTTAATAATATGTGGGTGGTGGCAGCTGTTCCATGATGTTATCGGTCACAATCACAACACGAACTGCTTACCCAGAATAGAGACAGCGGCCAGTGGCACGCAGCACAAACATGGTGGTCCGGGTTATTCAGCAGTCCTTACAAATCCAGTTGTGTCTTTTGTGTGTGTGTGTGTGTTTGGGCGACTCTCTCTGGAAAACACTGAGTGGAGGACAGGACCCCAGTTTGGACCAAAGGCCACTCCAAGACCAAACACACACTAAACTCACTTAGTCATTCCAACAGATGGTGCATCACAGACATTTGTAATAATAAAATGCATCCCAGGGAGGCACAGAGGTGGATTCGTAGAACTGCTGCCTTGCAGTAAGGAGATCAGGGTTTGCAGCCCGGGTCCTCCCTTTGTGGAGGTTGCATGTTCTCCCCGTGTCTGCGTGGCTTTCCTCTGCGCACTCCACTGTCCTCCCTCTGTCCAAAGACATGCAGGTTAGGTGGACTGCTGACACTAAAGTACCCTTGGTATCTGTGTGTGTGTGTTTACCCTGTCCAGGGTTTGTTCCTGCCTTGCACCCTACGCTAGCTGGGATTGGCTCCAGCACCCCCTGTGGGTTGGAGAATGACCGGACAAAGTGCATCACTACCAAGAGTTTGTGATGCGCCATCTGTTGGAATGCCACAGACATAGCAGCCAGATGAACACCCAGACACTTCTTAATGGGGTGAAGTGCACTGCCCGCTTTGGCTGAGGTGCCAAGTCCTCATTGCCAGGCTCATCTAAGCACTTTTGCCATTGATGACCCCGGGTTCAAGGCATAGGGCAGCTGCAACCAAGCCGGACCGCCGCACTGACACACTCAGCCTTCTTACAGCCGACCCTCTCTGTCTGCCCGGGTGCCCAGTGTGATTTGTGTTTGTGGTGCCCGTTGTGTGATGCCCTGCGGGTGTTCTTGTAGTGTTTTGTGATTTCGTATTTTATTCCGGTTTATTGTCTCTTATTCTAAGGCAATGCTTTGGATATCCGGCAGTTCTCAGTATTTAGTGTTTCGTGACGATCACGTATTACTTGTGTCCAATGTTGTATATGAGAGCTCTGGGAACTGCTTTGAGTTTGGAAAAGGCGCTATATAATTCAAATGTCGTCATTTTATTAATATTCATAAACACATTCATCTGGATAACAGGGTTAGCATTGTGGGGGGGGGGGCCTTACCAGCTTGAATATTTTATCATGGAGCCGAAGTCCTCAGCAAATGGATTTTCATTTGGGATTCCGTTACCGAGTTTCGTTTTGCGTATAAAGTAAAATGAAGACATTGACTGCGTTGTTCTGTTCTTTACTTTTGTAATCCTTCATTAAAGTGGGCCAAAGACGCAGACTTTTACAAAATGGAGCTGCTCAGCTGTCACGCAGATAACACTTACGGGTGGTCTTTGGCATTTTCCCAAGACATACCAGAGGTGGCGTCGCCCCCGTGTTTTGGTGCCCACCCTCATGTGCACAGCGCGAGGACGTTTTGGATGAGATGTTCCCTCCTAAGCTTCCCTCAAGTCCTCTCATGGTGCCGCTGTACCCAAGGACTCTTTTTGCAGGATGTCTCTCGCCCTGAGGGGCACGGGCACCATCAGGACTGGCAAACACCCCCCCATCTTCATTCACAATTCAACCTCTGTGGGCCGAACTTCAGTGTGCAGAGAGGGGACGAGGAACGCGACATTTCGGAGCTGAATTTGAGAAGGTCTCCGCTGTGGAAGGACGTTGAAATGCAATGAAAAGTGAAGACCACCAGGTTTTTCAAATCTAATATTAGCCGTCACGCTGCAGATGCCACCTTATGTGTTGTAAAATCTCGTGCATGGAGTTCCTCATCTCAATTTTCGTTTCTAATTCCAGTTTCATAACGTTTTGTGTGATCCACATTTCCGAATGTAATGAAATGGGATTTTATTTAGACCGATAAGAGACGATTCTGGAACTTCAGCTTTTGGAATTAAAACTCTCCCTTGAAGAATTGGGCGCTTGGCCTTCCATAACTTTTAATTAAACTGGATTACAGTGATTTTTTTTTGTTTATCGCATTGCTCACACGTCACTTCGCACATCAGCCGTTTCGTCGCAGCGCGCGTCACCGTGACTGAGTATGACGGGCTCGCGCACCTTCCAATTCGCGCATGCGCCTGTTACGTAGATACGCCTAATCACGTCACACCAGTCAGAAATAAAAATTGATATAAAGATGATTAATCTTTTCTTTAACGACAATAGAAAGCCTCGCTTTCGCAAGGCATCAAAAAATTCGTAAAACTCTTTGATGCTCCTCTCCACGGAAATCTTTAGTAAAAGGCGAAAGATTTATACGAGCTGAAGAGAAGCCAGAGTGTTTCTACCGAGTGCTCGTGCGGGTTGCTCGCCCCATGATTTTCACGACGTGACTGACTGGCGGTGTCCCGGTGCTCGCACACCCGCTAGAGAAGGCTACGAACAAAAGTCACGACGTGGTGGTGCTCAAATGGTTTTCCGCTGTTAAACATATCAGCAACATTATAAAATGTAATAAACATAAAAGACACGCCTCGTTGGGCAGGGCAATGCATGCTGGGTATGCAAATCTCGCCCATAACCCAGCCTATCACGGTAGGGCTCCGCCATGACGTCATTTCGGTGACGTGACGGCAGGCCGCCCGCCTTTCAGTCCTTTGAAGCCGTGAATGTCATCAATGGCTGCGCTAATGACGTTTGATCTTCAGAGTTGCTTTTATTCTTGTCTGGTTTTGTGTTTTTCATTCAGTCTTCTCGCGTAGCTCACGGAGGTGAAACGGAGCACACGGGTATGGCTGGTACTCCCTTCTCTGGCACATTATGTTTGGCTGATGTGACTTGTGTCGCAATTCGTTTCATTTCTTTTAATTTTCCAATTGGAAGTCAGGCATGTAGAGTGACTTGCTGAGGGTCACACAACGTCACTAGCAGGATTTGAACCCACCACCTCAGAGCTGGAGGTCCAAAGCCTCGGCCACAACTCCACATCACTCAGGAGATTGTCGATCGGCCAACTCGCTCTTCTTCAGGTGTCCATGGCACCTGACATATAACGTGCTCTGCCACTCTGTCACTGCTGTCACGGCTTCTTCTTGTGCCCTTGGCGCGTTCTCCTGTGTCTGTGTGGGTTATGTGAAGTTGATCAGCTCTGTGCTTCATGGTGCCCTGGTGTCCCATGTGGAGTCAGCTCTGTGCTGGCACCGATAAAAGCAGGGCTGAAATGACAAGGCACCCACCCCCCCCCACCACCCCCCGCCACCACACCTCATTTATCCTGTACTGGGACTTTCACTTGGCATCACCTCCTCATTGATTATTGGGAATCCCAGCAGGGTGTCTGTCCAGTCACCCTTCTGGACCTTTCGCTCTGCTCCTCCATCCTCTGCTCTGCCTTGTGTTCTCCTTCTTCACTCCCCTTCAGCAGACCCCCAACTCTTCTTCATCACTCTCATCTCATTTCTTAATCATTACTTCATATAGCGCCATGAACAGCAGGCAACATCACGAGACGCTTTACAGAGCCCATCAAGATACACAGCCTGGCAGTGAAAATGAACCCTGGGCAGACAGGAGGAGGAGGAGGAGGAGGAGGAGGAAGAGGAGGAGGAAGAGGAGGAGGAGGAGGATCTATCTATCTATTGATCATATAGCACCTTTCATATCTAACTATTTAAAGATCTTCTGTATGAAGCTGAGTACCCCCCACCAGACAAACTCCGCTCTCTCCACCTAAAGCCGTCCGTGTTTGGCATAAAACTGACAGCACATGATGGACCATCGGCATCTGACTTTTATTTTTTATCATTTTTAATATTTTTCAATGTGCATATCCTGTGGGCTGAGGTCCACCAGCAGTGGCAGATGTTCAAATTGCAGTGATGCTGGATCTTCTCTGAGGACCTTAGAAAAGCTCTTATCATCCCAAAGACCCCGAGGAGGTCCCGGTCTCCTCCGTCTGTGTGCCATTGTGCCGAACGTATAAGCGGGTGTTTGCAGAACCCACTGGGTATCAAAAAGAAACGCCTCCAGCGGGTCCGAGTAACGGCAATCAGCAGAGCCGGCTCTAGGATTTCTGCTGCCCTTGGTGAAGGTGTAAATGGCGCCCCACCTCACTCCCTTTACTTTGAGAGGAGTTATGACTGCACAGTGAGACCCAGAGACAGGACTGAGGACAGGGAAGTATTTAGGACCTCAGATTCACAAGTTGAGAATGTCGAGTTACAGCCACGTCTGTTCACAAGAAAGAAGATAACTTCAGAAGACAAGTCGGAGTTGGGCTCTAGCAGTAGTCTTTATGTATGGCTTTTGATGTTTCTCTAAAGAAAACTAAAAAACTGTCCTCTCCCAATACTCTATACCAGCTTCTATCGTTCCCTATTTAAACCACAAGTCAGTTGTGCGTCTTTTGATGTTGGTGACTTTGTACATAATTTTAAAAAAATTGTTTTTTTTTTTTTTTTTAAACCGAGACATTACTATAATACTTTCAAATTAACATATTGAAAGCTTAGCCTGATGACAGCTTTACATGTAACTGAGAATATGAGGATTATCTTTAAATAGGACTCTTTACCCACAATTCCTACTCACCCTATGCTTGTGTATGCAAATCACTCAATCTACCGCTCGACAGCGCAGAGCGAATCTCCCAAATGGTGCTGAGCAGCAGAGGGCGACACCTGCTGAGTCTGAACACAAATTTGAGTGGCTGTCCATTTGGGAGGCGATCACAGTTTGGGTTCATCAGCTTTTAGTGATTCACTCACGAGTGACAGTCCTCTTCCTGCTTTGATCGTTTCATTTTATTTCGCCACATCTGTCTCTTCTATGCTACACTTCATCATCATCATCATCATCATTGTTGTTGTTCATGCCATTGTTGGACTGTGAAGACCGAACATCACTAGTATGAGAAAATAACGTAAAACAATATAAAGGGACATTCACTTGGAGTCCGAGTGTCACCCAGGGCCGTCTGTGTGTCACACATTGAGCTGCGCTGCACTGCGCCGAGTGCAGACAGAAACGCCACAGAAACCTCTCTTTGTGCGCCGCTCCGCTCCGGAAAAATCACTCGGGGGGCTGCAGTAATGTGCCCTGACCACTAGAGTGCACCCTAAGCCGTTGCCTAGACCACCGATGCCCACAAACAGCCCTGGCAGTACAGTAAACCTAAATGATGGCAGGTGCGCCCGTCTCCAAAAGAGAGCCAAAGCAGCAGCTGGAGATACGAGAGGTGGACACGTCTGTCGTGCTCATCATGTGTGGACTGGCCAAAGAAATGCCTCCCACCATCTTGATATTTCTGGTTTTAAAGTTTGCCAGCCCAGTTTGGTGGGGCAGAGTGGTGGCCCTGAGGAGGCCAGGGATCTGTGCTGGAAATTAGAAGGTTGCCAGTTTGAATGCCACTCCGTGGGGTCCCTGAGCCGGGCCTGGTGGGTGTGACATTAATTAAACAAGTCCTCCAACTCGGGGGAAACTTGGGGGCTGGTGGCAGGATTGGCACTCCAGCCACTGTCACAGTGCTCCAGTGTGGTGCTGAGGTGTCGCCCGTTACCATCTGGGTGGTTCACCATGTGGTGGGGTCATCAGTGCAGCCTGCCAAAACCCCCTACCCCCCCAGAAAACCTGCCCATCTGACGGCCCTACTGGTGGCACTGGGAGGAGGACTGGTTATACGGTGGGCACGGCCTCAACAGTTCAGCCTCAGATGCCAGTGGGGCGGCCAGACAGGTTTGCATGTCGGCTGTGGCTTCTCTCAGCCACCCCTTGGAGGTGCCAGCGCTGGCCAGGGAGGACAATGGAAGAGAATATTCAGGGGGAGACGTGACAGGAGAGACACTTGGAAATGAGAGAATTGGACAGGGATGAGTTAGGAAGAGAAGAGCAAATAAGAGAACATCAGCATGAAGCCATCACGAGAGCGGCCAAGTGGAGAAGACGACCCCAAAAAGCACAGACGTCTGAGACTCGAGTCAAAAGTGACGAGGGGGACAGAAGACAAACCCTGCCAGGGACTTCAACAATGCAAATATGGCAGCCATGATGTGACAGGAGTGGCAGACCCCACAAAGTCCTGGAAACGACTGGGGGGGCGTCAAGTGACTGAAGAGAAAGGAGCCTCCCTTTGTAATGGATGGTGTGCAGGGGGTGGCACCTCTGCCAGGATGGACTTCCTTTCCTAACCTGACACGGGAGGCCTCAAGGGGCAAATCGGCAAGAATAGTGGCAGGGTATTGCCAACCTTAGTCAGGAGGTTGGCAGAAGATGGCCTCATTAAAGTGGGTACGCTGGCATCTAAGAAGGAAAGGGGGGACAGCTTGTCAGGGTTAAATGTCTGTGAGGCGCCATCTGTTGGAATGACAAATGCATTACACTTCATTGTAAAAGATTAGGGTCCAAGTGGAGGCTCTGCGCTGGCATCTGGAAGGCTGCCAGTTCACATCCCGTTACAGCTTGATGGGGTCCTACTCAGCTTCCCCTGAGGAATTAATAAAGTATATGAAATAAAAATAATAAAGAAAGCTGCCGAGGTCAGTGCTGAGGTCCTCTTTTATGTCTGAGACGGGCATCACCTCTACTGTAGTATGACATTTGAAATGAATTAACAATGACTTTATTTAAATGCACACACACAGACACACAGATATCAAAGTAAAGTACAAATTCTGAAATTATACATCAGTGGTGCCATCAGAGCCCCCTCAGTACCACGAGTGCCACACTCTCAACAATCGAATCACTTCATTGGGTTCAAAATGCCAGTCACTGCCACCCAGTGGGCGAGCTCTGCGCAGACTTTTGGATGTTCTCTCTGTGTCTGGGTGCCATCAATAGCAGCATGTCCCGATCAGACCGTCACCGAGAGCTGGCAGTGCCTACTGCTGGTACAAGCGGCATACTCAGCTGTTGTCGTGGCTGCATGTGATGCTCTCAACTGCTTCACACTGGTGCATCTGAGGACATACGTCCATGAAAGTGACGGTGGCATCTCCAAGAAGAGTAGCTTTGGCTTGTTGGGGGTATACAGGTGATGCCACTGTGCCAGGCACCGACTTGACTTTCCCACTGCACGTAAATCAGAGGCGTCCACAAGGAGGGCAGTGTCTGTCGTTGCCGTGTTACATGTCTGAAGTATAAAAGTTGTGCTCGAGAAATGCCAAGTTGTGGTGCCAACTTTCACACTGTCACATCCTCAAGGCTCACTGTGGATCAGCAGGTCTACAGCTACCATCATTCCTGGGCAAGAAGATCCTGGGCATCTCCCTTCAGCCGGCCAGCGGAATGCAGACCCCAGAGTGCTGGGCACATCCTGAAGGCAGGTACGGCTCTGCTCAACTTCCTCACGTGCCCACCCTGATGCAGTCAACCCAGGCAGCACAAGATTCATTCCTGCCAATTGGTCAGATGGCACCAGGGGAGTGGAGGTGGCATGTGGATGGGGACAGCGACCCACTTGATCCCTGGCAGCACTCAACAACAAGGCCAAACCTGGGAGCAGACCCCTTAGTGGCAGAATGCCACGGCAGGCAGCCGTCGTTAGCAGGGGTCTTCTTTTATGAATCCTGCAGTAAACTTGTGGCCGTCATCCTTCTTGATGCCCGCTGTGCCCCCTGTGGATAGTCAGGCCAAGCAATCAATACAAGCATACAGTGCAGCAGGTCTGTGAACAATTGTTATCATAAATGAATGATAAACTAGAAAGGTTATTATCTTCATCATCATCATCATTACCATCATTATTATTATTATTAGCATCATCATCATCATCATTACATTTATAAACCAACCATAGATCCCCAGAGTATTTAGACAGACAGTGTGAGGGGTCACTGACCGGGCTGGTGGTCCCCGAGCTCCTTGTAGAGCAGCTGGTGCTTCCTGTAGAGCAGCTGGTGGATTTCAAATTTGGCGTCCATCCGGTCCTTGGGGGGCAGCTGCAGCAACATGGAGGCCACCATCCTGCCGAAGGACGCCTCCTCGTTTTCTTGCTCCTTCTCGCCGTCCAGTTGCTGCAGCCGCTGATGAAGCCTCCTCAGTAGGCTCCCCTGCAGGTCGTCGCTGGGCGGCTCCTTCCTTTTGGAGGGATGAGGAGGCTCCGAACAAGAGGAGGAAGAAGACGGAGAAGAAGATGGTGCAGACAACGTGGGCGGTGGACTCGCTCGGTCAGCGGGCTTGGGGGAGGCTTCGTCGACGTCTGCCGGGCCGCCCTTCACGTTCAGCACAAGACAATCGCTGGGCTCCTTGACCTGAAAGACATCAACGGCAAAATACGGAAATTCACTTGGAACGTCTGATTGTATGAAATGACACACTCAGCAATCCGGGACTCGGACATCGCTGACATCCTGGGCCGAGCCGTGATGGACTTCCCGTCTTGAAGTCACCAGTCCCACCGCCACATCAACCGAGACGAGCCCCCCCCGTGACCGTCCGTAGCTGAGGACCAACTGAGGAAGCTCCAGGCAGGACAAGCTACAGGACCGGACGGAGGTCTTAAAGCCTGCGCTGGCCACCTCTGGGGTGTCACCTGTCACCTGCTCAGACTGGCACAACAGAGTGCGTGAAAAGCACCCTGCAGCGTAAGGTGGGCACCTCAGGACTACAGAGCGGTGGCACTTACACCTCACATCGCGCAGACCTTTGAGAGACTGCTCCTGGACTATAGGGGTCCGCCTGTGGCAGACCACCTGAACCCTCTGCAGTCCGCCTACTGGACAAACGCTGGCAGCTCGCTGAGGATTCTGTTGTTTGAGGGGATGAGCCTGTGGTGTCCTGATAATGGACCACCTGTCGGGCGGACCACCCATCTGTGAGCCTCACAAGGGGCTGGCCTGTCTGCACACTCGCGGACTACAAGCAGAAGAGCAGGTCACGTCACTTGCAGACCTTCTCAGGGGGTTCTGCACTTACGGGGGTCTGCTGATAAGGGGGGCTGAGAATTGTCTGCAAGTCAACATCAGCAAAACCAAAGAAGCGCTTAGTGACTTTCACTCTGCACTCAGTCACTGTGAGGATGTGGAGGTGGCGCACTGCCACAAGTGCTTGGGGGGTCCGCATGAGTGACAGGCCGGACTGGTCTCGGGGGCACAGAGGGCAGAACGGAGTGTTAGAGCGACATCTTCTACAACTCTGGGATGGCCAGTGTGCCATGCCATGCTGTGCTGGGCTGGTGACATCACAAAGGAGAGGACCACCCAATCAAGAAGCTAATTAAACGGGCAGGCTCAGGTGCGGACCCCCTTGATGTAGATGTGGATTAGAGAACTGAGTGCCATTCTGACCAATGCGGCACGTCCTCGCTCTGACACCCCGACACCGAGGACTTGTTTCGTGTGCCTTAATAACTCGGCTATTCACAGACCCCTGGCGTCTACAATGTCACGTAAGCCCCCATTCCAGTCCCAGAAATCGCATTCGTGCTCCCCGAGAAACTGGAAAAACAAAGTTTGAGTTCCCAGCGAGTAGCCCAGCTACCCGGCCGTGCGGACCCTACAGCAGGTTCAGTTAAGGACGTCGCAGTCTGCGTGTGGCGCTGCCCTCGGCCCCCCTGGCACCTTGGGGTCGGCGTCCACAACCTCGAAATCCTGAGCAAATGTTTGGGTGGTCACGTTACTCCTTCTACAGGCCGAAGTCCTTAAATTAACGCTGAGGAGTTGAACGTGTGGCACCACGGTCTCGAGAGCAGCACCAGGGGTGTTTGACACATTGAAGGTGCCGATGACATGTTAGAGTGACGAGTAACCCAAGGCATGTCTGACTGAAGTGAAGGAATCTCCACATTGTCACTCCACCTCAGCACTCGTGTCGCTACGCCGCTCCAACACTGGGTTCAGCCGCAAAGCCGAGCGGAAAGACCACCAACAGGAATCTCGAAATAAGTTTAGTCAGAATCCTGCTGTCAGATATCGAGCTGCTGAAACACTGCCATCCTTGGGGGGCTCAGGTCCATGTGGGCATCAAGTTGACTGCTTATTCAGAATTTCTGGCCCACCTTAAATTCACTTTGGTGACGGATGTGATTTACTTCACCGCACACCATGGACTAAACTCGGGCTCCGTGCCCCTTTACTCGTTGTGTGGCGCCAGACGTGGGCAGCCTTAAGTGAGCCACTCGCCTAATCCTGGGGGGGGGTGTGCGAGTGTGAAACACACACACACACACACACACACACACACACACAGCACGGCGTGAAGGCGAATGACCTGCTTAAGGCAGACCACCGGCGACTCAACAAGCCGCGCTTACACGCCTCTGAGCTCAAAGCGCGGCCAGTCGAGCCGACACGTCACTTACGAGGCACTTCTGCTGGCGGACTGCAGGTGGCGCTCTCGAGAAGAAGGAACTCAAACGCGGGGTGGACGTCTGCCAGAGTGAGGGGAAAACGCGGAGCGCGATGTGAACCTGAAGTCACTTGGAGACGCGTGAAAACTGGAACAACACAGGGGATAAACAGAGAGAGAGAAAGAAAGAAAAATAACGTAGAAAACAAAATGGAGACCAAAACAAATAAACAAAGCAACAGATACATAGACAAGCAGCCAAATGAACAAACAAAGAAAATAAATAGCTAGCTAAATAAATAAACAAAGAAACAAATAAACAAATAAATAGGGGGCTAAGTAAATAAACAAATACATACATAAACAAGTAAGTAAATAAACAAATAAGTAAATAGCTAAATAAATAAGTCGCCATGTTAATAAATAGGAAAACAAATATACAAACAGCTAAATAAACAAACAAATAACGACATAAATGAGCAACTGAAGGTCTGCAGCTGGACATGTGAACACACAAACAGCACACGTGTGTCAACAAACACTGCGGGGTCTCCTTAATGTGCCTTTATAGCGCCTGGCAGACCCTCAGGTGGTCCATCATGAGCTGCGCTCTGTTACTGGAGGCTCCCAACCTAAATTTTCTTTCTTTCTTTCCTGGTGTGCGCTCAGACCACAGTGTGTGTTTATTTAATGTACTTCTTTAAAAAGTCAGATTTACGTACTAATAAAGTTTTTAAATGAGTGGGCATGAAACCCAACAAAAGCAGCTGCAGGTCTGCAGTCAGCCGAGCTGACCACAGGGCTGACCACACGGACTGCTGATAAAACGAAAGCCTGCAGATGCCAGGCTGCTCCGGGCACCTTACTGCGGGCGTCGTGATTTCGTTTTTTTTTTTTTTTAATTATTATTAAATAAACCGCAGCTTTAAAAATGACACTTAGCATACAGCTGTGAAGTGGCCCAACAGGTCCGCAAGCGTTTAAAAAAGCCCCCCCGAGAGAGAGAGACAGACAGACACCCACCTGCCTCGCGAAGTTGGACTCCTCGTCGCGGTGTTTGATGTGCTCGGAGAGGAAGCTGAGCATCGACACGATCGGCGGGAGGCACGGATTCCAGCTGCCCACACAAGCCTTCCCCCGAAGTTTCTTCTTGGCTTTCACGTATCGATCCCGCAGGTATTTCCACTTCTGCCGGCACACACGTTCGTCCTCGCCGAGGGTCTGGGCGATTTCACGCCACGAATTGATGCACATTTGGCTGTCCCTGTACGAGTTCAGTGTCGGGTTATAGAGGTGCGGGTAACGGCGGATCACTTCGCACAGTTGCTCCTCGAACGAGCCCATGGTGGGGATCCGGACGCCCTCAATGCGCCCAGGCGCGCACAGCACCGCGCGCGCTCAGAAGATTCTGGAGGCACGCGGTCACCGACGGGAGGGTCCGCGCGCCAGGACTGCGCACCCTAGCGGACCCTCCCGGTGACGCGGACGCGCTCAGTTCGGACGGCGCCAAGTCGTCTTGTTCTGCGCGTGACTTTGTGCAGCGCGCCCCTCCTTCCAACCGTTGTGATGACGTCACTCGCTGGAGCGCGGCCAACTCCTCCACTCTGATTGGCTCGCGGCGGGGCCGGTATTAGCATACCCAGCATTCATGTCGGCCGCACCTCTCGGTGTATTCTCTAACTTTATTTATTTTTCCAACGTCGCTGATTGCTTTTTTTCTCCAATCCGAGAACAATGTGAGCGTCTCAAGTTTATGACTGTCGTTCGTTTCCTTCGCCTGCACGTGCGCGAAAAGCTGGACACCGCCAGTCAGTCACGTCGTGGAAAACATGGGGGGAGCAACCTGACGGCTTTATCGGTAGAAACACTCTGGCTTCTCTTCAGCTCGTATAAATCTTTCGCCTTTTACTAAAGATTTCCGTGGAGAGGAGCATCAAAGAGTTTTACGAATTTTTTGATGCCTTGCGAAAGCGAGGCTTTCTATTGTGGTCAAAAATCAGAGCTTTGTATGTTTGTTTATGAAATTACTTTTTAAGTTCTAGGTTGGGTAATTGATGGATGTTAAGAATAATACATGTTCATCATTGTCATGATTGTTAATTGTAATACCTATTATTGCTGGATTGTTACATATGTTGTACCCTTTGTTTTTTGTTGTGGGGGGCTGGAGCCTTTCCCAGCTGCACAGAGCACAAGGCAGGAACAACCCCTGGACAAGGACGCCAGTCCGTGACAGGACAAAACACAACACACACACCAGGGCCAAATTAGAGTCACCCATTCACCTAACTTGCATTAGAAGACAAGACAATGGAATAGGATTTATCATATTAAACATATAATGAGTTTTATATTTATATATAATTAATTGTAGAGAAAACCCAAGCAAAATGAATGACACCTTTTATTAATTGGATATTTATAGACAACTGAACATAAATTAAAAAACAAATAATATTAGTGCTTCATTTATATACACACATGCATACATACATTGTTATGAAAACTGATGTCCAGATTATTCACAATGATATATTTGTGATGCGGGTCCATATCCATATATGATGAAGACTAAATGTATGAAAAGAATCGACTCAGTAAAGGGAACTGAAATGCCCCTCGCTGCTTCCATGGGCCAGTATTAATTCTCTCTCTCTCTCTCTCTATATATATATCTATAAACTCTAAACACAAAGCTTTGTTTTCTAAGGCCGGGTTTATACTTCACGTGACGTGACGCATGCTGCCCCGGACGCTCCTGCTACGCAAGCGTTGTAGTGTTTATACCTGCGCGCGTACTTTACGTAAATCTGGAGGAATCCACCAGGTGGCAGTGTGAGATCTTATCACGGTGAGCACAGGCTCGGCTTCGCTGTGTTGCGAGTTGCCTAGAACGCCCATTAAATTCTGATAAAACCTTACCACAATATCTCTGAAAAGAATGTTTATTGATTAAATCCATCAATCCAGCGATGTGTCCATTCCAGCAAGCATTGGGCACGAGTGAGAAACAATCCCTGGACGAGGCCTCAGCTCATCGCAAGATGAATACAAGCACACACATACATACACTGGCGTCATTCTAGCGGCACCAAATCCCCAAATCTGCATATCTTTGGAAGGAAACTGGAGCACAGTGTGGAATACAAGCAGGGAATACCAGCGACATGACTCCCTGCGAGAGCCACCGTGTCACCCCCATGTGTGTAATAATTAACAGTATTCATTATATAAACGAAATGAACGATTTATCTGTAAAATGTAACATACACAATTTAATGCATTTCATCATGAAAGTGATATCAAGTGTACAACTAAAGATTCTAAATGTGCAGAGTTGGAATATCATACATTTAACGTGTCCTGTGTGATGATCCATTGCTGCTTACCTTAGTGATTAAAAACTGGGATGACGTTTACGATGGTCTGCTTTAATGATAAAGTAAACTACGAGGTTAAAGTAGACATTTCGAGATTAAAGTCGAAATTTCCACTTTAATTACAAAATACACATTTTCATCGTGTCCTTTAATTTTTTTCTCAGTGGCTCAAATACAGCGCTATACATTATGTTGCTGTTGTGAAGTTGCAGAAAAAAAAGACGGCACAAAACATGGCCTGTGAGATTTTTAAATGTATCGTGTCATTACGATCGGGAATATGCGACGCTTGAATATAAAAGCACCACGAATTCTTCTGTATGTCACCACATCGAGCCGTTCATCAGACAGCGAAGCGCGCACATCGATCTCTGTAGGATCTGCAAAGCGGCTTTCTGTCACATGTAGATAGTAAACAGAGACTCTGACGTCACGTTCTGACTTTTAGCACACTGCGCCCCCCGACTTTTTGCTGGTACTGCAACTCGCGCACGCATCACGTTAACTTCTGAGGACCTGCTCAGAGGACGCGTGAAATGAACACTGGGAACGCGTGGCAGCCATGATGCGGGCGCGCACACGTTCTGAGCGTGAAGTATAAACGAGCCTTTATTCAAAGCTCCCACTAATTTCCTTTTTCGTTCGCGGCTTCAATTTTAACTTCTGCACGAGTAGAGCGCCCCCTTCCTGCTGCTCTTGTGATGGCGGGTGGATGTTTTACGGCTTCGCTAGCAGGTGTAAAGTAACTCGGCATAAATCGGCGTCCATCCCCTCAAAAGGCACGAGGCGACACTCGTAAGAACACCCGACACGACACGCCGCGTTAAGAGTCTCCTTCTCTCGATGCGACCGTGCGCGGCTATCAGGAGGAATGTGCGGCTTTTCCGCCAAGGGGGCGTTACCTTATGCAAATACGCGCACTTTATGCAGATGTGGAATTCTCTTTCATTGTGATTTTTACGGCAACGCGTGAATTACTCGTTAAAGAGTCGGCCTCGATAAAACGGAGAATTGGCCGTGCTTAACTGTAAATGTGAGGGCATCCGTTTATTTCATTGCATTACATTATATTTACCGGCACTTTTCAATGTCGGGGTTGGCTGAATGGGCCACAGACTTGTCCCTTTGCCTCAGGTGGCATTATGAAGGCTCGTGTAGTTTAACGGGCCAACCCTGCTACCTGCTGGGCTTCCTCACGTTGGAGTTTTAGGACCCTCCCCCCCGTCCCTATAGTGAAGACCGAGCCCCCCCGCTAAAATGACAGTAAACAACAGCATTTATTTCTGGAGCACATTTTCATAAAAACTGCTTTACAAAATGCCAAAGACGTAATGAAATTCAAATGAAAACAAATCAAGAAAAGTAATGCATAAATAATATGCACAAATAAGAAAACAGATAACCGCACACACATACATACACATGACAGATCGCTACTTATAAGAAAGACACAGAGTCCCTAAATAAAAAAAAGTCCGCAAACTCGGAAGGCAACGTCAATGCGGAGCAGAGGGCTGCGCGTGCACATGGCCGGCCGGCACGAATCATGCGAGACCTCGAAGGCGCGCGAGCACGGAGCAGAGGTGTCTAATGTTAACAAAGTAGGAATAAACGGTTTAATTAAAGCAGTAATGTCACTCGGTGCCCATTGGCAAGTCTGATTGTTAGTTTTTCTCTTGTCGTTGTCGTCTCTGTCACTTCCTGCTTCGTTTCTTTGGAATTCCGCGCGTGAAATATCGCCGGCCATTCGACAGATGGCGCTATGGTGAAGGAGCAAAGCAAAGTTCGGGACACTACATATATGTATAAATAAAAACGACAAACTGGCTCCGTGATTGGTCGAAGGTCTCCTGCTTACGTCACTGTCCGGCCGGCTGGCTGGAGCGCGGAGTCGCTGCGCTTTTCTTCAATCGATTCGCGCGAGCTGAGCACGCAATGGCACCGAGTGGCTTTGGGCGGACATTTTCGAGAAAAACAAAAGAAAACGACAATTCAAATTGACCTCATCATCCCTGTTCTTTCTTTCTTTCTTTCTTTCTTTCTTTCTTTCTTTCTTTCTTTC
>JANRMT010062796.1:111743488-111766025 GCA_026402145.1 Polypterus bichir lapradei | reverse complement strand
CACTTGAACCATTCCGACTAAAAGACAAAGGGGATACAATGGAGAAACAAAACCAAGAAGCCCCCTGAAACATCAGTTTCTACTTTTTAAATGATTTATTCACTGACTCCTAGTTTCAAAAGCTGTCTAACGGCTAAAATTGCATTCCAATACTTTGATGCCCCCTGCCAATCAGAGGCTCTTGGAACAATCCAAACTTAAGAAGGGGCAAATACTTTTTCACCGCAGCTGTGCTTCAAGATGCTGCCTTAGACCTCCACAGCACGGGGAGGGGGGGGGGTCAAGTCATCCACAAATGACCACCCGTGCAGACCCCAATGCTAGTTACATTAAGGAGGACTCTCCAGGTGGTCCGTATGAGGAAGAGGGCAGGCGTCCCGTCCAGTGATGGTCCCTGCTTTTCCGTAAAGATGGACACGTCATAAACGAATGTCGGTAGCCACGCCCTACCTGGCGTCTAAAGCAAGTACAGGAATCACGGCGGGACCGAGTGGGCGGGGCAGAACGGAACGCCTCTCATTGGCGGCCCCTGCGCTTAGAGCACGTGAGGGTCGCTATGTCCTTCTGCCCCTCTCTCACATCCCAGCGATTCTTTATCGGGTGGTCCAGCGCTCCATCAGCACGTCAGGCAGAGTGGCGATGGCGAACCCCAGCAGCCAGTCAGGATCTGTGCCCCCCCGTCCCCCATCACGGAAGGCGAGCCTTCCGACCCTCCATTCGGCGCCCCGAGTCAAAAGCGAGCCTTTTAAAAATGTGTGCTCCAGGTGAGGCTCGAACTCACAACCTCGGCATGGCTCCGCTCGTACTGCCGTATAAGTACCGCGCGCTAACCGATTGCGCCACTGGAGCCACGAAGACAAAGCGGCGAAAATGCCGTCTTATCTGCACGCGGGACGAGCTGCGGCGGCGGCGCCTGTCAGCGTGAAGCGGCGTGTAAAAAGGGGGGCTCGTCGTGGATCTGTGACAGATGCGTCCGGGACACGTAATTAAACAGTCAAAATGACAATTATAGAAACTACGACGAGCGGACAGGCGACAGCGACCTGCGCGAGTCACGTGACGGGGGCCGACGCCGCTCGATTGGGACGAAATGGACACGTGAGAAGGACGCGAATGTATGCAAACTAAACAAACGTGGAGCCGAACCAAGCCTGTCCGCGGCGGGCCTTGACGGTCGCTTTTACCGATGCGTTCACTCGGCTCCCACCCGACAGCAGCGGCGCAGCCTCGTCGCCGCCTTCACTTGTGCCGCAGTTCTCATTTCTTCCATGAGGTGGTGCTGGAGAGCCGCGGCCGCTCATTCCAACGGTGACGCTGCTGGCGGATTCCTGCACGCCTCCGACCCCCCCCCCCCCCCAAACCGTCACGAATGTAAACATGTTGGGAAAACGCGAAGGAAACGCCTGGCGATCGCAAACCGCCGCCCCTTCGGATGGCAGGAGGGCAACACGCCAAAGCATTCACTTCAGATGGGTTCGGACAGTTTAACACATCAGCAGCTTGCTGGTTTAACGACCAGGGGGGCACCAAGTTCTGATTGGCCACAAGGTTGAGCTCCTCTCATGGCGCTATATGCCTTTGGCTTCTACACCCTTGGGTGCTCCTGGTAATTTTTCCGTTTTCCAGTCCTGTTCCATAGTGTCTGTTCACTGGGTTTTGATTCTGTTGGACTTGGCATCAAGTCAGAAGACCACCAGAAATGACACCTGGATGAGCGACTGGGTCTACCTGAGCTGGCCACATTGCCAGAGTGACACACTGAACAGACAGGGAAACTGGAAGCTGCCTATTTGAGAAAAATCAACAGAACTGGCACTGCCAACCTTGGATAGATGGATGGCATTGCCTGGGCATCGACTTTCCTGGCACATTTCTGAGTCTTATGGACTGGGTGATGGGGTAAGGTGAACCAGGACTGTCCCTTTAATGTGTTTGTTTGGCTTGCTGGGGAAGGGGGGGTCACTAGGGTGCCCCATCCATGTTGGTGCAATGGGTCATTTTTAAATGTGACTGCCCACTGTGGTGCCTAAATGGCAGCTGAAGTGTCAGAATCATTCACCAGAAAGGAGCCTAGTGGCTCAGCACAGGTGGCACCAAACTGGAGTGCAGTCCCTACCTCTGTGTGACCCTGAACAAGTCACATCACCTGCAAACGGTGACATATATCTACATGAAAGGCACTATATAAGACCCCAGGTTTGCCAGACTCCAGGCAGCTGATTCCCCTGTCAGGCGCTAGAAGATGTGGATGTGTGACCCTCTTTGAGCCACGTCACCTTCTGGGGCTCACATTAAACAATAAACGAGTAAAAATAACAACTGGACGGAATTTCTGTAGCACTTGGCTCGTTGTTCACAACAGAAAGGCGCTATATTATCGTAAAACTAATGTGTCTTAATGTTGTGTGATTGTCAGTTGTTAGGACCCCCGTATTGCGACTGGACTGACGCTTTTATCCAAAGCGACTTCCAGAACTGGAGAGACACTCGGTTACTTTACTCTGTTTAAAGAGTTGGAGCACAAGCAGGTGAAGTGACACCAACTGGAAGCCACACAGTGTCACCAGCAGGATTGGAACCACAGCCTCGGAGTTTGAAGTCCAAAGCCTTAACCACACTGCCTGTATATAGCGCCTTTCATTAAAAGTGACAACATTATTCAACTCCCTTGTGTCACACATGGAGGGCAGACAGGAAGATGGGCACACTTGACTAATGTGGTCACCATGGAGAACGAGTGTCTGCCACATGGCATACAGTATGTATATAGTGACAAGCTTTGAGGACACGTCCACTAACTGTCACAAAGCACTGCAGAGTGGGAATGAGGTGTCAAAGGGGAGGGCAAGTGGAGACCAGCGTCCACCTGTGAAGTGGACATCACTGCAGAAGCAGGTTCATGAAGAGTGGTCTGCTGTGCCCCACTACTCGTTCGATACATGCTACATAAAACGAAAGGAATGAATGACATGCCAGTGTCCGGGTGACATCGCTGACATGGCACTCTGTCCTTCATGTAGCACCTTCTCACAAAGACCAGCCTCGTCGTGGGGACTGAACCCTCCGGTTTGTCACTTCTGCTCCATGCATTCCTGGGCCACTTTAAAAACGAGTCCTTGGTGCGCAGGGTGACCACCAGACTTTTAGTCCATAGGGATGGCAGATCAGGAGTCATTGGGCCAGGGCGGCCGATCTGAGAGGACACGTGGGGCTCAAAGTGACCTGAGTGACCACTGAGGTGATGCACCTGAGGTGTCTGCTGTTTTTCACCCAGCAGTGCAGGCCATGTTGGGGGGTCAGCGGAGTGGGATGATGATGGTCAGCATGAACAAATGGGGCAGTCTGTCATTCTCAGGCTCCTTCTGGAACATTCTGGCCAAATGTTTGACCCACTCTAGTGCCCTGAAAGTTCCCGTCCCCGTCCTTGGCAGTCTGCGTCCACCGGGGCATATCTGATGTGTGTGTGTGGCACTAGAATGGACCTGGTGAGTCTTTTCAAGTGCCGCTGCAAGGCGCTATATGCCCCGAGTAGCACAGACCCCTGAGCGCCGGAGCGCCTTGGCTTGAGTCGTCCCGCAGGCCCATTGTGTGGCTCCCTGCGAGGGGCTTTGTGAACGCCGTCACATGCTGGACACCCCGCTGAAGGGGCCGATTGTTCCCTCGTCTCGGCTTTTAGCCCCTGAATGTGGCCCACCCCCCCCCCCTCGGTCATTAGTATGCAGCTCATTAGCATACAGATGTTACCTTTACACCCAAGCATTTGGGGTCTTTTGTCTTTGGGCCGGGCAGAGGGCTCATTGTGCTGGGGGCTTCGGCAGCCCACTTTATCAAAACAACACAAAGGAAGGGAGAACAAAAGTGTCGTCGCTTCACTCCCATGAGCCCCCAGAGACAAAGGGGCTGAAAAGAAAGAGGGAGAGCTGATTGGAAAAGGGGGAGGGGGTTGAGCACAGGACTTGAACCCGTGTCCGACCTGGAAGAAGGAAAAGCCCCGACAGATTTGGAAATTCAAATTTTATTAACAAAACAAAAGGTTGACAAAATAAAATATATTAGGATAAAAAACATGGAACTGTAAACAACGACTTTAAATAAAAAAGGAAAAGCAAAACTCGAGGCCAGCAATCCGAGGAAAAATAAATAAAAAGTCTGTTAAGTTAACAAGAACACAAAAGCTCTCCGGCGTGTCACATTCTCTCCAGGGTGACCAATGTGGTCAGCTGAGGCACACCAGTGCCCGTCAATTCGCACCAAACTTTGGCGTTTCATTCAATCCATTGGAAGATTTGGGAATGCCAGGTGACCCTGCGGCGCACCTGGATGGGGCGCAGTCACCCATAAAGCCTTTCATTGTCACACAATCGGCGATAAAGCTACAGTCGGACACACTTGGGGTACGACATTTGAAATAAATAAGCACTGGAGGATGGGCAGGCCCCCCACCCCCCCCCTCCCGATGTCGACTCCAGGGTGGCACCTCGGCCCGTCCTCTTCTAAAGCTTCACACATTTCAGCATCGAAACGAGACTACAAATCACATTCCAGGTGGACGGGCCACCACGACCCGCACTCCTAAAACAGGCCCCCTCCGGTGTGGCCGTCCAGTGGTGCCAGCTGCCCTTCCATTCAAGGCTTGGAAAGGGCAGGGGCAGGCACAGAAAATTCCAGAAAAGGGCTCCCCTGCCCACCACGGGCAGCTCAGTCATCCGACACTGACAGCCTGCTGAAGATGGGCAGCCGGCGCCCCTCAAAACTGGGGGACTCGGAGCCACTCAGGCTGCTGGAGCTGGTGTAGCCCTCCTGGTCGGACAGCGAGTCGGCCGAGGTGCTCCTCTGCAGCAGACCACCCAAGGCGAAGGCACTCCGGTAGGTTGGTGGTGGTGGTGGTGGTGGGCAGCAGCGGCACCCGGAGCCCAAGTGGGCCCGCTCGTCGCTCAGGTCCCCGCAGAGGCCGAACCCGTGCTTCAGGGTGCCCGGCTCGGGGAAGACAGGGGACAGCATCTCGGGACTGCTGGTGGACGGAGGGGGTGACACAGAAGACGCACGGGAGAAGGTCAGGGGCTCCTGCAAGTTCTGGAAGCCAGAGAGGGACGAGGACGTGAAGCCGGCGAAGCTGACGCTCTGGCGCATGAGCTGCGGCCGCTCTCTGGGCTGAGAGGGCAGGGCTGGATGCGGGCGCTGCTCCTCGGCGTTGTGGATGAAGTGGCAGCGGGCACCGTAGGGGCAGAAGCCGATGGTGTGGAAGGTGCGGCACGGTTCCGTCTTGTACTTGGGGTGGCGGCTCAGGCCCCGCAGCTCCTCAAGGCCATGGGCAAACTGGCACTTGGCACCGTATTTGCAGGCTCCGCTTTCCTCAAAGGTGCGGCACAGCTCTGTCTTGTAACGGGATGACATGCTGGCCGTGATGGGGCTGGCGGATTTAGGCGAGCTGGACCCCAAAGAACTGGTACTGAGGGACAGCCCGGGAGGGGGCGCCAGGGAGGTGGGTGCCACCTGGCCTGGGTTGCTGAAACTGCCAACCTGGTTCTCGATCATGCTGACCGAACGGTCCACTCGGAAGGGGATGTGGTTCAGGCAGGACCGGGGGAGCTGCTGCCGGGGCTCCTGCGTCCAGCGATGCGCACTGCCCTGCATTGACCAGCAGGACGGCTCGTTCAGGTGGTCAGCACTCCCATTGTTGAACTTGGAGTTGGCCAGGGTGACCGGACAGGTGGAGTGACGTCGCTGGAAGCCCACTGGCTTTGGGGTCACCTGCTGCTCAGCCTCCGTAAGCTTCAAGTTTAAGAAGTTCTGCAAGAAAGGTGGAAAAAAAAAAAAGACATGAATGGCTGGTCACCCAGATCAGCGAGTGACCACGACCCTCTCCACTATGCTGTACTTTGGCTCAAACACGCCCACTGGCCCCTGGCACTCAGCCCAGCAGCGCATGGCATCTGCCAAACGGGAGGAACGCTGAAGTCCTCCACGTCCGTGAGTGGCATAGACGCCGACCCGCATGGAGACCTGACGCTCAGATAAGAGCGCGGACACGAGGACAGGAACACGTGAACTGAGGCGCGCACACCAAAGACCTGAACAAACAGCAGGCCACGCGATCGCGTTCACGAGGTAAACAAGAGAAGAGGCACCTGAGCCACGCAGGCGTAATTACAGTAACTAGCATTCGGACACGCGATCGCTTTCACGCGCGCACACGTAAAGCACAACAGCAAGCGATCACACGTGACTTAAAGAGGACTCACACAAAAACAAGCACCTGGACACGCGATCGCGTCCACACCTCACAAACGCAAGAAGAGGCACCAAAGCAACCAATCGCGCAGACATATTTACAGTAACATTGGCAATCTGACTCGCGATCGCGTTCACGCGCGCTAGAATAAAGGCAGGAACAAAGTCCCGGACCAGACACGCAATCGCGTCCATGCCCGCAAACATAAAGACAACAACAAGCGCCCGTAGTCGCGATCACAGGTGATTTCAGGAACACCCAAGTCCACGCGCGCACTCTAAACACAAAGATTTGCACCTGTACAGGCGATCGCGTCCACGCGCGCAGATATAACTACAGAAACAAGCGCCCGGACACGCGATCGCGCCAGCGCACACATCCGTGAGCCAGGCATTCTCACACGGTCCTGAATACACAATCATTCACGCATACACTCACGGATACACACACACGCGCCAAACACTCCTGGCAAATTCGTGCGTGGCATCGGGCTCAGGTGGCAAAGCACAAGCGAAGTTAGCTAAAGGCGCACGTCAGACTTGTTGCAAGTGCCGACCCTATTCAAAGTCTCCAAAGCTCTTCTCACCTTGCAAAAGTTGTCGTCTAACGCCATGAAGGGCGTCATGTAGTCGGAGGGCATGTCTGGCTAAGTTGGCACCAAGGGCACGTGGAGAGCTCAAGATGTTCCTGGCTGCTGCTCTTTCCAGTTATCTAAAGGACGAAACTCTGCCGAAAGTTTTAATACAAAGTTACAGAAGACCCCCCCCCCACCCCAGTCCCTCCACGGCATGGCTCCGCCCTTCGCGGGTGAGGGAGAAAACGCGAAGACACGCCCACATGTTCCCACTCTGTATTGCTAGTTGTCTCATCAATCAGCGTGACACTGAAAAGGCTCATTTGCGTAAAGAAATAAACACCGGCGACAATACGAGCAGGTCGCTCGCTCGGTTTTCTTTCTTTCTTTCTTTCTTTCTTTCTTTCTTTCTTTCTTCAATGAGTGATGAAGGATGCAGGGACGCGCTGGAGACCCGTCCTGGAAAAATAATTTGAAAAATAAGTAAAAACAACTAAAAAAAGAAAAGAGTGGCTTTAAAAGTCGCTTTTATTTCACTCTGGTCAATGGCCCATCTGGGCACCGCGCCAGGCGCTATATAAAACTTTTATAAACTTCGGGTTTTGGCGTGGAGTTGGATCGGCAGTTTTCCATTTACCGCGATCTCCTCGTGTTCTGGGGAAGGGGCAACGACAAATAGGACAAGAAGAGCGAGGACCACTAGACATTAACATGCCAAAGGCGCTAAGAATCCATGACAAAGGCGCCTCGCAGCGGGTGACCACTGCATGTCCGAATGGCGCTCGACGAGAGATGACGGACAGGGCAGTCGGCGAGGAGAGGGAAGCACGCATGCGCACTGCCCAGTTCAGCCGCGTAGTAAACAACACATGAGGTAAACAAGGAAATGCGCGATCGCTCCCGAGCTCAGCCGCTGTCGTGTCTTCGGTGTTTGTTTCATATAGCGCCTTGAATGCTGAGCGCAAACGACTCACGTCAAATCTAAAAATGCACCCGTGTTTAGCGTTTCTAATGACACACGTAGGACAGGCGAATAAACACCTGGGGGGCTTCATTGAGATTCGTTCATTTATTGGTTAACGCTGAGAAGTAAAAGTTATAAACTGGATAAGCAAAGGCTGCCAGCGCGGATCGGGACAGGACGGGACGCCCAGCAGAACAAACGGCGGCTCCACGAAGTCGCTTTAAAGAAACGGCACGCCCGCCTCTGCTCCCATTCGCGTTTTAAATGAGCCGCGGCGCGGACATGTCACAGCCACTGTCGTTAACCCACGAGTGACCCACTCTGCCTATTGGTGCATTCTTAAGATAGAGCACCTGAGAAGCTGTGGCAGTGGCCTGTGCCACCCTGGTCATGTCACATATGCTGGCAGCGCGCAAAGTGTGGAAATAATGGCATTTTGACTGGGCAGCATTTACAAATGAAAGGCGCTATATACAGTTATAAATGTCACCCCTTCACTTATTACATTTTATGTCACTGCAATGCAGTTGATTGTTGTTTCCTGGTGCAAGGCGCTATATCCATAGGGCTTCCTTCCCGTGACACCCCCTTAGACGTTCCACTGCTTAAGATGGCAGCAGGCACATTCTTCCAGTTCCACATTTTGTGTTGCTTTACATTTTATGTGTTCTCATTTTATATTGCGCCTTTGCTTTGGCTCTAGTGGATGGACTTCACTTTACAGGTCTTCGGGTGGCACATGGTTGGCACTGCTGCTTTATTGTACCAGCAACTTGGGTTCAAATTGTGTGCCTGGGTGATGCCCGTGAGGGCTTTGCATGTTCTTTCAGTGTATTTGAGACTCTTAATGGCATCTCAGTGGGCCAGGCATCCCGCCCAGGGCTGGTTCCTGCCTCGCACCCAATGCTGCTGGGGCTGCTCACGTCATGGAAGGTTTCTTAAGGTGTAACCCTTTAAGTGGTCTCAGTGGGCACTTCTCCACTCTTCTGTTCCTTTATCACTTGATCTTCTCAAAGGAGAATTAATGAGGGTCACTTGTCTGGCTCTATAAACTAAGGGGGGGTGCCCTCGACTTGCCAGGCACTTTCAGACTCAACGCAATGCCACGCGGTGCCCAGGTACCCCAAACTCTCAGTCAAATAAACATCAATGCAGTGTGTGTGCCCTGGTGAATTGCGCTGCCCCACCACCCCCACTGAGTGTCTGTCCATCCATTACGTGAGCCTTATCTCCATGGCAACAGTCACAGAGTAATGGACGGACATTGAAACAGGGCTTCATGAAATCTGCCCGTTGAGCTTCACTTTCACCATCCTGGGCAGCAGCTCCTCCGTCCACACGTTTTTTAAAACCAATTCGCAATAACAAGGCCTGGGCAGCGTGGCATGGGGTGCCAGGGCACCTTTAGCACATACCAGAACTCACTGAAATAAGAGATGTCAGTTTACCCCACACACAAGTGGGGGACATGAGGGAAATGATGTCTGAGTTGGCGTTTGTCCCCAGTGCACTGGAACTGTGTGCCAACAATGCCAATCAATACACAGCCACACCTAGGCAGTAACCGTAGCACCTGTGGTTCAAGTGGCAAAACAAGGAATGCATATCTTATGGCCTTTGCCAAGCACCATATGGAATGACAAGGACACAAATGAGCTGAGTGACAGGGCTGGCAGTGACATGGACGTTCAGTCGTTACTTTGGGCACAGAGCTTCGCTCACTACATCAGTACATTTGGGTCTTCAGATGTCCTGCTCACTCCATTCATCTGGACCTTCACGTCACCCAAACTACATCACCCATCTGAAGCTCAGAAGACGTCCCGAGGATGCCCATCAGTTCACATGCCCATTCACTGTCCTGTGCCAACCACTCATTCATCTCTCTGTCCTCAGTTTTCATGCAGTGCAGGGTGCGCTCCACATTTTGCTCCTTGACCGCTGACCGGTGTGGTGGTGACAGTGGTGGCCTTAATGTTTTTATGGTGATCTCTGATTTCCCACTTTGCTGTCACCCACACTCTACCCCCTGCTGGAGGAAATTGTTTTGGCCATCAGAACAAAGACCACCTGCTGGGCAAGCAAACACCTCTGAGTGGTCACCTGGATTGGAGATGTCGTCGGATGGCTGCGGGTGTGATGATGGCGATGGGGGAGGGGGGCGACGCTTGGTGCAGGTGACCGACTCCTCACAGTCACAGGTGACAGGCACTATATAAGGGGATTCAAATTAACTCTGTTGGTCTTGGTTCACTTGCTGTCAGCGTCCCCTGGTTGGGGGGGGGGGGGGGGGTCAATGTTCCCATAATGTCACAAAAGAAGTGTTGCCTTGGGGATCCAAAGGACTCTAAAAAGGGCAGAAATTGTTGTGTCACGGCAGTCCAGGGTGAGGCGCTGCTCAGCGAAGAAGGAAGCAGCAAGATGAAGCAGCGGCCACCACGTTCTGTTAAAGTTGGGCACACGCATGCCATGCAGTCTAAGGTCTATGTGGCACAATCCAGTTGACCCAGAGGACACGAGAGGGTCGAATGGCCTATGGACACCCACGGGTGGGTGACCAGCATGTAGTGTGGCCATTAAGGAGGAAACAACTGACTGCATGTGCAGAAGATGGTGATAAGTCGATGTGCCTGTCATCAAGTGACAAAGGAGCCTGTGGGTCACCAGACAGAGAAGATAAGTGACACTTTAGGACCCAGAAGGGACAGGTGTGTGCCGAGCAGATAGCAAGGGTCTTCATAAAGCTTCCCTTCACAGGTCTCACTGGTAATCCAGGTGGCAGAGTGGACAGCACAAGCTCATGCCAGTCAAGAACGCCCATTGGGCACAGCTTCTTATGTTCACATAGGCAGTACAATGACAGCCAGCAGCCTGAGGTCTTCTCATTTGTCAAAGGGGCACATGGGTTTCAGTTTTAATTCTCATAGAGAAAAATTTCATATGGGCACAGTTATTTGTACCCTGACAGTGCCTGCCTTCAGGCTCAAATCCAGTACATGACATTGGCACAGCTGTATATTCCGGCAGTGTAAAGTCCATTTAAAGAATGTGGGCACCGAAGACACATCATATAGGCACTGTGATGCCAATAAGAGCTCTGGCCACAGTGATGCCAGTTTTTATCTCAAATCCAACATCTGCATGATCCCAGTTATGCCAACTAGCGATAGTACATGCAAAGTGATGCCAACCACCAGCCCCAAATCGAGCTAAGTGTACTTACACTTATCAGCATGGGAATGGTGACAGCTGGTATCATCTCTAAATTCAGCATATGGCATGAAGACAAAGACACCCGCCCATTATCCCAGGTCTTCAGATGGGCACAGCCTGCCAGATTCTTGTGTTTGGTTCGGTCACAGTTCCAGGGTGGCAATGTGCCTTCATTTGTCTGTTTAGGAAGCAGGTGACCTCCAGAGAGACCATGGACTCACCCCTCAGCTTTATAGCGCCTTTCCTCTTGACTCTGTCATGGCATTCACCAGTGGTGCCCAGTAGGTCCTGGCACACCTTTTGTGGTTTCAGTGTAACTGAAGGGAGTCCAGCGCTTGTCCAGTGAGTGCCACCTGCCCTGGCACTATGGCATTGGTGTGTGTGTGGTTTAGTGACATCTTGACTTGACTGAAGAGTACAAGAGTTGAATTGTGAGCGATTAACAAGGACAGAAGGTGTGACCACGGGCACTCAACTTAAGGTGGGCACAAAGATAGATGAGTCTGTGGCTGTGTGCCAGCCACAAATTATGGGCAGATCACCCCATCATAAAGTCACCATCAGCTGACTTTCTCCTTCTTTTGTGCTGCCACCCATGAGGCCCAGACACTGGGGGTGGGCATTATAATGGCACAATGTATGTGCCCAGCTGAAATCGCCAGTCATGTTTCAATGCTGCTGTGTAATGAATGTGAAAGGTGCTAGACAAGTCACCATGGAGTGGACGGTTAGGCCTTTTGTGTGGCTGGGATGACCCCAAAGTGAGTGTCATGGCAAATAGCCCCTCATGTGGCACTTGTGAATGGAGTGAAGGGCACCTCCCTAGCCTGGCAGTACTAGTGCATCTGAATCTGCAGCTCGCTGGCGTCTCATCAACAGCTCGGCATTCCTCGGGTGGTCCTCCGAGCCTCCTAGAGACGGACTTTGCCGTGTCGGCATTCTATTGTTGCGCAGAGTGGTGGGGGAGGGGTGGGCGCAGGCACTCGACTTCCCCTCCACTGTCCAGCTGCTGCCCACCAGCACAGCCCACTGGCCCCTCCTCTTTGCCATCATTAACCTTCCTGCTAGATGATGGCACCAAAAAGAGCAGGTGACAGAGGGACAGAAGTGATGGCCTTGGACTTTGTGAAAGGCGCTCTAGTTGAGGATCGAAGGATCCCCTTTTGTCACACCTTCGGTTTGCTGTATGTGTGAGGGTTCAAGTCGGTTTCAATTTGACAGCTTGGCTCAACGCCCCCTATAGGTGGGCAGGGTCACCCACATAAACACCAGGACGGCACTCCCCCTAGTGGCCACTCAGACTGAGCGCAATCAGGACAGCAGGAGGTCCAGCCAAGGTGAGCAGCTATTGGGGTCATCAGAGTGGAGGGGGCCATTGACAAGTGCAGGGTTTGAATGCCAGCCTGGTCACCATCTCTGTCTTCATGCTAAAGCCCTGTGACAGAGTGGCACCCCTGTCAGATTATGTTTCTTGCTTGTGGTCTCAGTGGGATCATTAACTGGATGGATGGACGGTCAGCAGGATGGACCTGACGTGATGAAATCCTGGAATCATTGGGACGATGGGGCATGAGAGCCATTGACAGAGTCAGGCAGGAGGGCGGGACCTCAGGGTGCCCAATCAGTGGATACTGAAAAGCTCAGGGGCTGTAACGGTGGTCCGAAAAATGAAACTGTAGCCAAGACGCACCACGTGGGCGCTGATGACGCTCCCCACGTCCAGATATTGGCCCAAGTCCTGCCTCTGTCTGGGCACAGGACAGGTGTGGGCACAGCAGCAGGACAGCGCAGGTGGACTCGGGTGCAAGTAGCCAGGGGGTCCATCTTATCTGAGGAGAACACAATGAGTCGAAGCAGTGAGAGAGTATACTTGTGGGTGCGAGGCGCTATATAAATTAAAATGTTACTAACCATCCAAAACAATTGTTTAGGCAACCATATTTGATGCCAGGGGGGTGGAATCGGCTGAAGACTTAAAGTCACAGCAGATATTTGCCAAGCAACAGTTGTCACACCACACGATCAAGGCGCTATATGTGTAGAGTAGAGAATGTAAAGGGTTAAGTTAAGAATTAGAGGCGGGCAGGCTGAGGACTCTCAGATTACTGGACTGACCATCAGGGTCATACTGGAGCTGCGACAGATCCCACATGAGGTTTGAGCTACCAGCCTCACCTACTGGGCACAGCACCACTCTCTGCCTGGAGACAAAGTGCGTTCTGTGAGTCCAGAGCACCACGAATGCACCCTGCCTGTCCCTAATGTCCCATGACTCAGTCTCTAGAACACCCTGTCACACTCTTTCTGTCATGGAAGGCTCTTAGGTTGGCAACAGAAATGGAATTTCATTTGGGGACACCGTTAGATTAATGTAGGCACTGCCTCTCCAAAGGAGTCACAAGCTGGCCAAGGTCATTAGTAAGTGTGCAGCTTAAGAGGGACTGCTGGCACCCCTGAAGTCTGGAGTCCATAAAACCTGTCACCATGTCTTCTGCCCACTGGCAAGACCCGGCTGTAGACATGCCCAGCTGGCACTCATGTTTGTTTGTAAAAGTGACAGTGCCACATACTACTACACACACTCACAGCCCTGCCATGGCAGACAGACTAGGACAAGCGTCCAGGCCAAGAGGGTCACGCCAGTATTGCTATGGGGCACCTGTGTGATCTTTGACCTGCTGCCAAGTGAGTCTCATTTGTACCATGTGGCTATGGGCACTGCATGTGAAAATTGGTCTGCAAACTGCTATGGGGACAGAGAGACCCAAGTGAGTGACCAATTGGAGGCAAGGAGATGGACAGAGTGAGACATGGGGGGAAATCATGTAAACATGATGTGGACAGTGGGGACAGTGGGGACAGTGGGGAGAAGTGCCAGCGGGCAAATGAAGTGAGGCCAAAAAGCGGGACAGTACTGCACAGGTGAATGTGAGGGCCTGTAAAAGAGAAAGGTGAGAAAAGCAGTGAAAGGCAACATCAGGTTAGAGTGGCAGTGCCCGATGGGGGCCAGTGTAAAATGCCAGAGATGGCGACCACGTGCCAGACATTTCCAGTGTGTTTAGTGGTTAGGGTGTTGGATGGCAAGGCTGCCAGTTTATTGTGGGTGGGCACTCATTACTGGGACCTAGCAGACCTTGGTAATGGCCAGTCTGCTGCCCGGGTGACACTCATGTATCGCTTTCGACGGGCACAGCCCCCACCCAGCCATGAGACCCAGCCCGCCGTCGGGGCGATTTCATTTCATTCTGCTTTATGGTTTCCTAACGATTGTTTTGTGGCGACAGACGCTTCTGGGCACAATTCTCTTCTTTCCAAACGGCCGAGTGGTTTGTCTCGCTGCCCTGCCCTGGCGCTCTGTTCTGCCTGCGCCACCTTATCTCTGACCGCAATCTCGGCTCACTGCGCCTCGCAGGAGTGACTTTGCAACTGTTAACCCAGCCGGGTGTCATTTATATAACTCTTACAGTAACGGTCGTCTGCCTGCTGCCATGGGGAGCCAACCTGGGCACACGCGCCAGCCGGGTGGCTGTTGGCACACGTCTGCTCATTCCTGAGCTCAGTGGCAGGATACCGTGACATTGCCAGGACCCCGGACTGTAGGGCAATTCTAATGAAATGGCGAGGGGTGGCAGGTTGTAAAATAATTGAGGGCATCCTGCCCTCCTATAGCCTCCTTCTGGGCTTATGACTGGTGAGGCAGTTGACTTCTGTCAGGTGTGTAGACTGTGCCAGTTGAATTGAAATAAACTGCCAGACTCCTTGGCACACGGCTCCATGGACCGAGAGCTGAAAAACAGTGGTGATGCCACGGCCAGTTAGATGACGATAGCCAACTAGATGTCTGCAGTAAAACAAAAAAGAGTGCCAGGGTCAGCCCGGGCATCAGCCAAAGTCCCAATTAGCAGGGTTAGAAGTGAGTGACCCTCTTGGACATGAAGGCAGTGCCCATCAAAGAGGGATCAGTTTGAATTAAGTACCCAGAACTGGTCAATATGTTGAGTAGCCAGGTGCCCAAAGGACAGGCGAAGCTCACCCATTCAATTCAGTGCCCATCACAGAGTTCAGATTGGAAGTAGAACTAAACTGATGGCTTTACTGTGCCCAAAACACCAGATGCCCATTATGGCAGGGGTGCAGCTGTCATCACAAGTTGGAGCTGTAGGACTCACCCATGATGGGCATGTCCTTGGTGGTGTTCAAATGGGCATCTCCTCCTAAACAGTAGTAGGAGCAGCAGGTAAGCTGGCACTAGGCTCCAGAGAGACACTGAATTGGCAATCATTTTTTTTTATTCCCTCTTAAGCCACACCTCAAGGGTACAGGGTCAGGCTGGGGGTCTCTGTGGTCAAGTGGCATCTTCAGGGGTCTCACTTCTGGAGACACCCCATCTTGGATTCTGTCAGGGGGTGACTTTTCTTCATTTGCATTGCCATGAATGTTCATTTGGGCATGTCGTGCCCACTCACCCACCTGTGGCTCACTTTAGAGTGAGTGATTTCTGGGCATGGCGAGTCACCTGAGTGTCACCTCCTGTCGTCCACCTCCTCCTTTGCTCGGTCACTCCTGCTGGCCACGTGACCTCAACGTCTTTTTGCAGACTTTACTGGACGCTCATTAGATTTTTTATTGAATTTATAAAGCGTCAGGAGACGTGATCAAGCCTGCTGGTGTCACCCGTGTGCCATGGCCCCTTCACTGAGCTCCTCCTGGCATAAAAGACCAGAAATGGAGTCGAATTTTGTGGAGTAGAACTTCCGGCCAGCAATGGATGTGACATGCTTCGAAAAGCAGAGGTGACGTCCTCGGATCATTGTGACATCATGCGGCCCTTCATTGATGTGACGTTTAATGACAGAGCTCTTTGGCAGTGTGGAGGACATCACCTTTGAAGGTAACTCAGTCACATTACTGCACTCGTCACTTACAAAAGAAAACAAAGCTAGACGTGTCACATAAAATGTCCTGTGTGACAAACGGTGCATTACTTTATGTTCCTTTTTCTTCTTTGGTATGAAAGGCTGGCCAGCATCTCAACCCATACATGGACCTCCCACAGCCAGGTGGGGTCATCTCATGCTGCGTCCAGGGTCCGGGCCGGTGGGTGGCGGGGGTGGGGGGGGTTATTCAGATGTCTCAGTTGCGTCCGTTTCATTCATTTGATTTTTTTTTGTGGATTGTTTATTTTCCAAGCGTCCATTGGCATTCTCTTATGCTCCCTGGGTTTTGTGGGTGGTCCCCTAAGAGGCGGGGCCAGCTGCCCATTACTGTAGGGGGAAATCAGTCAGTCCCTTGCGGTTCATTGAATGCACTGGCTGACACTTGTGAAAATGCCCACTAGAGGGGGGGTATAACCCCAGCTAGAATAAGGGCACATCTTTATAAAATTAAAAGGTTTGTTCTCATAAAACGCTTTGTGACACTGAAAAGCTCCAAAGAGCACAAAAGGCATAAAGGAGCAAAGATGAACAAAGTCCTGAATCAGGAATCCTAAAAGCAGACATTAAAACAACAGAACAAGAAGGTCAAGCTGGCACAAACTGTACGTAGAAAAGGGGGCCATCACAGCAAAAGCACAAGAAAACTCACCAACTCCAGGGCGCCAGGAACTGTGGGAGACCCTACTGGGCAACATGCATGGAACGTCACCAAGTCATTGAAACGTGAAACGCAGCCAACATACCTGCAGAAGAATCAAAAATGAAAAAAAAAAGTGAATTTGCACCCAGGCCAGGGCTGTGACAGGACATTGAGATTTGTCTGAGGTTTAGTGAATCCAAAGCGACTTCCAGTACTTGAGATACAATTGGCTCCATTTCCTTTTTAAAAATTGGAGCCTAGCAGGTCAGGTGATTTGAACCCCCAACCTGAGGGTTTCAAGTCCAAAGCCTTAACCTCCACGCCACCCTGCCCTCTGATTTCTGTCTTTTTGACCTCAATGCCCTTCTTCAATTTGTCTGTTGGCACTTTGCTCGCTTTGGTTTGCATTTGTGGTTTTCCGGTGACTCCTCTGTGCCCCTTGCCAGGGTTTGGTGGCTTTCCCCCGGTAGTGGGCCTTTTGAGTCATTTGTGGAGCTTTGGAAGCTCACGACACATTCATCCTCTGCAGTCTGAGGGTGCAGTGGGCTTCTCGGATGACTCCGCTCAGTCAATGCCAGTAGCCATGCACGTGGCTTTGCCCGTCTGGATCCACTTGCACGATTGGGTGGAAATTTTCTCATGTGAATGCCATTAAAACGAGTCCCTCCATGACTAACGCCAGGTGGCATCAGTGGCTTTGGGACTGCCAGCTTGGTCACTGATTTCACGGATTTGAGAGGGTTTGCGCCATGACCCTAAAACACCTGAGTAGGGGACACCTGCAGGAAGGTCACCAGTGAGTCATAAGAGGTGAAAAGGACAAGAAAGTTACAAAGAGGTTTGGGGAGCTGGCAAAGAAAACGAGTGTAACTGACTTCAAAACGGAACTGATGCTTATGTGACAAAATGGCAGTTTTAAAGCCTGGCACAGGAAATGAAGTCATCGGGGCCGGGACCGGAAGTGATGTCATCAGGGCCAGGCGGGGCTTCCTTTAACTGTTCTGCAGGAGAAAAAAGAGAAAGGGTTAATGCACTGCACCCTCTCCTGGTCCAGCACGGAATTACCCTCATTTGAGGCCTTCAGCTGCCTCCTATGTGCACGTATCGTGAGAAAGGCATTTAGGGTCCTGTGAGGGTCCTGCTCATTGGTGGGCTCATTCTCACTCGAAATGGCTGAAGCACTAGCCCTGATTTACATCTTTGCACGTCCGGTGGTGCATACTGTTAACATTCACTCAGCACAGAGAGAACCTCAAATACAAAACCAACGACGGGTCAGCACTGGCCGAGGCTGCCCACTGTAATCTTGATAGCTCACCAGGGTGGGCTACAAGCCATCCCTGTCAAGATTCGGTGACGTGCTGTGGCTCCTGAAAGGGCCACACTTCAGAAGCCACCACATGTTCTACACCTGCCAGGCTATCGTACCCCGATGGCATCCTGATTTAACAGAAGCCAATGGTTAATCGCTACCCTGGGAGAACGTCACCTAATCACCCAGTCGCTGAGCGTCACAAAGCAACAGGACAACAGCAGCACAGCAATTCTCAAACTCCAATTAAATCTTCAATTAAAAAACACAGACATAAATGGTAGACATGAAAACTGTCACACATGGGTGCCTGGAAGCCACCCTCCAGATTCTGAAATGGTCTGCAGTACCGCCTTGAGACCTGTGGGGGCGCTGGTGCTCTCCGTTTTTTCCGTTTCCCCACCACAGTTCCATGGAGACGTCCCAGGATGTCAGGCAGCTCAGCCCACAATGCCCAGAGAAGATGCCACCCCTCTAATACCAGAAAGGGGGGGGGGGGTCATTGTGGACCAGGACCTCAATGGAGACCGAACTCCCAGTGATGTGCCACACTAATTGAGTGACGAGACCACTAATCTTTTTTATTATTTTCTTCAGCTGTCATTAAGCGAGGTTGTCCAGTTGGCACCTCAACTTTTCGTTGGCATCCCCCAGTCAGAAAGCATACAACCTGAAGGAATCAGAGCAAGCTGCCTATCAGTCGCCTGTGTTTCTGGTTGTTGGGGGTCTTTGTTTTCTTACGCCAAGTGTGATGCTTGGGTGGTCTGAAATGGGAAAACTCGGACCGAGGGGTCTTCTCTCAGGCAGTTTTGTTTTTTCTCTCTATAAAAAGTCTTTTAAAGCTCTTTGAATTTATGGTGCCGCGCTAGCTGACTTATGTAAAAACTGTTAGACAACTGAGAAGACTGTTGATTAAGTGACTTTAATGTGACTGTGAGGAGTGACAACCTTAAAATCACAAGCCTGACGAGCACATACTCTACACGCTGGTTAGTTTCTCTTTATCATCATCATACTTGTCTTCCCAGAATTCTTGTCTCTGTCTCTTCTTTTGTAAGCAGCTCAGGGTCCCGAGTTCAGCACTCCCTTAGGAATCTCAAGGACCCATTTGTGGTGGCCGGCTGTCTCGGTCGTCTCAGTGAAGAACATTTGGGAGACACCAGTTCAGAGTTCCCAATGTGCTCGGGGCAGGCAGGTGTGACAAGAACTAGACTCGAAAGTCATAAAAAGGTTAGGGGTAACCACCCGTGTACTGTCCTTGGCTGCAATTGGCTTTTTAGAAAAATAGATGGCACAGATGTGCACAAGTAGGAGTCCAACACAGAACAGTTCAACTGGTGCTCCGATGGCGGGTGCAAAGGCCCATACGGGATATGATGTCAAAGGGGCCGCAACCGGAAGGATCTTCATCTTCCTCCATAGGCTCGGACCCGGACGTGACGTCATCGAAAGGGCTGGAACTGGGACGGTCATCCTCCATAGGTTCGGGACCAGAAGTGACTTCATCAGAGTGGCCAGAACTGGAAGTGACATCAGAGGGGCCAGGCATGATTTCCCGTGAACGGTCTGCAAGAGTCAGCACACTGCGCCACCCTCTGGTCTGGTGGTGGGACTACTCTCATTAAGGCCCTTTAGCTGCTTGGCCCCAACAAGTCCTCTTGATTTCAGTGTTCGGACCAGTAGACTGGTGGTGGAAAGGGACTGAGGTGAAATTACAATAAATAAATAAATAAATAACAGAGAGCAAAGAAGGACATCTGGGAAAAGGACACAACAAGGGGACAATCCTAACACTCTGAGAGAGCCCCTCCCATCCTGCCGACTACGCCAATGTCCTTTCATTAGCAGCCTTGATGTCATTAAAGTGGCCAGAGGTTCAGTCTCATCATAGTCATGAACTCGGGATTCAAAAAGTGACTCAAGACTGCCGGGGGGGGGGGGTGGGGGTGGATAACTGTCAAGCCCTGGCAAGTCACAAAGGAGCAAATGTAAACTCTTTATTAAAAAAAAAAGTTTCAATTTCAGAGGCTCTGTTGAGCAAAAATAAGCTCCATTGAGCACAAAGGGAAAAGGAGTTGCCAAAACAGCAAGGCAATCCAATAAATCCATACATCCATTATCCAACCCGCTACAGGGTCATGGGGGTCTGCCGGAGCCAATCCCAGCCAACACAGGGTGCAAGGCAGGAAACAAACCCCAGGCAGGGCGCCAGCCCACCGCAGTCCAATAAATCCCAGTACAGTAAATCAAGCCAAGCAAAAAACAGCGGGACTCACCGACACCACAATCACATTCAATGAACCACAAGGGACTGTGGGCTTCATTTAGCCTCTGCAGGACTGGGGGTCTGTCCCTTGACAGTGAGGGGCACACAGAAAGTAAAGGATCAGTAGTGAAATGAACAAAGCAGGCATACAAGAGTCATCTGAAAAACAGCTAGGTTGGCAGTGGGCTAAACTGGAACAATCTTCTTACGTTGGCACTGCACAAAACAAAAAAACAAGTGGGAGGCCTGGAAAAGACTCCTAAAACCAGTCAGGACCCTCCCTAGCGTGCCTTAAGTTGGCCTCACCTTAGACAGCCTAACCTCCCAACTTCACAGGCAGGCTTTGGCCTATCCGGGCCCCGAAAGTGGGGAACAGGCATTCAAAATACATCAAAATCAGGAAATAATCTGAATCAGGGGAATTATGTAAATACAAGAAAAAAGTCTCAAAAGCCCAGGATGACAATCCATAAGCCCCCCGCAATAAAGAGGGCAGACACTAATCAGTAATCCAATCACAAACGACTCTAACAAACTCCAACGATCCCCACCCAGGCGGTGGTCTCAGCAGCAGTGTCATCACAGTGGCCCCGCCTCCTGGGGAACCTCCCACAAAACACAAGGCTCTGCCACCACATCACAGCCAGGCACTGACCCCGAGTCCTGAGGTGGTGCCCCCCTGCCAGTGTGCTGTTTTAACTCCTTCAGCAGATAACACATGGTGGGCTCACAGGTTAAATTATTGAGCACAGCTCCTCAGTGCCACCCTCAATGTGCCCTGTCACTCACCGATGTGGCTATGCGGTGTACCATCTGGGCCACTTGCTATCAGCTCTCACCCTTTTAGCCGCAGCCATTTCTGTTTGGTGGCTCCTAAGCAAACTGCCTGGCATATGGGTCACTGAAGGTGCCCTCCTGCCAATCCTCCATGAAGATCTCTGCAGTTTGGGCTGGCCATGTGGCCACCCTGACTGTCCCAAAACATTTGGGAATGGGGGAGGTGGGCATTTAGAGCAACTGCCAGTAAAACCAGTGATAACAATGGAAGAGCACAGCAGATGGCATTCATGGGTTTCCCTTCTTTTTTATGTTAACAGTATAGTGACTTTCAGTGCATTACAGCTCATAGCCTCTGAGACTTCACTACAAGTGACTCACATGTCACCTTTACTGGTGCCATACATGCCAGTACTGACAGAATCAGACGTCCATCTGAAGATGTTTGCATGTTGATGCCTCTTATTATCACCTGTGCCAGTCCTTAATACGGTGCCCAGAATGGCACAAAGGCACTCCAGCTGTGGCTACCCACTAGTCCAACCAACACTCCCTAGGGGACAGAAAAGATGTGCAGAAGACCCTAAAGTGATGGCGGACATGTTTATCATTGACAAATGCCACTTAGTCTACCAATTGTTCTCTAATATAGCGCCTTAAGTACGCACACTCTTTGTCTTCGTCAACCTCAGGCCTCCTGATCTGGCAGGAGTGGGTATGAGGGGGCTGGTTAGCGGAGGGCTGCAGCGGGTCTCCCTCGTGACTCCCAGCAGTTGCATTTCTTCTTCTTTAATTTTAGTATCGTGTTGCACAAACTTCCTTTGAGGACGTGCTGGCACAACGGCCCCGAGTTCAGTTAGCACCTCACGTATTTCAACCATGTGGCAGCAGCTGGCAGAGCCGCAGCATTGAGCAACGTGGCCAGCTCATCTTGCTGCTCACAGCTACAGACACCTCACAGCTCAGAGGGTCCTTACCAGCAGTGAGGGGGCACCACTAAGCAAGGGTCCATAGGAAACAACTGGAGGAGCATCTCAGACTTGTGTGTGACAAGTCATTGAACTGTTGAAGGGGTCTGCATTAAAGTAAAAATTGTAATGGTGGAACTGGCCACCTGAGCAGGATGGTGGGTTTTGTGTCCACACAAAGAAAGTGTGGATGGAGCAGAATGGCTACTGGAACAGCAATGCTCCTCCAGACTACCAGGCGGCAGCATCCAGGAGCTGGAACACCAATGTGCCTACCAGTAGGTCAACCTGAGTAGAGAAGTCCTGAAGCACAACCCTAATGGATGCCATGGGTGTTGCCAGGGGGCGCTGTTGAGAATAAGCATCTTCATCTGGACTGGACTATGTCTGACCAAGAGGCACTTCCTTGGTGGGTGGTCAGAAGAGCTCCCCATGTCTGGCATAAAAGGAGCCACCAAGAGCCGATAAATGAGAAGAATGGAGTTCATGTGGTTAGGAGCAAAGCAGCATACAAGGAAAAGGTGGAAAAATAAAGGGCACCGCCAACCTGGACCTGCGCGCCCCCTGCTGGCCACATAGTAGTGTTGTCTTGTATAGCACCTTTGACATCTATCTATCTATCTATCTATCTATCTATCTATCTATCATATAGCG
>JANRMT010062796.1:111720036-111743478 GCA_026402145.1 Polypterus bichir lapradei | reverse complement strand
TATCTATCTATCTATCTATCTATCTATCTATCTATCTATCTATCTATTATATAGTGCCTTTCATATCTACCTAATGACTTTGTTATCCCTCATTTCTATCCATTTTTTCCAATGACCTTCATCAGCAGTTCATCCTCCTCCTTGGCACCTGCTTCTTGCCTTCTCTAAGCTGCATTGGTGCCCAGTCAACCCACCATGTTCTGTATTTTCATGTCCAGCACAGTCCAGCAGTTTGGTGCCCCTAATTCTTCTTCATCTTCTTCGCTCCTTGTCCTACTGAGGCAGATTTGACTGCTGAAGTACAAGTTAAGGCCAGTAAGGTGACCCGTTAGTGGTCAGAGGTGGGAACTCGAAGCACAGAGCAGATGAAACCTCAAAGCTGAGGTCACCGACAAGAGGAGAAGGGAGAGAAGACCACGAGTGAGTGCTGAGGCTTAACATGGGTGGACAACATGGGGAGTGCTCAGTGAAAAGGGTACATTGGGGGCGTGGTCTGAGGTGGGGCCTAAGGTGAAACCTGAGAGCACGGTATGAAATTAAGGTGACTACAGGGGCGTGGCCACAGCAAAGACAAGCTGGGATGAGGTTGTGGGCGTGGTCAAAGAGCAAGTCTGGATGTAAGGTAGGAAATGAAGAGCAAAGACAATCTGGGGGAGTGGTGTAGTGCGGGGGCGTGGTCAAAAGGGAAGTCTGCCAGCAGGATGACTGTAAGGGGCGTGGCAATAGCCAAACCATTCCAAAGGTGTGGTCAAATGGGAAGCCTGGCTGTAAGTAAAGAAATTTTGATGACTGCAGAGGGTGTCATCAGAGCAGCTGTGGCCTCATTTAGAAAACAACCAAGCAGAAGTGCCACATCCACTGAGGACCAGCAAGGTGGGAATGGTGTGCCACTGGGTGTCCATCATGGCACAGTGACCTGCAGTGAATGAAGTGAGGTGACCGACATGGAGTTGCTGTAGCTGACTGTTGTGTGCCTCTGCCACCGAGAGTGCCATTCATACACTTCCTTCAAGAAGCTCCTGCCACCCTAACAGCGATGTGGATGCCAGTCTCTCTGATCATCCAGCGCTTGAGGTGAGGCTCACAAAGACAAATGAAACTCTCATGGCACGATGTCCTGGGCTCAGCATCCAACACAAAGGCCACTGGGGACCTCAGAAGGCCCCGGCTCTGCCCACCTCCCCCTCGAAGCCCCTCTGAATGAACCTAATTATGTGTGTCTTAATTACTGTGGGCCTGGAGCGGCAGCCTGGGAAAAAGGGCCGCACATAAATCTCGCCAACAGGCGCGCACACACGCGGCCTAAAGAGCCTCAAAGAGGGGCATTTAAAGGCGACCCTGGGGACCGGAGGCGAGCGGCCAGCCACAATGCCGTATTCTCCTGTGCCGGGATGCGCCGGCCCACTCCCATTGCCCGTCATCTGAGGCCCGCCCCTGTTGGCGCTGCTTTCCCACCACATTTAGGGGCTGCTTTTCTAAACACCCTGCCTGCAGATGATCAGGGGGCAAGTTGGGACAATAGCTGTTTGTGTGCCGTGAACATCGGGCCACAAAAGCTTGACCTCTTCTGCACTGGGAGCGCCGGCCTCGGCGGGCTATTGAGGGGGCACACACACACACACACGCACACATACACACACACGCACACACACAAAAGCAACAATGAGCCCAGTGCTAATTTATGGGCATCTGCAGCTGAGCCTTTCAGACAGCTCTCTTCTCACAGTGCCTACTGTTTCAAGTATGGTGCCCTCGCTTTGTTAGGGAGGACCCCAAGCAACTGGTGGGTACAAATGCCACATGAATTAGTGTGTTGGCTTTACTGAGTGCCTTTAACTTACAGCAAAGGCAACACAGAGCCAAAGCGTGCCCGATGCTGCCCATTTATCATCATCCATTCCTCTCGCAGCGGTTTTAGTCTTGAGCCTCCTGGCATCATTGTGTGCCACTCGATCCCATCTTTTTAAATGCTGTGCCCATTCTGTCAATGTGACGAGCTGCCAGGGTCTGATTTTTCTTCTCAGTTTTGGAGGTGGACCCCTCCTGTGGTGATTGGTGCTTTAGCTGCCAACGTGGCCTCCCCATCTTCCTGGCACATGGTACTTCATGCCTGCTGAATGGCTTGTCTGCTGGACATGGGCACAGAATATGACACACTGAGCGAGTGATCTGTGACCTCAGGCTTTAGTGCCCACTAATCAGAGTGGATGGTCTTATATAGCACCCTGTGCGTTGTGCTCTGGATAGGAGCAGGAACTTTACAACTACCAGTGGCATCTCTGCCCCCTCAGTGCCAACTCATCTGCCCCCTCAGAACACAAGACAGGGCCGTATTCATGAAGGCAGGAAGGTGAAACAAGACAAAGAGTTGAGGGCAGCCATTTAAAGCCCCCCCAAGTCTATGTAGCCCCCCCTTCCCCACCAAGGGTTGTTGAAATGGCCAAGAGGCAGGACCACACACTCCATAGATGGGGGTTCATGCCCACCTGTGCTCTAAGAGAAAGCATATGACATGGTGGGCTCTGATGAAAGGTGCTATATATAAGGTCGGGCATCGCCACCATTGAAGGTGGCCTGGTTCAGCGGTGACTACTGAAGCATTGTGCGCCCGTTTCAAACACTTGCCACTTGATCCTTGTTTTGGGCCGGGCATGCGGGGATTCAGGGGCAAAGACTGCATGGTGTGAAAGGCGCTATACAAGCCGGCTGATGGGAGCCACCCCAGCATTCCTTACTGGCCAGCTGACCTCTGTGTCCACTCTAAAGTGCCTTCCCTCCCCCCTCACATTTCCACAACAAAGCCCCCAGTCGGATTCTCACGCGCCCTCTGGTGGCCCCGCCCCCTCAGCGGTGACAGTTTTGTGAACAGATGTTCCCTCTGAGAGGAGCGCCGCGCATTCCCATGTCCTGCTCTCTCCGGATGAACAGAATGGATCAATAAGGAGGCCTGGCCCTGCCGTCACCCCCTCTGAACACTGGGCTGCATTCATGAGCCCCCCACTCGCCGCCCGCCCGCCTCTCATCTCACCAGCTCCTCAGGACAATTGAGGCAGACCCCCATTGTCTCCTGCCTGAGAATTCGGGAGCTTTGCTGGAGGCTTCCTTTGGTGGGCAGGAAAACGTTAATCATCTGGCCGCGGTGCCAGTGTTTGAGGGAGGATGACAGCTGGCATTTGGCAGGGCACACCCTAAGCAGTGGGGTGGCCCACTTTCCTATGCCTGTTGTGTGGCATTTGCCTGTTTGGCACAGGGGACCTGAGCATGAGGCACAGTTTCTGAGTTCATGTTGGACTTCAGGTCACCCGTACTAACAGAACAGAGGGTAGGGCTCAACATGCACCGTGGCATCACCTTCCTCTTCCTCTTGTCTGTCCAGCCCTGGGGGGCTGCTGTCTCATTTCTCAGTGGCACAGTTGCGCGGAATGGACAGGCAGGCCAAGGGCTTCAGAAGCTTCACTGTCTCCTAGCGTCACACTGGCCTGTGCTGCTCTCCATCAGGGTGAAGTTGGCACATTCTTCACATGTACAAGTAGTGACCCAGTTTTACATGCCAAAATTTCAAAAGAACTAAAGCTGGCATCAACTGGTGAATGTGCCCTGACATAGGCTGGAGTGCCATCTCAGAAATGTTGCCTACCTCAATGCCATTCCGTCGTACTGAGCAGGTGAGCCCAAGGTGGGTAGAGGGGTGCCATGCCCTCTGCTCACTTGTCTCCTCTTCATGTGTGAACCAGCAGGGTAAGTGCCATTATGTGGGCATTTACTTATGGCTCAATCTTTAGTTATGAGCCAGGTGTGCTGAAAACCAGAGGCCATTGAACTGGCGCATTCTGGCAGTGCCCATTTCTGCCATTGCATTGGCCCAAACTGAATCCCCAGGTGAGCTCAAAAGTGCATGAAAGAGCGGGCAGAAGAACTGGAGAAGGGCTGAGAGTGTGTGTCTGGTGGGTGTCGTCTGACCCACAGAGCTCTAGTGAGATGCCAGCCTCCTGCCTCAACGCGCCTTAGTCTCACCAGAGCTTACTTTGAAGAGGGCAAAATGCCAAACTGTGCCCGCTGTGGGCAGGACTTGAACTGGAGTCCCTAGAGGGTGAGGAGTTCTCACAGAGCTTGCCACATGAGGAGTGGGCAGTAAAAGTGTGACCAAGTGATGTCCTCTCAATCAGCAGCCGTATGTGGATGCAGAGTAATGCTCAGCAACACTGGCATGGTGCCCACTACACTGGGCTTCAGTGAAGGCTCTTTTAGGAAGACCAGTGGGTTTGGACTCAGGAAGCACAGGGTCTCTGAATGGCATCGAGCAGCTCTACCATGCCATCAGACAGGTGCCCACAGTCTGTTATCATGCAGAATGCCAGGAGCCGATCTGGACATGCTGGACAAGGGGCATCCCCCTCATCCTCCCTTGAAGGCCATTCACGATTCTCCGGGGTGCCAGCTGCCCATTTGACCACTTTAATGACAAGCTCAGCCTTTCTTTGTCATGACTGACCATTTGAGCCCCGCTGCCGGCCTGGTGAGAGTTTAATCCCGTCTTTGTGCCCGCCAGGCAGGGGGGCTTTAGAAAGGGGGGGCCCGAAACAAGCTGCTCATTACTTCAGTAAGCCGAGTGAAAACGCGACAGATGTTGGTCAGCATGGAGTGGCCGGCTCCTCTGGACGGCCTGCAGGATTTGAGGCCCTCCACTTCCCATGGCATTCCCAGGCATCTCACCACAGTCAATTTGGAGCTGCAATGGCAGGACTGGGTTTGGCACCCATGATGCCAGTCAAGTCAGCCTGGCATGACACACGTGTGAAAGGAAAGAAAAAAAAAAAACCAAACAACTGATGAGTGAAAATCAAAAGAAGGGCCACAGAAACAGAAGGGGAGGAACAGAGAAGAGAGGGGACATCGGGCAGCGGACCACCGGGGCGTGGAGGCAATGAAGCGAAATACCCAAGGAATGGACGAGAAATGAAAAATAAATGTGCACCTGAATAAATGAACAATGAAATGATGAACAAAGGAGCGTGTGACCGTCATGGACACCTGATGAAAACATGAAGGAAGGAATGAAGGAGTGAAACGAGAAAGGACTGAACGGCTGAGCAGATGAACGAATGAGAGGGGGAATAAATGAATGAAAACCTAAAGGACGGATGAATGAATAAATAAAGAGAGATAAATGAACACATCCATACAGGAAATCCAATGAAAATGAACATTTAAACGACAAATAAATGGACACATTAGTGCATGAATGACTGAATGAATGAACACGCCAAAGAAAGAGTATTCAATGTATAAATTGAATGAATGAATGAATGTTCAATGACACAATGAATACATGAATAAATATAAACCTCACAGTAGAACACATAAAGTATTCAAATAAATGAACAAATGAACGTCAGATGAATGAAGGAGGGGATGGATGGATGGACTAAAGACTAAATCAACGAAAGAATGAACAACTAATCAATGTAGGAAGGATGGAAAGAAGGAAGGATGAATTAACCCATGGAATGAATGAACGACTCGACTTGGCCCACCTGGCTGAGATGGCAGAACACTGGCACGGCCCCTGAGCCCACGCTGAATGTTTTTGGGTTGTGCCCCACAAATCAGCGCTGGCCTCGGGTTCAAGCTCAGGATGCTGGGTGGGTGAGGCAGCAGTGCTAAGCCCGGTGCCACATAAGGACAAACATAAGAATGGAGGGGTGAATAAACAAACAGAGAAAAGAAAACGAATGAAAGAAGAAATGAACAGGCCACTGGATGAACGAATGGACGAACGAATGAAGGCAGGATGGAGTAAGCAGGTGACCAAAGCTCAGGTGTGCCCTGCCTAGTTTATATAGCGCATGACAATGGCAGAAGCCTCAGTGCCAACCGCATTGTCACTCCAATGAGGGAGACACTGTGGGGTCAGTAAAGGCCCAGCTGATGGCACAGGGCTGGCATTTGGTTGATGCCCGTTTAAGAGAGGGGCTTACAAGGTGGCAGCACTTGTGTCTCTCACAGGCATCACAGGTTGGTTTAGGGGTTACTGAAGAGGTGGCTTCAGTTTTCTTGGTGCCCACCAGAGTATATGCTGGGGCCTCGATCTCTTATGGGTGGGCACCTCTGGATGACCCTGAGATGGGACGTTGTCTTGGTGGCCGAGGGTGACCACGTGGCCTACACTCCTGCTATGAATCATTACTTGTCTTTTCCATTCATCCGTTCCCTGTACCCACTTTTGCCACTTCAGGGCCACGGGAGGGTGGAGCGTACCTGGGTGGCATTGAGCATGAAGTTCTGGGCACACTGAAAACCTCACAGCAGCCTGTCCCCCAAACCATCCACTGGCAAGGGGGCTCCATCTGCTTGAGGGTCATAGGCTGGCCATGTTGGGCACATTTACAGTGGCCCTTAACAGCACACGTTTCTGACAGAGACTTGGGGAGAACATGCCAAGTCCATCAGTCAGTGCCCAGGGATGACTGCTATGCCACCCGTTTACTCGGTTTCCTTTACTTCTGATAAGCTGTAAAGTGCCCCTTTGGCCAGAATTGGCAGCGGGTCAGCCCTCATTGACATTAAAATGGCCATTTCTGATGGGCCACCTCACAGGCCTTCCTTTAGAGTAAGTTGTGGGCATAGGGTGGCATGTGGGCAGCCCATAAAAATTCTTCTATCCTGTCAACTCTCACATTTAAAGATCACAAGATTAGAATTGGATGACCTGACCATCCACCACCAGTGACCACTGCTGGTGTTGGCAGTGAAACTTAACAGACGATGGCCTCAAGCAGCCATAGGAGGCCACCTGACAATACTTACCTTGAGAGACCACCTAAGGGCACAGAGACAATCAGGTAAGATGACCAAACAGACTACATGAACACCAGTGTGCCCCTTAGCATCCACCGCGGTCCTCTGCAGTCTCACTGCCAGTTGACATCTGCAGCATCTGCTGAGTCCCCATAGTGGCACCACCTGCTGGCTGGGGGGGGGGGGGGTATTACAGTGTGAGCCTGGAGGGTCCTGTGACTGGCACGCCCTGGCAGCCACCATAGTAGATAATCAGAGGAGACCTCAGAGGAAGGTGAAGAGACCAGGGCATAGCTGGGCAGGGAGGCACCAGACTGTAGTGCACGGGCTCATCTCACTGTGTCACCTGTCCAGGTAACTGGGCACTACAAGTTTAATAACGGTGACACCTCAGGGTTCAAAGCAGACCGGCTGGACATCTGGGGTCTCTACCTTATGGCTAATGCCCATGTAGATGACACTAAAGGGCTTGAAAATAAAAGAGACAGAGGTAAAGGGGGGATGCGGGTCTAACGCTGGGGGCACTCCAGTCATTTTCAGCACAGGGGTCAGCTGGCATTCATAGAGCAGTAAACGGGACCCTCAGTGGATCTCCTAAATCCAGTCATTTTCACTAGGGGGCAGCAGTGGTTGCCATACAGAGAAGCATGAAAAGGACATGGAGGTCATGGGCAAACCCTCAAGAGAGGCTGTGCTCTGTGCCCTTCTGCCCTGGCACCTGCCGGGGCCACTGTGGGGGGTTCCACTTGATGCTGAGTGTGTGTGCCAGCCCAGAGCTCACAATGTCCCTTAATGTCACAGACACCTGCTCCAAGAAGTTAAGGGACTGGCATGGACGCTCCAGTTCTGCAGTGAAAATGTCACTGTGAAAGGCGCTATATAAATCACATGTGCCCTCTCTAGTGGACCATGCAGACCACTAGTGCCCCGAGTTCCACTCTCTAAGCCCGGAGGAAGACTGTGGCCAGTGGTACAGTGACCTGGAGGTGGCTGAGAGTCACAGAGTGACAGAGTCAGGGAACAAGGAGGAAGTCACAATTGTCACCGCAAGAAAAGAATGAGGGCCAGCACGCCCTGCCAGCCTGCTGAGGGACATTTGGTCTCAACTGGGCACACAGGTGGGACCCTCCATCGCGAGGACTCAAGTCCAAGTGCAGGATGAAGGGCTGTGCCATCGCTGGAGCCACAGATGACACATCGCCACAGTTGTACAAAAATACTTTTATTTCTCTAAAAACGCAGATTTTTGGTGTCTATGAAATCCAACGCGTCATATTTACCTTTATGGAGAAAAATATGAATTTGAACCCCAAAGGATGCCAGCCCTCTGCCCGACTGTCCGGCGCTCATCGGTGAGCCGCTGTCCTCTCGGGCCGCATTAAGATTCCAAAGTTCCAAAGTCCGCATCCCGCTGCGAGTGCCAAAAAGAAAAGAACAAAGAAAGCTGGAGCCGGCGGCCGGTGGGCCACAAGACGTCCCCTCTCTTCACATCGTCCCCTCTTAGCGCTGAGGTGCTCGCCGAAAGACCTTCAGGTGACACCACAGACCGCGGCCCCCAGAACATCGGCAGAGCAAATTAAACCCCAAGTGGGGCGTCGGCGACCAATCCAGGGTACAGTGACTTCATGGGGCTTGGTGAGCAGTCCAAAGGTGACAACCAGGGAATCGGCCAACAAGCAGGACATCGGGGGTCTTCGGTGAGCCACCTGAGGAAAAAGGCAAAACACAAAGTGAGGGCTTTCAGTGCACCACTCAGAGTTGCCACACGGGGGCAGTGCTGCACCATCTAAAGCTCCTTGGTGGCCTCTGAAAGTTGAGAGTACTGTGATGGTGACGTCACTGACACCAGGAACAAAAAATGGGACAACTGGGCACCGAAACGTAAGGCAACAATCCAAGGAATGCCTTCACCTACATCCCACCCAGGATAGGTCCCCCATATCAATAAGGAGACCATCAGCACTACTAGGCCATAAGCCCACCAACCCCAGCATCATTACTGTGCCACTCCATTAGACCCCAAACTGGGGGTCCACCACCGCACTTATTGATGTGCCCGCCTATCTAACACGGGGTTTCTGAGCACTCATACAAGCATGCTGCCCACCCAATTAGGAGCTCACCATCTCTAATGTGCAAACAAGACCCCCCACCTCCAGCTTCATTACTGTGCCATTCAGTCTACCGGACCCCAAATCCAGAGTCCCTCTCCTTTGTGATATGCCACCCAGCTAACAGGACTTCACTTCTCAAAAGTATTACGGGACAAGTTCAGCAGTATGCCACCCAACTTACAGACCCCAGCCTAACCTCCCAGAGCACATATGGGGTGTCAGTGCCACAGTGCCACCCAACCCACAATGTCTAATGATAGTGATATGCCACAGTGGTACTTCTGGGGCTCCCTTGACAGACTGCTGCCCTATGGGACCCCTCTGTCTCTTTTGGAGCACACTTTGTGACAGGCCATCCAGACCATAAGACCCCCCCCCCCCAATGTCACTGGTTACCATGGCGACTACATGATACCATTTAAGTGAATGTCTGCAGAAAGGCACTGAGCCTCCAGAGCCGTGCAGCAGTTGAAGGAGCCTTCAGTGGCCACTAGATGGCAGCATTGGGCTTCTCCTCTGCACTCACAGCCCACTGGTGGGGGGCTGGGGGGCTTCACAAACAAAAAGCATGGAGCTGAAGTGTGGCGGGCACAGTGAAAATGCCAAACCTTCTGGTGTGAATGCACACAGGTGGGCGCTGAGGACGGGAAGGAGGGCCATCAAGCGAGTGGACCTGCACGGGAGCCATCTGTCACGTCAACGCCCATGTCACCTCCAGATAGGGGCCACTCACACTGTCGTTTAATCACATGTGGTACAATGGCAGCTGCACTGGCGCTGACCTGTATGGTCCTGTCTGAAGAGCAAGCTGTGCAGGGAATCTGAACGGGCACCTGTGGATGTGGTGCCTGCCCGCTCTGTGCCCACCGGCCACACTCAGCACCCCATACATACCCCTTACCTGTGGGGCTCTCCTCGTTTCTCTGTAAAGTCGTTGCAGCATCTTTACATTTCCTGAGTTACTTGTGAATCTGAGGGGAAAGAAAGGAAAAAGCTGATAAAAGTGGCTAAGACCCCCTGGGTGGGCCTGGAAGAAGAGACACCGGGCATCCTCACCTGGGTCAAGGAGTCTGGCACAATAAAAATATTAGTGGGCAGCACAGTGCCCGCTGCCACACAGCTCCACACTTTGTTCAGGTGGGATTTTCTATGCCAATATGCCAAGCAGTGGCATATCATGGGAATGGGTGACTCTAAACTGTCCCTGTGTGGCTGGCTGGCCGCTGGCATGTGAAGGCAGTGAGCCGATTGGTGCTTTTTACTGAGCGCTGCAGTGATTGGCTCTGCCCTGCCTATCACCAGAGAAGATTTATTGAGTTCAAGGATGAGTGAAGGAGAACAGTGAGATGGCACCTGTCCGTCCATCCATCCATCCATCTGTCTGTCCGTCCGTCCGTCCGTCCATGCACCCATTTATCAAACCATTCCATTCAACAGCTCCAGACTGCAGGGTTTACAATAAGAGTAAAGGGCTGGCATGAGGGCACACTGCCAGGGACTTGAACTCTTGTCTGTGTGGACTCTGAAGGCCCTACCAGGGTCTGAGTGCCCATTTCCTCTGCTCAGTTGGTGACACAAAGCTGGAGTTTGGGAGTGAGTGGGTGAGTGTGCCCTGCAGCAGACTGGTGCCCCTTCAGTGCTGATGTTGTGGTGAGCCTGACATGCATTATGTTAGTTCACACAAGAACTGATGTCCATCCATCCATCCATCCATCCATTAAATTTATCTCCAAGTTGCTCAGATTATAATAGCACAATTGATGGGTTGGCATGATGGCACACTGGATAGGGTAGCTGCCTCACAGCTCCTGAGTCTCCAATTTGAACCACCATCTGTGTGGAGCCACCATGTTGTGCCAGTGCCAGTGTGACATTCTCCTCTACTGTGTTAGTTATCCCTCCATTGGAGTGTATGTGTTGTGCCCGACAGTCACCTTGTACCCTGTCCAGCACTGATACCCACTCTGCCACCCTCAATTGCATTAAGTCACTTCATTATAATAATGAGAGTGACAACCAAAAGGGTCCTGCCAGGTGCCATCTTGTCACCAAAGAAGTGCATAAGTGCCTCACTTCAGGCTGCCCAGCAGCCCCTTATGATGCCCACTTAGCAATTTTCTTCCACCTGGCAGTCATGCCAAGTACTAAGACAGGCTTTATACACCATTTTGGTTGATCAAGATGGTGGTCACGTTCATTTGAAAGTGCCAGGCTGTTTATCTCAGTCCTTCCTGAGCTTAGGGTGGCTGTCACATGACCCACAGGCTCTGCCAAGTGGGCATGCAGACCTTGACCCTCAACTAGTTGGTGTGACACAGCAGGTGTGAGTGGCTACTTCATCCATTGAGGACACTCCTCTGGTAAGCACAGTACCACTGGCCAGGTCTACGAGTGGTCAGTACCAACTGATCTCCTGTATCATCTCATCACAGAGGCTTGGCAAAGTGTCCTGTGCCAAGAGAGAGATGGTCTCAGAATGGGCACATAGACTGGTCATGAGCCCTAATGAAGCTGTAATGAGGGGCAAACTGTAGGTGAGATGGAGCCGAGGATAACGGACACAAATTAGGTTAACAGCATTGCCAACAGTGGCGGGCATGCAACACAGACAGCTTTATGCCACAATGCCACTCGAAGGTGACTAGAAATGGGGATTGCAGTGGCTTCACTGAGTCCCTCTGAACCACCTCTTCGACTGATGTTTCCAGTGCCAGTGTAGTGCAGTCTAATGGGCACAAGTGCACACCTCAGAATGCCAGTCAGCCCTGTGTCCTTTGTGCAGCGAGAAAGGCACTATAGAGTGACATGGAGGTGCCATATGTGCCATCTGGAGTTGTTGTTCTGTATGGCGACCATTTAATGATGGCAGCTGAGGGCAGTCCAGTCAAGTTCGAGAGAGCACTGGCCTGATATGCGACTTGGTGACCCTGTAGCGACTTGACAGGCACTGCCATACCTCAGCCACTAGGAGGCCAAGCTGTGCTTGGTAGCCAAAAGGACAGAAGTGAGGGCACCGACGAGTACAAGGACAGAAGAAATGGGCACCATGCGAGGGGTCGGCTACTTGGTCAATCCCAAATGTGACTAATACCTCACTGGAGTGGACATGTTGTGTACATTAGCGGGCATTGAGTGCTTTGGCCGTTGCCACAGAAATGCTGTTGGCATTTTGTTAAAAAGCTGGCATGGTTGTTTTGAACCAAAAATCAGGGCAGGTTGGATTTCTGGTGCCCTTGCATTTTCAGGCTCATCCATTAATGTGAACTTGATTCACAGGGTGGGTGGGGTGCCAGTCTACCCTCACAGGGCACATACAGTCACACCACCATGGGACTGGCCGGGGACAGGAATTCTGTTTGAAAAGACCACCATGAATTATTATGATGCTTGCTTGGCGCTATGCTACCAATAAGTGACCCCGACACCGGGGGTCTTCCACGACCACCTCTCCCTTGTGAGCTCTTTTTTAGAGTGCAGGCCCCCTAAAGCCTGCTGCTTGAGTTTTTAGGATGGCTTTGAGACTTGGGGTCTCCTCTTGTTTGCTAACCATTGTGTGATTTTTTTACTTGCATTTTCCTCTGCCTGAGGCCTTTTTAAGGGTCCTGCCAACCTCGGACTGGGTGCCAGTCTCGATGCCGCTGGCCGATCTTCGAGCCTACAGGTTGCTTTGGCTTTGTGTGCCATTTGGTGTTTTGTTGGTTTTATAACGTCAGCCTCGGCTTTTCGTCCATTTTGGGCCCCTTAGGCCCTTTAGGCCCTCGACTATGTCTGCCCCTTGTGTTTGGCGAGGGGTCTTTTTGTTTGTTCTTCTTATTAAAGTTCTGACTTTGTCGTCTCTTCTCTCTCCTTCTCAGGGCAGCGCAGGACTTCAGCTTCGTGTTTTTGTCTTTGACGCTCTTGAGCGACCGCCACTTTGTCACCCGTGGCTTCTCTAATAACCCCAAACAGCTTTGGCCCTCTGCCCTCCCAGGACGTCACCAGATCGACACAGGCTCACCAGGACTGGATGACATCATCAGAGATGCCACCAAACAATCATCAGTTATCGACGGGTCCCAGCGGGGATAAGCAACGTGCCACATGGGCGGCTCACCTTGACACCCGATGCGCCGGCAGAAGCTCGCGGCACCGGAACCCGGCGGCCCCCCTTTGTTATTGTGACATGGCGTCGTCCTCACTCAGGCTTTTCCTGCAGTCAGGATTGAGATCCACGACTGTCGTCCCCTTCATGAACACCTCCTGTCCCGGGACCTCGTACTTGCTAGCCGCGCCCGCCGGGACCCCGGGCTGGCTGCCGTTAGTCTGTAGGCAGACATTGCTGACCTTGGCCTGCTTCTGCTTGCTGTAGTTGTTGTAGAGCTTGTACTTCATGAGGAGGATGAAGATGAAGACCAAGACGGACGCCACGATGATCCCGCCGATGATGATGATCATGGTGCCACCCAGGAACTGGTCATGGATAGAGCGGCACTGCTTGTACTCCTTGTCGGTGGTGAAGGGCACGCAGCCGATGAGCTTGGTGGCCGTCAGTGACGTCATGCCATCATCGTACACGGCCAGGACGCAGAGGTCATACTCCCGAGACGATGCCAGGTCACTCAGCAGGAACGACTTGCTGGTCGCCGGGATCATCCTGAGGGGAGAACACAAAAGAAAGGAGTCTGGTTAGCCCTGGGGTCCCGCTGACTAACTAGGCCAGCTGGGCTCACGACAAACCCACCATGAAGGTAAATGCCAGTGTGGCACATCCCTGACAATGGAGTGTGCCCAAGGTGGTACCTGAGGGCAAAGTTAATGAGGTGGTCATAGTGCCTCCCCACATCTATATAAAAAAAACCTCAAGTGGTACCCAAACGTGAGAAAGACCCTTGTCACACAGCCTATCGATGATGTGCCACCAAGGAAGGCAACCAGGGGACAGACGTCACACGAAACAGAATATCAACCCTACTGTCACCAAAACTCAAAGCACTAACCATAAAGTCAAAAATGTGGACAACTAAGAAGACTTTCACGACTAGATGGGCATTTGTGTCTGGAATGTCCAGAAGTGTGTGATGCCCACCTCCAGGCCACCACCTCCATGTCCAATAATGACACAAAATGGTGACAAGAAAACGAGATGACACCGTGGAAACATGGAATGCATGTGGAAATAAAATACTAAAGATGACCGAAAGACTCGGTGGTCTTCAAGTTCAATGAAGTTTAGGAGAGCAAAGAACCACCAAGCAGAAGAAGCCGTGTGTGTGTGTGTGTGTGTGTGTGCGTGGTGACGGGGGGGTGATTAAGGTGGGTGGGCATCTTTGATGTTCTTTAAATATTTCTGAAGATTTGAAAACAGATGAACGTGGACTGCCAGGTCCCTGGTGTTGTGTGTCACATTCATCCCTTGAACCCCTGCCATCAATGTAACAAAGAAACTCGGCCAAATCACAGCCACAGACACAGTGTCCTTCCTGTGAGAGATGGGCACACATGGCGGACATCAGGAAACGCCATTTCATGACACAGGAACCTAACTGGCATCACGGTGACATTCATGGAGGAAACGATTAAAGAAAAGGGGTCTGGGTGGGGAGGTCGCGTGCAACTGATGTGCTGAGGAAGACCTGAGGGGGGCATCAGAGATGACTGAGCTGGGCAGTCAGCAGGACTTAGATCTGCAAGACATGAGGGAGCGGGCATTAAACTAAACACACATACAGTGGACTATGGTAGGGGCTGACATTAGCAGTGGGCAGAAATGGAATGTAGATAAATGTCAAATCTTACACATCTACCTTAAAGAAAGGATAAGAGTCTTTGTGTGTCTGTCCAGTTTGATATGTCTCTGTCATTCCAACAGATGGCACGTCACAAACATTAACACTGCATGTATGCCTCCCATACCAAGTAACATATAACAGAGACATAGGCATTGCATTTGTCATTCCAACTTAGGGTGCACTACCATCATTTCTAGTAATAAAATGCAGTGCATTTGTCGTTTCAGCATATGGCGCAATACAAACATTTGGAATTATAAAATGCTTTGAATTTATCATTTCAGCTGATGGTGCATCTCAGACATCTGTGGTAATAAAACTCATTGCATTTTTCATTTCAGCAGATGGTGCATCACAAACATTAACATGGCTTTTACGAATCCCATAACAAATGACACATAACAAAGACATATGCAATGTATTTGTCATTCCAACAGAGGGTACATCACAAACACATGTAATAATAAAATGCTTTGTATTTGTCATTCCAACAGATGGTGCATCACAAACATTAATACTGCTATTATGAATCCCATCCCACAGCATTTAACAGAGATAAAGTACAGTATATGCATTGCATTATTCGTTCCAACAGATGGTGCATCACAAACATCTGTAATAATAAACTGAATCGCATTTGTCATTTCAACAGATGGGGCATTTCAAATATTTATAGTAATAAAACACATTGCGTTTGCTATTCCAGAAGATGGTGCTGCACAAACATTTGTAATAATTAAATGCATTGCATTTGTCATTTTAGCAGAAGGAGCATCTCAAACATTTGTGGTGATAATATGCATTGGAACAAGACCACCTTGTCCCCCAATACACTAGAAGGCAGCATCCCAGGATTTTGATATTCATTCAAACACCTGCAGGGTATGCTGGGAACTGTAGTCCCATTGGGATAGACTGTCAGGTCCCATGGGTGATGCTAAGGGGAGCTGCAAGGATTTGCACTCCCTACTTCGTGGGACTTCCGAATGACCCGGAAGTACTTCCAATGGGCCACGCCCTATACTTGGAGGTACTTGCAGATCTCAGATAAAAGCAGGTGAGCTGGAGTCGAGACAAAGAAGGAGAAGAGAACTGCATTGTGCTCGAGTTCACCTGCGAGTGCGGGAGATGAAACCTGCGGCGGGCTTTCTGATTGGAATAAACATCACGTTTGAACCTGGGACTTGTGTCTGTGTGGTGGTGTCTGGGGTTTGGGATGCTGCGAGACCCTCTGCAGGTCACAATATGATGAACAACTGAGACACCCATATGGGAATCCATCCATCCATCCATCCATCCATCCATCCGTTTTCTGCCACTTGCACAAACCCAGGTCACAAGGGCAGCAGTATACACAAAGGTGCCCAGACATCCCTTTTTGCATATATGGACACTGAGGTGGTCCCACTCCAGCTGAGAGGTCTGACCTGTCCAGGTGGTCCCGGGTCTGCCCTGAGTTCTCACTCATTGTTGGAGGCGTCTTAATCAGAAGGCCAAACCGGCTCATACTCGCTCCTTGGGACGTGGAGGAGCTCCTCCTGTTCCTACTGCTTGTATCCCTGATCTGATTCTGTTGGTCGCTGCCCCCCCAACTCAATCGACCAGTAAATCCAGAGCTTCACTTTTTGTCTCCAGTCTCTTCACCAGACTGACCGGTTCAACATTGTCATGACGTCACTCTGATCCATCTGTCAGTCTCCCTTCTTTCGTCCGTCACGAACAAGACCCTCCTGCTGAAGGGGGGGATTAATCAAGGCCCAGTGCATTGTGGTTAGGGTGACAGTGCCTTGGCAGACTCATCACCAGATGTGGCACCTGACCAGACATCCAGTTTATGTGTTTTACGTGGGCATCAACATTGTTTGACTTCCCTAAGTTGTATCCCACAGTAAATGACACCCGAGGATATGTAGCGCCTTCACGGATTTGGGAAAGGACCTCCGGCTGCTGGACAAGGTGGCACATTCACTGACGGACAAGAAGCAGTGGTTGTTCAGATGGCGCTGGAGAACAATGCCGGTCATCTACGTCAAATCGAGGCGACCGTCATTGCAGATGTCACTTTCTTCCAGCGTAGCCAGCATATCGATTGTCAATCAGGTCCTTAAGCCTCATAATGTACAGAATGTCCCCTGATAGGAAGTGACAGGGTGAAGGAGCCGAGTCACCCATCTGCACAGGGCATGTGCCATCGTCGCACCTTCACTGCGTGTTTTACTCCAAGCACTGCTCACCATTAACTCTTTCACGTATTTGACTTTGTGTGCCAGTTGGCACTCTGGAGGACTACGTGTCTGGGGTGTCACATTCATTCCTTTTGGTGGCACAGGGTCACAGTCCAGACGTGAGGGCACAGAGGTGGAAACATCGCCAGATCAGGTGCTGCTCCTGTGGCATTATAACACAGCCAGGCTCTTGATGAGCTCTACAGACAACAGCTGGTGTCCATAGGGGGACTGGGCATAGCAGTCAGTACATGTGGCATGTGGCCATTTGGAACAATGTCCCATTTCATCACTCGCCCGCAGTGACGGGCTCATCCTCACAGGTCTGTGGAGTTCCTTTCTGTCTGCCTGGAGATGGAAGGTTTGAGACCACCATCATTACGCCCAAATGCCACTGTTGGATGCTATGGCTAAGACTTGGAGGGCAATCACAGCTTCAGACTGCCAGGGCTGGATCAGGCGTGCCACGCTGCAGTGGCAGGGAGAAAGTTTAACGTGATGTCGATGAACGCATGTGGCCAAACTTCAGACTGACAAGGGAGAAAGGAGGACAAGGCACAACTTGGAATTGTGTGTGTATGGCGTGTCATAGTGTGATACCCCGGCTACCCGCTGGCACAAGTGACATCGAGAGTCATAGCTGAGGACAGATGAGGACAAGTGAGGACACAACAGCAAGCTACTGGTGCCAAGTGTGCTGATTACAATCAACAAAAAGGCAAACAGGCTTCAAAAATCAAAGTGTGGAGTCTTCAGCTCATCAATCCGTAATCCATAAGCGGCGCTGCAACGAGGAAGTCCAAGGTCCAGGAAATAAATGGCCAAAGCCAAGGACGGACATCACAGTCTGCCATGCCCAGGTCACTCGCTCTCATTCCTGTCTCTCCTGCTCACCCATCAATCTGCCTGGCAAATGAGGTCCACCGACTGCCTCCCACCCCAAATTACCCCCTTCGGTGTCCACCGGGACACCCAGCGAGCCTGGCTGACTTACCCGGCCACTGCCATCTGTAACTGTGGGACCCCTGGAGCTCACGCTCTCCCTTTGAAATTGAAAGTGATTGAAGTGAGATGTCACAGGAGCAGTTTGAAAGTTGGACAGGGACAAACGGTTACAAATGAAATGATTCGAGAAGACCCTAAACAGGAAAGAAAAATTCATTGGGCAAGTTATTAAGGAACAGAAGTTGGGTCACTTTGGGCACACATGTGGGAAAGGGAAGGATTGTGGGGAAGAGAAACTGGACACAGCAACCAGGGAGACCAGCAAGGAGATGGAATGGTGACATCAAAGAATGACTGGGAGAAGGAGGATGGATAGCAGGAAAGATAGCTAAGGAAAAGAAAAAGAAAAGGAGTCTGGAAAAGAAGGAAAAACACCAGTGGCCTCCACTGACCCTGGATGGATGGATTGATGGATGGATGGATGAATGGATGGATGGATGGATGGATGGATGAATGGATGGATGGATGGTTGGATGGATGGATGGAGGGGTGAATGGATGGAGTTAAGATTGGGTCACTCAGTTTAGCTGTGACAAGTTGTGCTGTGATCAAACGATTGAAATTCACTTTGGCTTTTCATTTGGGATCCTCAGTAGGAGTTCATTGCCATTTGGAGGTCTTTGAATAATGAAGGACGCCTGTGGCCAGAACCTTGATGTTGATCTTAATCATCTGATAATCTGAGGTAGCAGCAACATGACCCGTGGCCAAAGTGACCGCAAATCCAAGTGACACGGCAGAAGGCAAAAGAAGAGCAGCGGCATCTGGTGAGCGTCAAGCAAATCGCAGAAGCCAATGATGGGATGAAGAATGAAAAGCAATAGGCGGACACAACCTTGAGTGCCACAGACAAGCAAGACGTGATCCTGAATGTGGAGCAGTTGAGCAGAAGGCAACCATGTTGGCAAGACAACATCCCGGGAAAAAGAGGGACCCTCAAGCTCGTACTGGTGAGATATGCAGGTTAGGAAACTTAAATTGGAGGAATGGAAGACCCTGAGGAGAGCACAGAAACAATTCAAGAAGACCTGGACACGCTTCAGAGCTGGGCAAACACTTGGTCCATTAAGTTTAATATAGAAAAGTGCAAAGTGGTACACATGGCCAAAAGGGGTGCCAATTATAAAGACAAGATGGGGGACACTGAGCCACCAGAAGAGACCTCTGAAAAGGATGTAGGGCTTTGAGAGTCCACTTTTATTAACATCACATCAGAGGCAAGGGGTCCCCCCCTCCAGAGTTTGAAGAGCGGTGTTACCTGGGTGGGGGTCCCAGCCCCCCTTGAAGTTGTGAGCATGACGTAATTCTTCACTGAGGACCACATCAGCCGACTTGCTTCTTATCTGTGTCTTATTCAGGACAGTCGGTCCACTTGTTTCACTAGCAGTGTGACTCAAATGTGAGGGAAAGGCCACCCTTGGGTCCAAACCAGAAGGACCGATGATGGTGACAGTCCCAGCCTCTTTGGTCTTTCACCCTCAGGATGTGGCATTTCCTGCTCCTGAGCTCAGGGTGTCACTCCTGGTCCACCTAATGCGATGTTGCCTGCCAGGCTTGCCACTTATTCAGTGATGGCAGAACAACAATAACAATAAATAACAAGTAAATGAAATGCAAATGCAAACACATAAAAACAAATCCCAGAGAGCCAAACCTCAAATCAGGGCACGATCAGAGTGTGCCAGTTCACCACTGGCACCAAAGGGAAAAGCTAGCGAGATATTCTCGACATAACAAAGACGAAAGGCCAAAGAAGAGATGGCATTATGAATTGCACCACAACGATGACGATAACGAGAAACGGGCAAATGAGACTGAAACTCGCATCTGGAAAGGAAGGGGCACACGTGGCCTGGCCTGGTACAGCAGCTCTTTACTGCCCAACCAGCTTTCTCACATCCATTCTGGCGTTTGTCAGAAGTTGCCACTCCTCCACAGAATGCCATGCTGATGCCAACTGGCAGGTGTCCATCTCCTCGGCTCCTTTGTCCATGAGTCGTAGGCCTGACCACACCCCCTCTGCATTTGACCATACCACCTAGTGCCAACAGAGTGCTGTGCCATCAATGTCACCTGCGGATGAGTCCCGTGGCTTTGTATCTCAGCTGTTATGGACACCCCAAGAGAGGTTCCCTGAGGAAGTGTGACGTGAGAAGAGATGGGTGAGTCGCCACCTCATGGGGGCAAAGCAGGAAAAGCTCATTAATGCCAAACTCTACTTTCTAGGATACTAAAGAGAGTGGAAAGATGCCAAGCAGTAGCTTGCTGCCATCTAAAATTACAAGGACAAGATGGCCATCAATAGTAATAAACTGAACCTAAGATGGCCAAAACCTGGGCACATCATGTTTTATAATTTCATAACTGCATCCAATGAAAGGCGCTATATAAGAATGAATTAAATGGGCCTGTGTCTCTGTCCACATTTTCAGTCCAGCTGGCAATGCCAGGCACAAGTCCTGCATGACCTGCCCACTGGGGTCACCTGAGAGTTTATCACTACAGCCGCATCTCAGCCATGATGGAAGCTCCCCATTGTTTTCTGTCTGGACCCCCTGTGAGCCCTGGTGGAGTGTGTGAGAGTCCCCACATTGGGCAGGTGGCTGCCCGCTGGTCCTGGTGGTGTGACCATCAAGACGGCGTGTTCCGCTTTTGCCCCATCCTCTTCTTCATTGCAGGTTCCTGCTCTTGGCTGCCACCATTGGCACCGCCTACCGCCGCCGCTCTCTCACGCTGGGCACAGACAAGTCTTAATTAGCCGTGCTGTATACGCAGATAGAACTTTCCGCTTTGAGCCCCGCGCTCGTCGGGTGTGTTTGAGTGTCAGAACAAAAGCTGACAGGTAATTATTAGGACTCGCTTAGTGGAAATAATGAAGCGTCTCTCAGCGGTGCACCGCGCCACACCGTGCCAGACCGCGCCGCGCCGCCTTATGATGGGTTTCAGTTGCTTTTCACTTTTCTTATTACAGCAAAGAGGTGGGCCGGCTTGTCGCTAAAATCCTCAAATGTCACTGAGAGGGACGCCAAGGCACTGTGGAGATGATGGCCGTGTTCTTACCTGCTCCACTAGTGAGGAGTCAAATGCAGCCCCCCATTCATAAGTCCAGCAGTGGGGGAGATTTTGGGTTTGAACCCCTGGGTCTGATGGCAGCCCCAGCGGGTTTGGGTATGTGGACTTTCTTATTGCTGGCTATGCCTCTAAGGGTAGGGGTCACTGTGATGTGAACACTCCTCAGCTCCTCTAGGCATGAGGCCTGCTGGCATGACCCCCTCAAATTATGTGACCCCCCCCCACCAAAAGAGGCAGAAACAGAAACCTTCCTGCAAAGAGAAAGGAGACAGAAGAGTAGGAGAAGAGGATGGAGAGCTCATCAAGGAGAAGTGTGAGCCCACCTCATTGTGAACCCGCTGTTGTGTTCCAGGCCTGTGAGGTGCCACAAGGGCACAGTCACACACACGCACACACACAGTCACCAGCATTCAACCAAAACGGTGTGTCTTTAGAAAATATAAAGGAAGAACATGCAAAGTAATGGCTGGGGTTAGCAAACTGCTGAGCCACCCAATCACTCCCACAGCATTCAATTAGAAAACCCCACTTTGATGGAGTGCTTCATGGGTTAGGAGTGGGTACGACTCAAGCTGAAGGGTGAAAGGACATCACAGTCCACTGGCATCACCTCTGCTGCACTGCCACTTCCTGTCCTTCAGCTATTCAATGAAGACGGACCCCAGAAGTTGACATTTATCTTAGAAACAGATAAGGATGGACCTCACGTATAAAGGAGGCGTCCTGAAGCCAGCTGTGTGGTTTGGAGTTCAGGGGTCCCAGTTTCTCTATCAGTAAAGGGTCACCCATTAAATGGGGGGTGTCTCCAAAACTGGACTCTGCTTTTATTAAAATGTGATGTCATTTGTTTGGAAGTCCACCTGGGCACAGTGACCACACCAGGGCAAGGACATAGAGAGGGGAGTTGAGGACAGGATGGGCAGAGGCGCATCTGCAGCCATAGGACTGGCACCACCTCCTAAGTGCCCACTTGTGGCTCACCACTTGTACAGATGCTGTGATGTGATGAGTTCACCAGTGCCACTCATCTCATTTGTCCACAGTGGTCCTGCTGCCCACCACACGACTCGGTCACTACCTCTGCTAAGAAACCCACCACTTTAATCCGCCTTTCTTTAAGCACTTTAGGAATGGGTGGTCTAAGCGGTGTCCCCTCATACTTTGGGTAGAAGTTGACATTTTACAGGTGGGTCACTAATCACTGCTGCTGTGTGTTGCTTTTCAGGGTCCTTATTGGGCACTTGGTGATGGTGGGCACACATGATGCTTTGAAGGCAAAGAGTGACCTGCTAATGGTGGCACATTCATGGACTGTAGGGTGACCTGACCGGGTACTGAGCGGTCTTTTGGCCGTGAAGCCCTGCAGGTTTTATACATTTTGATTCTCTGCTGCTTTAAATAGCCTGTTAGGAAGTGCGGACCTCCGGCGTTGATGTTCTTCCGTCGCTCTCTGCAGCCCACCTCAAGTTGGAAAGTGGGCCACAGACATGCATGGCATGCTCGCTGTGGTGTTCTGTGTGCTTCCTAACATTTGTGTGAATTTCGTCCTCAACAAGTCTCCATCTGTGCCCCTCGTTCTTGTTGAAGAATAACAGCCGGCGTCCCTCTGCAGTTTTAACCGTCTCAGTCCCAATGCCTCTGTCATCTCCCTTTAGTTCAGCCCTTCCTGCTGGCTTGCTGTCCGTGGTCCTGAACCCGGCCAGGGTGTCCCCTCAGAGTGGCAATGGAGAGTAAAGCTGGGCACCGTACTGCAGGCTGAGGTGTCACTGGTGTGGTGCGTTCAATACCTTAAGAGTGACACCCAGCAGAGTGTCAATGTGAATATTTAACACATGCGGACCACCAGACGAGGTCCCTTCATAATTTGTGACACTTTGATCACCTCACCTCTTCATCTCTGTTTAATCTCTAAAACTGGTGCTTCCCAGACATTGCAGTGCCACCCAGTTTTGCACATGCCAGTGTGTGTGTGTGCCACCAAGCTGGGGGTGGTGTACCCCGTTGTGGATTTAGTGTGACCTACCGAGGTTGGTGCGGGCTCTCCTTGGTGAACCGAGCACAAGGGTGGGAGTTCAGTGTGATCAGCAAAGGCATCCGAGAATTAGAGGAACTGAGAGCAGCCGTCAATGTATTGTGTGTGTGAGTGTGTGTGTGTGTGTGTGAGTGTGTGTCTGTGTATGTGTATGTTTGTGTGTGGGGGTGTGTGTGTGTGTGTGTGCATGTGTGTGTGCGTGTGTGTGTGTGTCTTTGTTTGTGTATGTTTGTGTGTGTGAGTGTATGTGTGTGAGTGTGTTTGTGTATGCGTGAAAGTGTGTGTGTTTGCGTGTGTGTATGTGAGTGTGTGTGTGTGCGTGTGTGTGTATGCGTGTGTGTGTGAGTGTGTGTGTCTGTGTTTGTGTATGCGTGTGTGTGTGTATGTGTGTGTGTATGTGTGTGAGTGTGTGTGTGTGCGTGTGTGTG
>JANRMT010062796.1:111700748-111716015 GCA_026402145.1 Polypterus bichir lapradei | reverse complement strand
TCTATCTATCTATCTATCTATCTATCTATCTATCTATCTATCTATCTATCTATCATATAGTGCCTTTCACATCCCATTAAGGCCACAAACAAGCCCCCACCGCTTCCCCATCACAATGCCTCTGTTCTGTATGGGACGCTCATTCATTCTCAGCTCTCCTGTCTCACCCTTTCTGGGCACAGGCTGGGGGGTCTCATGTCATTGCCCCTTATTCTAATTTTGTTGCCCTTGGTGCAGATGCCCGTCTCCCTGTACTCCTCCTTTCTCTGTTATTCATTTCATTTTAAAGACCCACTTATTTTTAAGCAGTTCCCCAAATTTTGGCAGCATCATCAGGTTACACACTGCAGAACTCTGCAGAGATACATAACTGGCAAAGTGGCCCGCAGTGTCAAGAACACACCACTGGCACTGATAGTGGGCTATTGAGCCGTGTGTGCCAGCCGCCTGCCCAGCTGAACTTCACTGATGCCCCCAGTGCATTGACACCCACCTCCTCAGTCCTCATCTTCTAAATCCCAGCTTCATGGCTAAGTATTTCTGCCATTTGTGTCAGATCTCCTCTTAGCCAGCATGCCCTTGTGCCCCTGCTGCCATATCAGTCGCTGCCACACATTCGGCTGGCATCCAACACATGGCTATCAAGCAAGATGCGGAACAGCCGGCGACACGAGAGCCAAGAGGTGAAGATGGACACTCAGGCTGTACTGTCTGAGTGGCATCCATTAGTGTCTGGTTGGCACTCAGCACATGTGGGCACAGATGACAAGTAAGTGGGTGGGTTTGATTTTTTTCATCTTTGTCAGGCCTCCCAGTTTGAAAGAGCGAACACCCGGCAGCATTTCAGTGACTTTCATTTCTCTGCCATCACCGAGACTCATTATTTATGAGGCATTAATTGCGTATTATTATAACCTGCGGCGACCAATTTGTGAGTGTCAAGGGGCCGTCCTCGAGATAAGGATTAGGGAGAATACAAAGAGAAGGAAAGGGGCATAAGATGGGCATTCAAATAGGAGATGGGCAAAGAGAGTCCAGCGAGAAGAGCACTTAAAGAGCAGCAAGAATGCCTTGGTGCCGCTTCAAGGTGACAGCAGGGACACGGGTGTCAAGTCATGGTCTACAGCAAAGCCAGTTAAGTCACTTGAGCAAAAGGGTAGAGTGGCACGGCTGGTGGGCAAAGGCAGAGTGGCCAGTTCATGTTTCAATGTCCACACGTCCAACTTCATCTGAGTTGAGTCCCCAACCTGATGTCCTCACATGAACTCAGAGCAGGGGTCCACCACTCAGGTGACTTTGTGCCGTGGGCTGCCCTCCAAATTCAAAGTGTTTGGGGATGGCACTTGGTGCCTGGCACCTTCAAACAGAGCTCAGTGCCCCCTCCTGTGCAGATGAGCGGATTGAACAAACACACACACGCACACACACTGCCACTCCTCGTCCTCCTCCAGCGCTCACTCAGTCTCAGTAGCGCCTTTTGCCCCCCCGGCTCGTCGCCGTCCTCTTTCATTCCTCGTCTGCCTGAAGACAAGCGGCCTAATTAGCCTCAATTACTCCCATTATTGTGAACACGAATCCGACCTAAAGAGACAAGTCGATGAACATGCCAAGCACACGCCAAGCACACGCCGTGCTGCACTACACCCCGCTGCTACTGAAGCTGGCAAGTGGAATTCACTGTAGTTCAGAAACTGGATGCCAGGGGGGGCGCTGTGCTCCAGACTACTCTCATTAAGGTGACGCTAATGTGTTCCTAGTGTGCCCCCTGTTATTTAGCGCCATTAACAGGCAACCAATCACAAAGTGCTGAGCTGAAAGGCCAATGGGCACCGACAACAACACAAGATTACACAACTAAAGAGAGTCACCTGGGCACAGGAACACCGTGATGGCAGCAAGAAGTCATGTCACCAAGGCGACGCTCAATGTAGTGAGTGACCTGAACTGGACAGCAGTGTCTTCTACTGAGGGAAGGCCAGGCAAACACAAGGAGCCCAATCAGGCTTCTTTGGTGACCACCTAAGAGCGACTTGAACCTGCCACCTGGTACCTGGGCACCAGGGACAGCAACTACAGGCAGCTTGTGCAAGCTTGTGCAAGCACACAAACACCTGAAACTGTGAGATTGCGACCAGATTATGACATGCCGCTTTTATGCCTACTGTCTCAGCTGTTGTGCCACTTTATAATGCAACTGGCTTGGCAGCATGCCACTGATGTCCTGTGGTTAGCTCCTGGCATCCTAGGTTTGTGTCTCTCTCCATATCACACACTACAGCTGTCCCCATGCAAGGCCAAACTGTCCCACCGGGGGTGTCTCATCACAGACTGGCATCCCATCCTAGATGGGCTTCTGCTTTGCACCTGACACTCCATGGGCTGCCCATGGCACTGACTATATTATGAAAGCTTAGCAGGTGCTGCAGCTAGGGCACTGGACCTTAAACCAGTCCTGATGCCAGTCCAGTACCCATGTGGCCCCTGGGCATCTCAGCCTGCTGTATGTGTGGACATGTGGCTCAGATTTTTGATGATCGCCATTAAATGAAGAGCATTGAAGTCAGCAGGCGAAATCAGAAAAGCCACTCGGGTACAAAGGAGGGCACAGTAAGTGGATGCTACTAAAATGCCACAACCACGTTGTCTGGTTGGCTCTGCAGTACACCCTCTTGCCGTGTGACATCAGTGCTGCCAACTTGTTGAGGATGCCCCCGGCTCCCATTGTCTCCTTGCCACACTTTCCATTTCACCCGCTCAGTGTTCACAGATTTTTACAGCCTTTTTTTAATTTGCTGCCATGTGCTTCACAGCTCATTTGCATATTTACCAAGTGGGCATCTTTGATGCTTGTCAAGGTCATTCAGCAGCTGGCACATGGTGCCCACTGACGTCCACACAGAGGCTGCCTTTGACGCTTAACTCCCAGCTCTCCTCTCTAGATGCACCCAGAGTGCCTGGCAGAGTCTGACTTGTAGTATAAATCTGCACCAGATGTTGGCAGGTGGGCACTTTCTTGTATTTTGCCACTCAGACTGAACCTGGCCTGCTTTCATATGCATAAGGAAGCTCAACTTTTTGTTGTGCCCAAATGTGGCATCGTTTCTGATTGAATCTGAAGTGCCAGGTCACACAACACTGTTGAGCATGGCACAACACTGGCACATCAGACTTATTTCTGGTGCCACATGCTCCATTGCTTTTGTTTCCAGGTGGCAGTGGCTGCAGTGGCAGTACGTGCCCACTTTTTTTTTTTGCTTTTTTGTCCCCCTGTCTGGCACCTTCCTCCCAGCACTGTCACCCTTTGCTTGCCCGACTGCCCCCTTTGACTGCCAGTCCTTGACTTAGTCTTTGGCCTTAACGTCCCCATGAACTGCAGAGGTCACTCCTGTTAGACTGCTCAGCTGACCAGAGTGGCTGTTGCCCAAGGTGGACATTTGTGTGGGATTACATGGCATCACAACACACAGCATCAGTGCCACAGGGCAGCAATGAGTCCAGAAGATGGCCACTGGGCTTTTCCCACTGAGTTTTAGCCAATCTGAGGTGCAGTGCCTGGCAAAGTGAGGGTGGCACCGTCTTCCTTATTGTGAGTGGGCATCACTGGGCCTCCATGTCAATGTGAAATGAAGTGAACATGTGCCCACACCCTCAGCCACTAGTGGCACACTAGAGGCTCGATAAAACTGAAGGTGGCTCACAGAGCACGAGGGACAGACCTGGGCTCAAACTTGGCAGAATGGCCTTGGCCTCTGTCCTTGTCCCTTAGATGTGTGACACTCAGTGACACGGCGTCAGTATGAATGACTGTAGGTTTATGCCAGGGTCCTGACAAGAGAGCCCAAAAATAGAAATGGGCAGAACCTGAATGGACCTTAGATGAGCCCACCCAAGACAAGATGATGGATGCATCCGTAAATAAGGAGGGGACGTGTGTGAGGGGTCGTCATGGAAAAGAGCAGCGCTGGCCGATTGCTCACTGCTTTTGGCTGATGGGCTGTCATGTGCCTCAAGGGGGCACTTTACTAGAGCGAGCTGGGCAGATACCATTGGGCACTGATCTGCCACAAAACAGACAAAGCAGATAGGAGCGTCCGAATGTCACTCATGTCACTCATCCGAGATAGTCCCCTCTGCTGGCAGCAATTCATTTTGGAGTCACCCCCATTTAATATAAAAAGGATTAAAGTACGGATTAGACTGGTGGGCAAATAACACCATTGGCGAGCAGTCAGGACCCCAACAGAAAACTCAACGGGCATTGTTTGTCACATGGAGGCCATGATGCTGCCAGCTGTCATTAGATGGTATGAAGTGGTAGGTGGACAGATGGCTCATTGGCGCTACTGGTGGTGGCTGTGTGCTCCTTGACCTGTCATGTGATCTGGCGTCATACTGGAGATGACATTGGGAAATATGCAGTAGGATAGGCGGAGCCTCGTGGAGATGGGAGGAGCTTTGAATGTCCAGAGAAGAAAAGGGCTGATGGACATATGGTGACCAGTTTGTAGAGTGCCCTTCATGGCAATCTGTCTATTATATAGCGCCTTTCACATCTATCTATCTATCTGTGTGTTATGTGTTATATAGTGCCTTTCTTAGTGACATCACCAAATGTCCCCATTCTAGCACTCACTGCTCTGATGCCTCCCGTCACTAGGGGGCGCATGTGGTTTTTTGCTCATTTTTTCTCGATCTCTCACAATTCTTTATCCATAACCTCAACTTTTCCAATCTCCCCCATTTCTCCCAGTAATGCCTGTGTAACCCTCCTCCTCCATCCATCCATCCAGCCATACTGACAGAGTTGCTGACAGAGCTGCTGTGCCAGAGACAATGGGTACAACACTGGGTGAGATGGCAGGTCACTACACTTGGCACAGCCACTCACCCAGGCCAGCGTGTGTCCCTACACACACACCTGAAGAAAACCGGTGTGGACCTGAGGAGAACATGCAAAGTCCACACAGCCAACTGGTTCCCTTCAACTCATATAGCGCCTTTCCTGACTTCTCTTTTCAGAGCCAGCGGTCAGTGAACAAGTCCTTGAGGTTGGACCAGATGCCATCTCATGTGTACTTTTTGGACCTGAACTTTAAGCCTCAGGTCCTGCAGTGCCACTTATCCATAAACATGAAGAATTGTGGGATGGTGACCAGCCCCACAACAGAAGGGGGCAGCTGCCCATAAATAATTAAATCCTTTGGTCACATCTCAGCACTTCTGCTATTTGTCACTTGTCACTTATGACCCTATGCTCCGACCCCTAAAGGTTAAACAAAAAAGAGAATTTCTCCTCAGGGATAACTAAAGTTTATAAAAAAAAATGTTCAGCATGCCAGCCTTTGCCTTAAGGGTCTTGGGCAGCATTGGGATTATAAAGTGTGCAGCAGGGCACCTCTGCAGGGACACCACAGTGTAAACCAAGGCCATCTGCCCACTCCTTCCATTCCACCTGTTGCCGCCCACATCCACTAGACTTGTGCCAGTCTGCCCCCTCCTGTGGCATTTCTGCCCTACTCTAATCTCCTCACCTTCCTCCAGCAGGAGGTGCCCACCTTTACCCCACATTGTACTTCATTTCTGGCTCAGCCCAGCAGTCGCACTGAGGATTGGCTGAGATCCTTGGTGCAGTGCCCTCTAGTGGGTCTGTCCGTTATTTTATACAAGTGACCAGTGGATGCCCACTCTCAGTATCTCAATGGGTTGAGAATGACGCCCACTAGAGGGCGCACACTGAATACTGCATGTGCTATTTTTATATGTAGGCCCTTTCTGGCCATACCTCTGCTCCATGCCCTCCTCATGCCAGCCTTATGCTGATGAGCCTTTTCCAGGCCAGCGATCCTCCACAGTGTGCATTAAAAGGCACTCGGTGCTAAGCGAAGTGTCCAACAACTCGGCATTAAAAATTCAGGAGCGTAAAGCTATTAGTGTTTGCTACGGTCCATGGGCCCATGGGACAGCTGTTTCAATATGCCGCGCCGTGCTGCTCTCCGGCTGTGGGATAATTGCTTATGAAGCCGTAAGGTCGGTGCCAACACAAATGTACAGCTGCCACTGCTGCACCGACACGACAAAAGGTCTGAGGAGCGGCCGCTCTTTAGTAGCACTTGGCGGGGTCAACCAGGCTGTCCTCATCGAAGAGGCTGTCAATCAAAGAAAAATGATCACACAGCAAATGTCTGAATTGCCAAGAGGCCACTGACTGTTGTGCCCGCTGCCCACAAGCCAGAAAACCTCAGTCTGTAGCGTGCCACATGTTATTGTACCTGTTTATTTTGATGTCTTTTTTCCCAGTCACCTGAGCCCCTCATCAGACATTAAGATGGCTGCTCTCAGTACCAGAGCTCAGGTGCCCAGTGCTGCGGGTTCAGATGCTTCTTAGCTCCATTGCATGGCACTTCAGCTTAATAAGCCCAGGGGCAGGCAAGGCTGAAGGACAGGACATGTGACAGGCACACCTTCCTTTATCCAGAGGGAACGTTCCCATCCGGAATCCATACAACCCTCTGGCTGTGCCAGGGTGCCAACTAATGTCAGTGCTCCTGAAGCAATGCCTCAGGTGGCTCACTCTTTTTCAGCATGTCCTTTTTGGTGATACGCCAAAGTTATAGAAAAGGTGGATGAGGGCTTCATGTCTTTAAGATGGGCCTGCAGGAATGTGCAGGGGCTGATGGGTATTGTAGTTTGTGTCTATTTGTTCACATGATACACAGAACGAGCTGGAGGTGGACGATACTAAGAGACACTTGGGCAGCAGGGGGTCACTTTGGCAGTTTATTATATAGCGCCTTTCATATCTATCTATCTATCTATTATATAGCGCCTTTTACATCTACCTATCTATCTATCTATGATCACACACATGTGATTGGTAGGCAGTCAAAGGGCTCAAATCAGGGTACTTGAATGACCGCATCATGTGACCGAGCTCCTGGTTCCCTCCTCTGAGGCTCTGTGCCACTGTGCTGCCCTGCCCCATCAATGCCCTAAAATTCTTTTGCCCGTCCATTTCCTAAACTTGAAGGCTGTTGGGAGCCGGAGCCCATTGGGCACAATGGCCAGTCCAGCACAGTGACTGTGAAGAGTCCAGAGAACTTCGTGGCCACATCACTGAGGACCCCAATGACTGGCCAGGTCTCTGAAGGTGGCAGCACAATGCCACCCTGTCACTGAGAGATGGGCATTCATTGAAGCAGCAATGGAACTGACCTCGCTGAGGTGACCACTGACTGGCCTGATCTTCTCTTTCACTGACATGTGCCAAAGCAGGAAAATGGAAAGTGGGCACACTGGGGACATACAGTGAAACGGGGTAAACGGGCCATGGTGGTCACTCCAATGAGGTGTGTGATTGTTGCAGGCTGAGAAAGAAAAATACCACCACATAACAAGATGGGTCTTAGTGCCCAGTCACCCAGGGGCAGGCTCTGATAATGGCATGATGCTCAGAGGTCCAATGCTGGAGGCCCAACAAGTATCTGCCTTCATTCAGTGACTGGAAAGGGTGGACATGTGACCACCAAACAAATATAATGGGCATTTTAACAAGCCTTTAGGTGCCACAAGGGACAAGGGTACAGTTCAGGGCACTAGAAAGATAAAGTACAAAGACAACTGGAGTTGGGTGAACTCAAACCACTGTAAACTGGCAAGCTGGCACAGTCATTTACACCCAGATGGCACGTTCGGTTTAGAGTGAGTGAGGACCCCAAGAAAGACTGGCACTCCTTCCACTCCTGCTTCCTGCTTTGCCACAATAAGCTCCAAACCCCCAAGACCCCAGAAGCTTGTGGAGTGCCACCTGTGCTGCCTACACTTGAGTATCCCATCGGCTGACTTCTGCCTCTTCCACAGCGCTTTAACTGGCACAAAAAGTCAGCCTAAGAGTTGAGATGCCAATGTGTGCCCTGTTTTTGATGCCACCCAAGGTGGATTAGTGTGTGACCCTGAGTGGGTCACCTAACCTGCCTGTGTGCCATCTGCACGATGACAAAGGCCAAATCTAAAATGACAACAGCAGTGATTGTCCTCCTGATGCCCAGACACCCACTGGGGGCTGTCTGTTCATATGGCTGTGTTGGCATCCTACATCCTGAGTTAATGTACAAATTGTAAGGGTGGCATGGCACACTGGCTCAAGACAGTTAGGTATCTAAATGAGACTTTAGTTTACAGTGATGTGGGCAGAGTGAAAGGGGTCATTTGAAAGAGCGGGTGTGCCAGGCACAACCCACCACTGACACAGGAACAAATACTGGCATGGGCTAAGATGGGACCAGCTGTGGCATTCAGCTGGAATTCCCAATAGCTACCTGTGACTGGTACTCGTCTCCTCAGTCACCTCACCCATTGTGGCTGACTTGTCCTTTTGCTTTTTTCATTTCTACTCCTGTGCCAGCCTTGCAGCCCACGAATAAGAAGCAAAGCGCCAGCCTTGCAGCCCATGAATAAGAAGCAAAGCGCCAGCCGCCACCTGTTGACGGCACCTTAATGATGATGAAGTACCTCACGCCAGAGTGGCAGAGTGGCCAGCAGACATGGCGCTTGCAGGCCCTAATTATCCTTGGGGCATGTCTTCCTCTCAAGCTGACTGCCTGACACCCTGACTTGGTGCCCGGCGAGTCCCAAGTGTCCTTCAAATTTAATGGGTGGCAGCCATCGCATTCAAGACCAGAAGAACAACAAACTGGGCCAGAAGAAATGCCCTGTTGGCACAGCCAGGTGTCCTAATCCCTGGAAGGAGTCTGCCCAGTGGTCACCACTGTGTTTGGGGCACAACCTCTGCTGGCCATGGGACCTCACAAGAAGAGGGCACAGAATGACCCAAAGTGACCTCTGTGTGTCTAGCCTGAGACACTCAGTGCAGTTGGCATCGTGTTTGAAAATGTACAGCGTCATCTGCAGGGGGCGCTCTGGAGATGCCGTCGGGGGGGGGCGGGGGGAGGGGGGGGATGGGGCAGGTTATTGAAACACAATGAAGGAGAAAAAGCAAAAAATACAAGAAGAGGAAACATAAGACAATGTGAAGTGTGTGCCAGTCAAGGTGCCCACCTAGCATTAAAACAGCCACAAACCCTCACAGCATCTGACTTTGGCATCACGCTAGCCCTTCCCATTCACTCCACTCCAGACCCCATTTAAACTGAGGGGGTCCATCCCCTCCTACCCATCATTCCTTTCAGGCCACCACACTGGGGCTCCCCCTGGTGGCCCCCAGCAATCCTGCCCAATTCTAAAAGGAGCCAACAACCCTGTCTGTGGGGGTCCGAGGGGGTCTGCCACCATCCGACATGTTGGTGTCTCCTGTGTCGGTGACGTGTAGTAAAACGGCGAGCGGAGTGGCGGCCCCCCGCTGTGACGAGGGCGTGAACTTGGAGTCATTAAATGAAATGTGATATCAAATCATCAGAACCCAAAATAAGCGGCCAGATGAGGAGACGGTGGAATAAATACATGCAAATCCTGCGGGGGGAGACACTCAAGGGGCCTGGAGATTCACAAACAAGCATCATTAAGTACACTTATCCTAAGTAGCGAGTGCCAGCCACGGCGGGCAGTTTGAGGGCATTGTCGATGGCGCCGCCCCACGTACTTAACTCAGGCACTCCTTCGCATTCAAGTGCCTCCAGCAGGACGTCCCTCGAGGCTCATCACTTTGTGTGTCCCCTTTGCCTCACGACAACACTGCGGGTTCCGTGGGGGGGCCCTGGCTGCACATGCCTGCCTGTTCTCGGAGGGGGTGGCACACGAATGAGCGTCTCACATGAACTGATGAGCACATGTGGAGGACTGCCTGTCTTCCCTTGCAGGCCCCCCATTTGTACCATTTGCCCCCCGCAGTCCCTTTTGTGGCTCCCTATCTACGTGGGAGAGAAAAGGACCCCATGATGCCCACTCAGGCCAATGCGGGGAAACTCGTGTGATCCAATTGGACGAGGAAACAAGCAGACTATCAAAGGTCAACTCGGGCCCGCTGCCTTCATTGTCTGGTCTGCAATGGACTTTAGAGGGTCCCGGGGGGGTCCATTAGTGGACTGATGACTGCATTGGGACTGAGCTACTGTGGCTAAAGGGCTGGCTGAGTGGCATAGTGGGCCCTGCCCAAAAGATCCCCTGACTGCCAGCTCAAGGCATTTATCTGGGCATCAGTCCTCAGGTTGAGGTGAATGGAACATGGACAGCAATACCATCGGAGGCCAGCGGGGGGCACCAGCAGACAGGAGCCATTTGGGGTCCCTTGAGACCACATGGCTGGAGCTCCGCCCCTTTTTTATTATTTTATAGATGCTGTGATCGAGCAGCTCTTCAGCTTTGTGCTTATGCCCATCATAGAGCTGGCACACTTAGCCCAGGGGGCGGGGCATTCAGACAGTGCCATGTTGGCACCGGCCCGGCCTGTATATAAACCTGAGGCTCAGCGGCGACGCCTCTCTGTTTGCTTTTTAGGGAATTTTGGACTTTGAGCATTGGAATGATGTTGCTGCTCCTGTTTCTGATGTTCTTTGGTGCTTTGGTTCTTGGATTTCGACTTTTCAGCTTCCGTTTCTGTCAGACAGTTTGCTCTTCTTTTTTCTTTTTCTTTTATTTATTTATTTAATTTGTAATTTTATTTTTAAATATGCTAAAGGAGGGCTGCCATGTTACTGTGACTCAGGGGTTTCACGGTTCCCCTCTCCCTTGTTCTGCCTGCTTCTCACATTTGGAGCCAGTCTGAAGTCCAGTTTCTGTATCGATGCCTTCTGACACTGGAGAGCCCAGCCTGGCATATCGTTCACAGCTAAAGTACAGGGGGCACCAAGGCACACCTATGGCAATGGTGCAACCTCTACAGGGTGCTCGAGGTGTCTAGCCACAGGGCATCCACATGACAGAATGGCATCGACACGTCATTGTGACACATGAGAAGGGTCCTTAGACTCACACAGTGACATTAATAAAGTGACATCAGACAACATAATTTAGAAATAGAAAGAAAAATCTAGAAACCCAATCCAACAAAGTCAATTCAATTCACAGTCGGTCCATTTGGAGGGCTGAGCGCCCCCTACCTGTTGAAGAGGGCATGTAAATAATTATGTACCCACGTCTGTGACGTTCACTACCACCACTGGGGGGCTCAAGGGGACAATAAGCACACAGTCTTTGGAATGCTAGTCCCAGAGCAAAGATGGCAGAGTGACATGTGATTAACCAAGTGGGTGGTCAGTGGTGGTCCTTGTGCCTGTGCCATGCAGAGGAGCCAACAGGATGATGCCAATGACATGAAAAGGGTGGCATTTTGAGATGTCATTTTGAAATCCTGCCATTGTCACTGACATACGGGCTTCAAAAAGACAAGCCAAGTGGACGGCTGCTGAACAGTTGCCCTCACTGATGTGTTGAGAAATGCCAGCTGGGGCAGATTAGGGAGAACTTTCCAGATGGTCAATGCATAAATGATGGTACATCACTAGAGTTCATGCCTGCTGTGCCAGTTATGCTCTTTCATTTCCTTGAACCTCTGTCCCTCTGTCAGGAGTTCCTCACTCTGAGACCCCAGTCACTGTGCCCCAGATGGCAGATGCCAGTCCTGCTAATGCCCCTTTTTCTACTTCTGTAAACCAACAAACTGGCATGACAGGACATGCTGACTAGCCAGTGATGGCACCATGCCCACCTAGTCATGTACCAAATCGACTCAGGGATGAGCTGATCCTCTGCTACTTGGCATTGTCACCGTATAAAAATGGAGAGGGCATTGAGTGCCCCTGAGCTTGGGCTGTGAATTCTTCAAAAGGGCATTAGATGGGGAACATATGCCAAGGTCCTACAGAAATGCCAGGGCACCAAGCGAGGCAGCTATACCCTCCAGTCACATGACCCCAGGTGGGCATCATGGGGAAGCAGAAAGGTGGCAGACAGCTGTAAAGAGCAGCGCGGCGGAAGGAGAAGAAAAAGGAGATGCAAAATGGAGAGGAAGAGACGGAGGGAGCGTCGACTCTAACGTGGGTGAAGGCCGATAAGCAGGTCGAGAAATTCATGAAGCGCTGGCACAGAAAGCTTGGAGGGAGCGTCCTGGACACGCCCCCTAGCAACCAGTCGTCATGTCACAATAAAAGGCGGTGCCCACAAGATAACAAAATGCCAAACCAAACAAACAGACGTTCATCCTACAAAATGAAGACCCCACCAAAACGAGAGGAGAACAAAGAAACAAAATGTGACCTAAAAGTGGGTATTGAGGTCACGGATGGCATCTGGACCCCAACTGGGCAGGCCACCTTCATGACTGAAGAATGGATGCTAACCTCCCCACTGTGATGAATGGGCGCGACGTTGTATTCAAAGTATTACTACTGGCAAAGACAAAGGAGATGGGCACTGCAGGCACAGTGGGCACTGTAGGCACCACAGATGTGGGTTGGTACAAAACTGACTGTACAAGAGAATCTGAACTCAATACTAAGAGGCTTGGGGGGCACAGCATGCCTGGCAACCCCTCCAAGTCACAGCACTCATGACAAGCACATCAAGGCGCAGTTCAATGGAGGAACTCCAGCTCATCTGTGGACCACCCTAGAAAAACCAAGGGGCAACAGGAGAGATGCAGAGGAGCCCACCATCGGAGATCAGAGGGCAGAGGGGCAGAGCTCGGAAAAGTCAGGAAGACTACGAAAACCGAGGAGCCCCCGTTTAGTTGAGAGCCCCACTGACCTTGACACCTTAATTGTGGGCCCCGTTGTTAAAGTGCGCCCCACTTCAGTTAAGAAACTCATCTAGGGTACGAGCCCCCCTTTAGTCAGTATGCCCACTTCAATTAAGCCCCCACTTTGATGTTTAACCCACTGCTGTCAAGGGCCCCACTTGAAATGAGGGTCCCACTTTAACCATAAGCCCCATTATAACTGAGTGGCCTAATCCAGTTGAGCCCCCACATTGTAATTGAGGGTCTCGCTTTACTGGAGGTGCCCACTTTCATTCAAGTCACTCATTTCAGTTGACAATGCCCCTTTAGCTAGGAGCCCCACTTTGGTTGTGTAAATCGTTTAAGTCGAGAGCCCCCTTTAAATTCACGGCCCACTTCAAGTGAGAAAATTGGCACCTCTTAATCACAAGCTCCATTTGAGCTGAGACCCCAGTTTGGTTCTGTAAATCGTGTTAGTCGAGGGCCCCACTTTACTTGAGTGGCCCACTTTCGTCCCTGTCACCGGCCATCACCCCCTGCTGACCCGTCCCGCTGCCTGCTCACTTGAACCCGTGTTCAGCTGCTCCCTCATGTTGTTTGATCCCAGGAGATTCTCTCCTAATGTAGGTGGTCTGCAGTGCACTTGTAATCCAGATAGATGAGAAGGCGCCCCCTTAACGTGTTGTCCACTCCGCGCACATCCTGCAGTGTCACCTGTGCCCCCCAGAGTCAGATGACTATAACTCGTGCAATTTATTCCTTGTATCTTCAGGACGTAATAACGGGAGCGGATCTGCGGGCGCAGCGAAAATCGAGCAGAAAGTGTCGGCACTGAAGCAGAAAATTAAACCACCAGAGAGACTGAAGACACACCGGCGTGGCAGAGAGGCACAGCTTCTAACTAGCGGGCACTGGCACCAGGCCACCCATTCAGTGTTCTGAGGAAGTGCCAGGGTTAGGGACACGAGAAGGAGATCATCATGGCCTTCAGTTCCCAAACCCCTTTGAGTCAAGCGGGCCCAACAGCAGAACCATCAGCCCCTCCAGTTCGTCCACCATTTGCACCCGAGTCCGACAGCTCACAAACTACCTTCATAGACAAAGAAGCAGAAAGCAACTCAAGAGCTCCTAGTGGCCCTCGTGACCTCAACCTCATGTTGGGAGCCAAAATGACAAAATGGAGGCCACTGAGGAGACAATCTGAGCGGGCGAGGAGCTGCACAAGCGAGGTGAAGAAGGAGAAGAAGACCTTCATGACTCCTGCATGGTCAACTGATAGTGAAGCCTCATCCAGATGCTCAAGTCAGGCCAGATGACAATGACTCTTATGGTCAGTTGGTGGCCGTGTATATAGCGCCTTTCATGTATCTCTCTTATATACAGCAGTGCCTTATGCAGCTACCTAATTTTCTATATAATAATATAATAAGTAATAATATAATAAAATAAGTTCCTAATTATCTGCTTATTTCATATTTCCATGTATTATATAGTGCCTTGCATGTCTTTGCATGGCATAGCGTGAGAGGCCTCACACTGGGACTGGCACTCCAGCTGGACTCAGAATTCTTACCAGGCTGGGATGCCAGCATAATGGAAGGAAAGGGGAAGACCAGTTCTTCAGGGCTTTGTCTGGGTGGCAGCATCCCTGGGTGGCGCTACCTTTGTGGATGCCCACAGGGCATGATGGGAACTGTAGTTCTTTGGACCAGCCCTGTTGGGCTCCGTGGTTGCCACCTGGGGGCGCTGAGGGGAATGGTATGCCCTACTTGGTGGGGTTTCACCATCGCCCAAGCCACGGTCTCGGGACACCAGAAGTACATGAAAGGAGCTGCCCGCCTCAACTCAGGGAGCCAGAGATGGGAGGAGGAAGACAAAGACAGCTGGTGCAGCGGAGGGGAGACGACAGAGAAGTGCGGAGAATGAGAGCTGTGGTGGCTGCGGTGTGGGAAACACTGACCTGTAAGAGTTTCACACAAATGAACTCCTATTTAAATAATAAACTTCATGTTGGGAGTCTGGGGAGCTGCAGCGCCCCCTGGAGAGCACAAGTGACTTTCTCATCCATCCACCTATCAGCCTATTCAATTGTGCTATCAATTATATAGCGCCTTTCTGATCTTCCTCTCTCTTATAGTGCCTCTCCTTCTTATCTGTCATTCTCTTGTGCCGGCACATTTGATGTTCCCCTCACCATTCCTGATGTCACGTCTGCTGACCTGCTAAGGTTTTCATGCCATGTCTCATCTGTCCCCTCTGCCAGGCACTATAAATGACAGGTCACTCTCTCTGTAGGTCTGCACAGGTGTGGTGCTGACCTTGTGACCCTTAGATGTGTCCCACCACAGGGGACCACAGGTATGTAGAAGCAGAATGGCAGGTGGCTGAGGCCCCTCTAAACCCGACTTAATGGCATGTCAGGTGACTGGCTGGCCAGGGTGACCAACGCCTCATTCACGTGGACCCCTGCAAGACCACCCAGATTCTGCACCAGGCCCATGGAGGAGCTAAGAGAGGTAAGATGAGCAGATTAAACACATGTAGAGCTTTCTGAAACTCGATTCTAGGTTGTGGGAGCCACAGCCGACCTCCACAGCACT
>JANRMT010062796.1:111648990-111663160 GCA_026402145.1 Polypterus bichir lapradei | reverse complement strand
GAAATAAAGAGTGAACTAAAGAGTGAAACATAGTGAAATGAAGAGTGAAATAAAGAGTGAAACAGAGTGAAATAAAGAGTGAACTAAAGAGTAAAACAAAGAGCGAAATGAAGAGTGAAACAAAGAGTGAAATAAAGAGTGAACTTTAGTAGGCTGGCAGCCCCTGCCCGGGGTTTGTTTCCTGCCTTGCGCCCTGTGTTGGCTGGGATTGGCTCCAGCAGACCCCCGTGACCCTGTAATTAGGATATAGCGGTTTGGATAATGGATGGATGGATGGATGTAGAGTGAAATAAAGAGTGAAATAAAGGTCCTAAATGAGAGAACTGAGGATCGGGATATTAAAGACCTTAGCAACGTTTAAGTGCCAAGCTTTACTAGAACCTTCACAGAAACACTATTAAAAACTGATGAGCAAAGCCAGTGAACGAGAGTCCCCCCGTCGATAAGGTCCTGCAGACTCAGTCCAAAGTCATTTGTCTTTCACTTTTTCTCAAACGTTTTTTCTTTGCATCACAATATACGGGTTGTACCCAGGGAATTAAAAACAGATCCACAAATACAAAAAGAGGTGGGGAATTGCCGTGCGGACGTTACGAAAAATAGCAATAAATGAGATCGAACCCCAAAGCCTTTGATGATATATGGTGGAGAAATAGCGCTAGTAATACAGAAAATGGCAGTCAGATGTGATGTGGCGGCAAGAAATGACGTCAAAACTGTGGGACGGAAGTGACGTCAATGGGAAGGAACCGGGAAGTGATGTCATCATGAGGGAGACCGGAAGCGTAAGTGACGTTGAGCGGCCATTTTGTGAATCCAGAAGAGGTGAAGGTTTCGATTTCTTCTTTGGTTCTAAAGAGAGAGACAGAGAGGGAGGTGTTAGTACCGTACATGAACCCCCGTCAAGTCACCTCAGGGCTTGCTGACTGCCCCCTAAGCGCACGTGTGTGACAGGGTGGACCCCCAAGTCCTCGACAGCAGATAGCAGGTAAGTCACTTCACCCCCACGGCTCTCCTGTCGGGGCCCACAGCCCTCTAGAAGCTTTCTCAGCTGCTTCTGTGCTGTTCCTGATGGCTCTCCATGTCCTCCTCCCTCCGTCGGTGCCCAATGACCAAAGGGCTTTGCCCAAAGATCAGCCTGCATGCTGCCTCTGCTGGTAGCCACCTTGTCCTCAGTCACTTGCCAGTCTCTCATACTTGGTGATTTTTTTTCTTGAAAGTCTTAACCATACAATCTTCCTATGGGACCACCAGCTGGGACAACTTGTTTGGTGGGTTCTAAGGTAAGGATGACATCCGTTGCCTCAAGGAAGTGCCTGCTACCTGCTGGGGGAATTTCAGCTCTCCCTCCAGGTCCACCATCAGCTGCCCCTTCCTTTACAGAGTCCAAAATGTGTCCTACCGCAGGTGTCCTACCTGGGGATTTCGCCTGCTCACCTGCTCTCATGGAGGTGATGGCCTGCTTTGTTCCCCTTAATCCCCTCACTGACAGACCTGATTGTGGCTCCACTGGTGTCTCCTCTCTCCTAATACCTTGGAGCAGCAACCCATAATATGCGCCAAAGGTTCTACATTTGGAGCACAGCGAGCAAGAGGGTACCTGCCCTTTACCCTCTATGTGGCTTCATTGGCATCGTTCTGCAGAATGGCACCTCCTGCACTGCTGCCCTTCTTCTCAGTCTACTCCCAAACAAGTGAAACTCTTGACTGCTGGGTCTCACATCTGACTGGAAATAAAGAGACAGAGGGCGGAGTCAACAGGATTGACATCATGGAGACTCCACCTCCTAGGGCTCCACCCACAAACCACATGTAAGGGGGAAGAAAAAAAATAAATTGTGGTTGAAACTCACAGAAATAACATAAAAACATGAAAAATAATAAAGAGAACAATAAAACCTATAAGCCTCCAAACTGATACATAACAAGGCCCCTCCCAGACCCCCCCCCCCCCCAATCAAACCAAATTAACAATAAATACCAACGGTCCACACTCATGAAAATGAACTTTGAAGACTTCTGGCTGCCAGAGATGATGAGATGAGAAGAAGAGAAGCCTGGCAGGGATGATAAGAGTGTGAGATGCCCACTTTACAACAAGAAGACCACTTCCTGGCAGGGATGACTGAGTTATGTCTCAGCCAGTCATCCTCCTCAGGCTGGGGTTTATGTTTTATGTCCATTTTGTTTCATTTTGATTCTTTTGTTCTGTTACTATTGTGATTTTGTTGACTTCCCAAGCACATGATTCCCAAACAGTTCCACCAATGCCCACTAGAGGGGGAAATCCTATCAAAAACCCTGGCTAGTAACACAGAGCACTGCATAGAATGTTTTTAAAATATGAGATCATTGTCTTAGCAAAAGTACTCACAAATAACTTGAAGCTCCATGGAGCACAAAAAGGAGTTGCCAGCAAAGCAAAGGCAATCTGTGAAGGACCAAACCCCGGTACAGAAATCGCAGAAATTCAAAAATCCAGAAAACACAATAAGCATAAACAGAGACCCCCCCCCCCCCCCAACCAACCAACCAAAAAAAACACTCAAACATTCACGCATTCAAATGAACCGCCAGGGATTGTGGGAAACCCTTGCCATTGTAGGGCTGAGGGTGGTCCTTGGCAGTGATGGGCAGGTGGCTCCGCCCACAAATCACAAGGCCCCTAACAAAGGCTACAAAGATACACAGAAATGAAATGAACAACACTCTTAAGAAGGATTTGAACCCCAGGCCTGAGTGCAATAATGAAGTCCACTCTCACAAGAGGGCTTGAGGTGGGACGTGGTGAGGGGATCTGCCAAAACCCCAGGGGCCAAATGAAAACAAGTAAAGCTAAAAAAGGGGGAACAAACAAGCAAAGCCAAGAAATGGAGCAGCAAAGAGCCGAGGCCAAGGGGTGCAATATAAATAAGGTGGGCCATCATGGAGAAGAAGGGGTCAGACAGTAGGAAGTCAGTCTGTGCCCAGTGTTCCCATCATAGCGTTGTGCCTTCGGGGGTGTGCCCTGCCTATTTATGGGTCCCTAGCCATTGCCTGAGCCCTGACGAAAGTGTGCTTTTGGATTTTGATTCTCCCTTTGGCCTTTAATGTGCCCCCATTGACGTAGTCTGCCCATCCAGACCACTCTTTCCACTTCTTTGTCTCACATCTCCTCAAAGTGGACGCACCTCCACACTCCTACCCTGCAGGGCAGCCTCACATCCAGGATGTCTCATGTGCCATGGGTGCTGTTCCACTTGTCCAGTGTGCCCAAGCATGGCATTCGTTTCACCTGGCACTGGTCACCTAACTGGAGTGTCCAAGTTAAAGCGAGCCGGACGGCTAAAGGCCAGTGGAGTGACCAATTGAGCAGGTGACAGCAACAATGGAGCAGGTGAACAAGCAAAGAAAAAGTCAGCAGGAAGAGACCCACAGACTGGAGCCTGTCGCCTGGCAACAGCAGCATGGAGGGCAATGGGGCGTGGCCAGGGGCGGGGCCTGAAGGGCTCCTGGGCCATTACAGACGTTCAAAACCCGCAAGCGAGACTCGGATCTGGAAAAAAAAAAAAAGAAGTTTCTTCAGCCGCTAAAATTACGGCGGGGAGGACCGCGTCCTGCCGCTGTGATTTATTACAGCCCACCTCTCGGAGGAATACGCAGCCTCGGCCTCCTTGTTCCATTTGAGCTGCGTGCCGTTCATCAGGCTGCCCCGGTATATTAAAGCTGCAGTTTATCTATTTGATTTCTGACCGCTGTGAGGAGCTTTTTAAATCAAACTATGGAGGTAGGAGGTCTGCTCAGGGCTGTGATGGCAGCCGTCCACTCTTATAAGACCTGACGGGACAGGGGCAGCAGCAAAGCCCACTCTACGACATGGGTCAGCCAATGCTCCTGGCACCTCACAGTATTTTAGCTGCAATTTTGGTACAATCTGGAATTTTTTCCCATTATTATTATGATATAAGTTATCATTTTTATTTTCAACTCCAGTTAATTTTATTTAATTTTTTTAACTTCAATTGTTTATATTTTCTCAGCAGGTCAACATTAACATTATGAGACTGAAACTGGTGACTCCATGTTGGCTCTGGTGGCTGTGCCTGTTGCCAAGTCATGTGACAATAATAATAATAATAATAATAATAATAATAATAATAATAATAATACATTTCATTTGTATTTAGCACTTTTCGTGTGTGCTCCAGCCCTATGTAAGATGGCGGCACACAGTAAATCTACACTGAACGTCACCGCAGTCTGATCTTCTCTTCAGGCTGTGATCCTCTTGTTTAGTTCATTTCTGTTGGTTTTGAGTTGTTATTTTACATATTGTAAGTTTTTATTGTCATTTTTGTATTTCTGGTTACTTTATGGTATTTATTTAAGAGTCCTGGGTACACCCCTTGTGCTCTGTGGGTGGAGCCCACTATGACATCACAGTTTTAGCCCCGCCTGATTGCCTGTTAATTCCGGTTGCAGTCCTTCAGTTTGTCATCGAGTGTTTTACACTAAGTGCTCGTTTCTTACGTATTGTTTGGACATTTTTTGTGTGTTCTATGAATTTTGTTGTCATTTGGGCTCTTTGTGTTTGCTCTGGGTGGTCTTTTTGGGTCTCATTTGTGCTCTTTCCTTCCTGCCTTGCTTGTTTGGATGATTTTAATGTCTTCTTTATTTTAATTTGTCCTTTAAGCCAGAGGTTTACCGTCATCCTCACCCCAAAAGGAGATTTTTGGATGTTTTGGGCCTGTGCAGGCCAGGAAGCCTGCCATTTGAGTTTGGGGACAGGCTGCTTTGGCTTTTTCGCTCCTGTTTTCACTGTTGCTGAAGTAAAAGAATTAGGAAAACAGAACTTACTTAAAGTTTAGGGGTGTGGACGTTTTTTCCATAAACACACCTTTTTACTTTTCTTAGGTGTGTTTTCTGTCCATTTCGGACTCGTCTGTATTCTGGATGGGTGACATGCAGTCTGCATCGCTCTTGTCAAGCAGATCCAGGCAGGTAAGCAATGCCACTCCAAGTCGAGAGGGGGCGCTGCTGCTGCTAACCTGCTCTCCTTTTCCACCCTCAGTTCAGTGGGAAGATAACTGACCTCACTTCCTCAACAGTCCAGGAAGCCCCTCCCCTTCTGGGAGACCCTTAAAAAGGCTACAAAGCCCCCTGAAGTGGGCATTGAATTCAGGCCCATGCCTGAGGTGGGTGGCACCCCTACATTGAAAAGCTTTTTTTCTGATCGTTTTGCTTGATGGTAGCCTTGTTGTGTTTTTCATTTTCATTTTCAGTTTCCTAGTTTTCTGTCATTCAATGAGGTATGCCAGGGTGGCACCACAACTCTTCAGGGTGACTAATTGCCTTTCACAGAGAACTGGGGTCTTGAAGGGCATGGGCACTGGGAGCTGCTGGGGGTGCTGTGGGATTTTGCTCCCTGATTTTTTTATTTGAAAGGGGGCTTAAAAGCCTTTTTTTTATGTGGGGGACAGGATGCCTTAAAGATAATATGGAAGAGGCCCTTGTCACCATGAGGCTGCTGGGCATGGAGTCAGGAGGAAGGCTGTGCAAGTGCCAGTAGTGAGACGACAGCCTAGGGGGACCACCTGGTGTGAATCCACTCCCCCCAACCACAACCACCACTCCACAAAGCTGATAAGGAGCAGATGTCGTACAAGGCCTCCAAAAAGACCGAGACATTCATAATCTGGCCCAGAAGTGGCCTCACCCCAGGCAGCCAGCCCCCAAATACCACCTGCAGGCATTCAGTCTGCCCAGGCCTAAAATGGGAAGCTGGCTTTGAAATCCAAACTTAAATGATTAGAGAAAATTAAAAAAAAAACTACCTTACAAGGGCGAGGGTAACCATAAACCACTGGCTTGTCGAGACAACTCAAAGCAAGATGTCGAATAACTCAAAAAGGACCCAAGGATTTGCCTAAACGGACAATCCAGAGCTGACGAGTCCCAATATGCAATCCAAAGAGAAGAAAACAGAAAAGTCAAAAGCGCATTCAGCATTCAGAAACCTTCAAACATTTGCCGGTGATTCCCTCTGACCGCAATATAAAGGCAGAGGGAGGAGCCTGCAGCAGTGACACCAGGCTGGCCCCGCCTACTTGGGGCTCCACCCACAACATGCGCAGAATTGAGCTGCCTTTAAAGACATGCAGTATAACACTAGCACATTATATGCAAATCTAACAGCAATGACCCCCGAAATATGAAAAATAAAATAAAATAAAACAAAACAGACAGTATACACCAGCCAGGCTTACAAAACCCAGACGGACGACCATTGCTGCCCTGAATTCCAGCCTGGGCCTACCAGGTAAGCCTCAGCCTTGGGCTATCTAGACCCAAACTCAAAGGGCAGGCCTACTGACCTGCCCCGGGCCTAAATGGGGCCGAGGCTTTAAGATGATGAAGTCTCAAAACTCAGACCCCCTGATATGAAGCAAAGCAAAGCAAGGTCCTTTAAGAGTAAAGATTTACTGAGAACGATTTCAGGGGATGCCAAAAAGAAAGGCAAAAATAAGTAGAAAATAGGCAACCAAATGCAAATTAAGGTTTTAGCAACCAAACAAAAAACAAAAGCCAAGAGACAACACTTTAGAGCAGCATCAGAGGTCAAACGAGCACCAGAAATCAAGGGAGGATCAAAGCAAACCACAGCGACTCGTCTTCAGGAGGTGAAATGCGATGAGTGGCCCCGTCTCCTTAGGCACCACACACAGGAGGCAGGGCAGAGCACACAAAGAAGAAAACCGAACCGAATGCTGAGCCCGGGCCAGCCCCCTAGCCCACCAGCCCACCCTGTACACTGTGGACTCTTAGCCAGGGGAGTGGGCCGAGGGGCCGGCAGCCACTTTTTTTTGTGATGCTCCTTGACCTGTTTGTTTCTTTAATGCTTACCACAGATGACAGGCTGGCATCACAAGCAGGATGGATAGGTCCTTACCCGATTGGGAAAGACATAAAGGTCTGGGCGTCCTGGCAGGTTAACATCACCATCTGGGCACTCAGCGTGTTCATCTCGTGTTTGTTCTTTTCTGACTTCCTCCCACATCCCAGAGACACACAAGTTAGCCTGACTGGTGACTCAACATTGGCTGGGCATATGTGGGTGTGCCCTGGCATCTCGTCTGGCACTGACACTGCTGAGACACCCTAGGACCCACAGAAGTAGAATGGATCTCTTATTGTCCGGGGTGGCCAGACCTCTCAATAGCCTGGTGACATGTGATGGCCTATCATGTCAAGTCGTCACCACCACCTTAGTGCAATGAAATCGATAAACCTGCGTGAGGCTCACTCATTAAGAGCCACCACTAATTATCTAAGTAACCAAATTCAAGTGGCCTGGTGACCTGAGATGGCATCTCGTAGCTGACGTCAAGTGCTCTCGAGCCCCTCGCTGTAATGACATCAAATAACCTCTGCGAGGCCCTCCTGGCTGCACAATCAGGGCTAATGAACTAAATGAGTGCCTTGAGTGTGTTGTCAGCCAAGTTCAGGTGGCCTTATGACCAGAGATGTCCTTTCAGGACTCATGTCAATTGGTCACCACCTCCTCGGTGCAATGACATCCATAAACCTGCATGAGGCACTCACTCCTGCACAATCAGGGCTAATTATCCTCACTTTCTTGGTCCTTGTGACCAGAGATGGGCCTTGAGGTCTCATCTCAGGTGGCCACCACCATCTCAGTGTAATAACATCTGTTGACCTGTGTGAGGCGCTCACAGCTGCCCAGTCACTGCTGCGTACCTAAACTGCCCAATTCGAGTGGCTTCACACTGTCAGATAACCTGAGCGGGTTCATGGGTGTGCCCACTCACTGTGCCCACCTGGAGGAAAGCCACCCAGGATAGACTCGTCATTCCCAAGACTGTTAGAAAGCTGGCATTGAGTGAATGAAGAATGAAAGATGTAGACACTTGTCATTTCTGAAACACAACCCCACTTTGCTGCGATGAGAACGATTCTTGCAGTAATAAAAGTCAGAATAATAAATCAGACATAAGCAAAGGGGGGTCCGGCAGGTTTCACGTGGCTTCCCTGAGGCAGGTGGGCAGCGTGTGTGGTCACTGCTGGGCATACAGGAGGAGGAGGAGTGGAAAGCTGTGGGCAGAGAACAGTGGTGGGCAGTCGTTTATCACTTCCTAACTACCAGGCTGGCATCTTCCAGCACTGGTTTAGCAGATGGCATGCGGCGACTAATTGTAGTGTCCTGACGGGCTTTCTCAGATAGATGAAGGTAAAGTTAAGTGTGCAGCTGGTCAAGATGGTTGGCTGGACTCGATGAGACTAAAGGAACTTAATTCAGTTTAGTGCCCCATGGGCACATGTCGGGCACACAGCTGCTGAGATCTTGCGTGATGACCCATCAGCCTCTCCATCGGTTTGCCCGTCTGCTAAGTCAGGGTCCAGAACCTTCTCCAGCAGCATCTGGCACAAGGCAGGAGCCCAGCATGGATGGAGTGTCAGTTTCAGTAACCACACACTTGACCACTTGGGCACAGAACCGGAAGAGAGAGCAGGTGGGCTGTTGTCACATTAAGGGTCTGGGCCCTTGGCAGGTCAGGCTGTGAAGACCCATTCTGATTCTCTCCTACATCTCATCTTAATGGAGAAATGTGGACAGCAAGAAGATCCACAGACTCAGGTGGTAAATCAGGCTGTCTGGGTGTTTGAATTGGAATGGTCTGGAAATGGAGACCCCGTTCTTTTTCATGCCATGCTGGATTTTTAAGTGTCATATAGCGCCCTGCCTCTTAGGTGAAAGAGCAAAACTGAAAGTGCTGAAATCTCTCAGATGTCCCCTCCTGGTCACACCATTAAAGGTCATCTGGTCACTTTGCTCAGGTACTGGGCAGACTGTGAGTTTATGGTGCCATGCTGGCAGACCCCTTGCTTGACCACAACTGGCCCAGGACTGCGGCCCCTGCTCACCGACTCCTCTTAAGCTTTCAGAAGTCCTGGCTGCTTAATTCACAGTTTTGGCAGATAAGACGTCCACCAGGTGACGCGTGAAGTGGTGATGTCCTGCACGAGTGTCATGGGAATACCCTCGGGGGGGCATTTCTATAAGACCCCCAAAGATAAGTCACGGAGACCCTAATGCAGGAGGCTTGGGTGCTCTTTGTTATCTGACTGAGAATTGTGGGGGGGGGGGGGGCTGCATACCTGGAGTTGCCATGGCAACCACTCATCTTTGTTTGAATGCCAAAGTGCCGCCGCTGCTCTGCCTTGAGAGGGGCACATCCTGTGGGGGTCTCTGTGGGCTGCTCCTTTGTTCTCCGTCTCTGTCTGTGATGGTGGCCGGTGACTGACCCTTTGAACGTCCCCCTCTGAAGTTCTCCCGTCCGGCCCCCTTGTTGGGCTTTTATTATCTATGGTGGTCCTGCTGGCCTGCTAGGACTTGAAACCCACTGTTTGTTATCAGGCGCTCGGGTTCAAGAGACTCGTCTCCGTCTCTCAAGGTGTTTACACAGCAGAAGGTGGGATTTCGATCAGTCACATCTTCAGGGGAGTTGAATTTCTAAATCACAAAGCTGCAGAACAAAGAAATAACAATGGGCAAGTCCTCAGTTTGTAAGAATTCCGTACTCTCCTGACCCGCCTCAGCTCTGGTCATCTTCTTCATTCAACGTGATGGATCTGCCCAGCCCTCCTGGCACAAGTGGTGGTGGGCAGAAATACGGAGGTCTTCCTTCAGATGTTTAAAGAGGTTGAGGTAAGGACCCTGTCTGGGTGACAATTACAAAATCAGCGTTGTGGGGACCGGAAACTCGGGGCTGGGCAGTGTCACCGGGACACTCAGTCAGAGGAGCATCGGGCCATCGGCCACTGTGGAGGAGCAGAGTGGCCTTGAAACAGCTGAGCAAGTGGCTGGCACAGGGCATGATGGAGACCTGTGGGCAGGAGTGACCCATGCAACATGGAGGAGCTTAGGCTCGGCTCTGTCTGTGACATTTTGCCCACACCAAGAAATTGGCACCAGTGAAGATGATTAGAAAACCCAGGGTGCATGTGGTGTGGGAGACCCACCTGATTGGAGCGAATTCTCTCTTCTTGCCAAGGGAGCCCATCAGATGGCAAGTTCAGGTGGTGCCACCATCCAGGTACTGGCACAATTGGCAGTGGGGCTGGAGAACAAGATGAAGGGACAAAACAGCAGGTTATGGGCCACAGGGTCTCATTTCATCAGCTTCATCAGGCATGAAGAGAAAGTGGGCAAAGAGGTGAGGAGCACGGGGTCCTCCAACAGCAGGTGACTGAGAGATGTCGATGGACATGAACAGGGGGCTCATATTCCCCATGGAGCTTATTAGCCTGACCTGCCATTGCCTTTTGGTCCAATGCCACAAAGCAGAGGGTCCTCATGGGATTGGTGGTCCCCTGGAAGGAGAGGATCGAGGAAGCACAAGAGTGTAAAATTAGAAAGTATGAAGCCCTCATCCTTCAGCAAAAGCAGGAGGGGATGGAGTGCCAGGAACTTCCAAGTGGGAATCAGCAGCAGGGGACTCCCAGGGAAGCCATTTTAGAGGAAATTAGAGGTCCACCTCACAGGACACTGGTGGACGACATCAGACAGCGTCCAGGTGGCTTTGGCTCAAGATGAAGGAGTGACGGTAGAAGTTTAGGGGGCTGTAGAGATGTGGACAGATGTGAGTGGTAAGTGGGGCACTTGAGGTCGATCCAGGATGCTGGTCCTAATGTTGAGCCCCTTCTGAGGTGTCACGGACAAAACACCAGAGAAAGAAACATGCTGAACCTCAAAAAGAGCAAATGGGTGTAAGGCCTACAAAAAGTCCCAGGATTCAAGCAGGGACCTTCACAGACCTGTCCAGATCTGGCCTCACCCCAGGCAGCCAGCAGCCTTCAGCCTAAACAGTCCCAAGAAAAAGGGATCTGGCTTAAGAAGTTCAACATTTCCCAACGTGTGGGCCACCACTGAACATCCCCCCCCCCCCACCCCACCACCCCGACGGCAGCACTTGATTGACAGCAGCAGCATCACCAATGGACTTTAGTGAGTCAAATGTTCAGGGACACCTAGAGGTGACCAAGTGAAAGTGCATCGCAGGCCATCACCAGAACCCTGACTTGGATTGAGACAGTCTGAGAAGGTGACGTTAGATGATGTTCTCCACCTCCTCACTGTGTTACTGACCTGAACCCGAGACCCCACTGCAGACCCCGAGCTGGGGAAGCTCAGCTTCAGGTCAAGCAGACGTGTCTTTGATTTCTTGATTTTTTCCAATCTGACGTGACAACAATGCATTCCCAGTTTTTCTGACCCTGGACAGCCTCCCCCAATTCCCGTTGAGACAATTGCTGTTGATCACATGGGACCTCCTCCAGCTTGGGCTCTGATCACCGCACTAAATTCAGGGAGGGGTGACAACCCCTCCAATGGTGGGTCACAAACTTACTGTCCTATTAAACACTGAGTCGTGACACCACAAAGAGTGGGAAACACTGGACTAGAACTCTCCCACAAATATACCAAGATGACGCATAAGGGAGAGGATAACAGTAAACCCCTGGCCAAAATAAAAGAAGACAGCATTGTAGAAAAGCGAAAACAGGCAGGGCATAGAAAAAAGGGCAAAAGGGATTTGCCTAAAAAGTCAGTCCAAAGCAAACGTCCCAACACTTCATCCAAAGACACAAACCCAACAAAGAGCAGAAAAGTCCAGGAACCCGAAAGAAAATCAAAGAGCAGCAGCAACAACAACACTCACAAAACTCCAACAAGATTATCACGGCTGGGGGCGGTCCCTCGGGGTGTGACGTCACCGTGACCCCGCCTTCCAGGGCTCCACCCACACGACAGGCATACACACTAATTTCTATGCAAAATACATAAATGCCAAATAATAAATGCATTAGGAACAGAAATGACATGAAAAAAACAAAAGTAAGAATCCCAATAGTACAATAAAACTCAAAACCCGCATAATCTGAGGAGCAAACGCTGGCTGAACGCTAACAGACGTGAACAGGTTAAGTAAACGGCACCTAGAAGAGAACACGGCAACCACAATCCAGCCAAAAAGAGCAAAATGGGGACAGAGCCCTCAATACTTGGGTCGGGCACGACAAGATGGCACCAGCCCTGCCTAGTTGTCATGGTGGACCGGGCATCGCGTGCAGAGTAGCGGACCAACTCCTCATCCACTCGATTAACAAAGAATTCAAATGTCGTCTTGAGAGAAGAGAAGAGCGTAGGAAGAGAAAATGACAAGTGGCATGGGTAGTCTGGGGCACGGCTCAGCATATGCTGCCAGTCAAGGGGCCCACACGGCCTGGCGGAGTTGGACCATTTCCACGTCTATGACACTCTGCTGCCGGGCGCATCACACTGCAGAAGAGACGCCGATGACATTGGCAGTCTGTCACAGGGCTGCTCCTCTCTGTGCCTTAAGCCAGCAGTGTCACAAGCTGTCACATCACAATGACACTGAGGAGCACAGAGAGTGCTCAGCGGGCATCAAAGTGGAGGCGCATGAGTACCACAGAGAGCCAGCTGACCCTTGGTGAGCCTCTATCATGATGGTCACCTGGGCACCGCCCCCATTTCTCTAGTGAGCTGGCCTTGTGCCCAGTGCCATTGGGGTAAACCCCGGACCCCCCACAGCAGGTTTTAGAAGCCAGCGTCACATTTTCGGTTGTCCTACTGACATCTCTGGAGCTCATCCTCAGACTGTGCCAAGAAGGGCACAAGAGGACCTCAGCTGGATCTGCAAAGAGATGTCGAGGAAGTCAATCACATGGACTTGTCATTAGTGAATCAAATGTTCAGGGGCACCTAGTGGTGACAAAGTGAAAGTGCATTCCAGGGTGTCACCAGAACCCAGACATGGACTGAGAAGGTCTGAGAAGGTGACATGAGATGATGTTCTCCACCTCCTCACTGTGTTACTGACCTGAACTCGAGACCCCACTGCAGACCCCGAGCTGGGGGTGGTCCGATGGGCCTCTTAAATTTGTCTTTATCTTCTGGCCTGTGCCTCTCGTGTTACATTCATACTTATGGAGTGTCTGACAGGTGCACTGGTGGCTCGTGTCCAGCCGGGTGGAGCTCAGCTTCAGGTCCGATGAGACAACAATGCATTCCCAGTTTTTCTGAGTAATGGACGAAGTGGCATGGTGGTGATGGTGGCTCTGGGCAGGTGGCATTCTGTTGATGTGATCTGCTTCTGGACCGTCCACTCCAGCCTTTCACACCACACACTTGAGTGAGCCTCCCCTCTGTCTCCACTGGGTGGTCTCACTGATCCGTCTTTATGGGTGGTTAAGTGAATTCTGGGTGGCTCAACAGAGCAGCTGTCATCTCACTCATGCCACCTAAAGCTTGAGTTGGGCACCCGTGTGGAGACCTGTGACCCTCAGGGACTAAATGAATATCATGTCACATAACCCAACATCGTCAAACCCATCTTGTGTAATTCAGGGGACAGGAGGATAACCCAGCAGTATTGAGTGAAAGGATGGAACACTGGCCTGGGTAGCGTGCCAGCTTATCACGCACACACCCACTCCTCAAACCTGCATGTCTGTGGGGGTGTTGGGGAGGAGATGCCGGGATGGAAAGCCACCAAGACACAGGAAGAACATGTAAACACCAGAGTGAGGAGGTATGGGCACTGAGGCAGCAGTGCCAAGTGCTGTGCCACCCTGCCACCCACTTTAACATGTGGCATGAGACTGAGGTCATGCCCTACATAAGGTGCTTTACAGGTTACTGGTGATGACCAACTTCATTGATTTGATTTCGGTCTCAAAAGCCTTTTGGTGAATTTCACATCCACCTCTAGGGCGTGCTAAGGGGACACTGAGGCTAACAGTAAAATGGGCATGAATATGGGCAGCAGAGGGCAGGAGATCAATCAATCAAATGCACTTGGTTTGATACAGTGCCCTTCATTGAGACAGACACAGGAAAATACAATTAAAAGTAGCCTGGGTGCCCCCAAGATTAACCCCGAGACTTCAGGGGGAGAAGGAAATTAAAGAGGGGCAGCTGGGGGAGGTGCCATTAAGTCGATTTTGTGTGTCATTAACATCGAGGGGCAACCAGGTGGGCAGCAGTGCCACCAACACAAATGGAAAGGAAAATCAAAAGAGCATTAGGCACCCAGTAGAGAAAGAAAGAAAGAAAGAAAGAAAGAAAGAAAGAAAGAAAGAAAGA
>JANRMT010062796.1:111638115-111648980 GCA_026402145.1 Polypterus bichir lapradei | reverse complement strand
AAGAAAGAAAGAAAGAAAGAAAGAAAGAAAGAAAGAAAGAAAGAAAGGTAGCTGAGCCACCAGAGAGGGTCATCATCAAGGTGCTATATGGACCACTGCTGCAAGGCAGAAACTTGGCTTTCATCAGCCAATCAATATTTAGTGGGCACTTGGCACTTGCATGGCACAGAAGGAACCTGTGATGACGGAGCTTTCTGGAATGCAATGACGCGTCACCATCCATTAGCAAATAGGCCACCAAAGCTAGTGGGGCCAGAAAAAGAGGTGGCACCTCCACCCGGTGGCCATTTGCTTAACCTCATGAGAGAAACATGGAAGGCACAAAATCTTGAGGGAGATCATCAAGGAAGCTGCCACCTGGTTTACCACGTGACAGCATATCGAAGCTATGCCATGTCACCAGAGTGTCTGAGTGTCAGAGATGGCTGAGGACAAAGGGACAGGCACACAGACAGACAGACAGACAGACAGATGGAGAAGGAATGGCAGGCGTAAAGGCTTAAAGTCAGGGGTCCTGATGGGAAAAAAAAACAAACAGACAGAATGAAGAGATGGCAGAGAATACAGAGGGATGGGCACACAGACGGGCACACAGATTGATAGACTGGTGCTCTGATAGTCAGATGAGCTTGCAGACAGACTGCCAGATGGAAATGTGACAATGAAGACAAAGTTACAGACAAACAGAGAGATGTAGAGAGCAGCGAGTACCAGGGCAGGCAGACAGAATAAGGAGGTGGCAGAGATGACAGACAGACAGAGAGACAGATTTAGATTGAGACAGATGGGCATTTAGACTGGCAGACAGAGAGAGTCACGAGCATACATACCCTGACATATGACTGGCCTCACTTGCTCCACCATAAAATTCCACCCAAAGTTTTCCTTGTGCTCCCACTGGTGGTGGGGTGAGTGGGCATGCAGAGGGCACATGAAATGACAAAGCCATATTCAGTCTGCCACTGGTAGGAGGGGCCTGTCTATTGTCTACAAGGGGTGCTAGGGTCCAATCTCTGAGCCCCAAGTCTGGTCATTTCTTGTAGACCCCTCAAGTCTGGAGTTGGGCACAAGAGCACACAGACAGCAGAACTGAGGAGGCACTGAGACAATCGGGCACCATATTGTTATGTCTGTCAGTGCCCTGGGTGACAGCTGCTAAGGCCCTCTGACCTGGGTGTGGCTGCCAGTTCCTGATGGCCCCGAGTCAGTCGTCTTTTGACATTGGTGACATGAAGTGGTTGGACTACTGAGGAGGAGGCTGAGAGGCAAAAAGCTGAGGGAAGGGACAAGAAGGGTCATCTGAATGATGGCGTGCCATCCTGGGGGATTGCATGGCGTGCCAGCGGCCGAGGCTGATCTGTTGAGCTGTCACACAATACAGCTGAAGCAGGCAAAAGCGAGACGTCCAGCTCTGCTCTCGATGGCCACCCTGAGATAACATGCAGATGATGGGGGCTACACCTCTGGGACCTGATAAGGCCACTGCCCACCCTGGTGCTAAGCCCATGTAACCTTGGCATTTGCATTCTGAGTGTCTCGGCTGAATGTTCTGCTGCTGCCCCGTCTGGACATCGCTGTGCTCCTGGGCAGCCCTGCAATGACACACCAAGAATACGTTTATCGAAGGGACAGCACCGGGGGCACGGCGGGGGGGGGGGGGGGGTTGGTGGTCCACCTTTATTGGTAGAGGGGAGTCAGTCACTGGGACAAGTGGGTCAGAATGAGCAACTCCTTCATGTTATTGAGCAGCAGGCTGGCTGGCACACACACATTCATTCACTTGCTAACAGGCAGTGGGCACTGACCACCGTGAGATGCTGCTTTAGACCACCAAGCCCTCGAGGAGACCCTAATAGCAGCCTGACAATCAGTTAGGCTTTTATAGTAAAAAGCTGAGCCCACGGGACAAATGGCCGCTCCATGGCCTTCTTCTGCCATTGCCAATGAGAGGAGCTCTGGTTGTGTCATTTTGGTGTCCCCGTCCTACCTGTGTCACTGTGAGAGCCTTCTGTAGCCCCCCAGGGTGGCTTGTGGACTTTAATTGAGTTGCTGATGGCCTCTTGGATGAAAATCATTGAAATTCAAAGCAGCTGTACTGGCATAAAGATTCATTCATTCATTCATTCATTCATTCATCTTCCACAACAGGGTCCTAGCAGACCCCACTAAATGTCAAGCGCCCCCCCATTTCCATCTCTGATTCCTCCTCTTCCTCTCACTCTTCCCGGAGTTGTCCTCCACATCTTCTCATCTGCACAGCTCATTGACATCAGTGCCAGTCTGTTCAGGGGGAACCCTGGTGTAGCAAAGACAGATGGATCACAGTGGGCAGCAATGGTGGGCAGATGTTAAAATAATTAGAAGGGAAATTGGAAAAAAAAAAAGTCAGACCTGAAGAAGGGGGTGACAGACAGCAGAGCTGAGGGTTCAGCGTCTCAGTGCCAGGTGGCTCCCATGGTCAGTAGGCAGACGCCCACACTTAGGGTGGCATTAACTGTTGAAATGAACCTGCAGAAATAAAGAGACCCGGCCAGCGGCCCACTAGTAGCTTCACACATTTTAAGGGAGCGAAGGTCCGGTTCAATTGTTGTAGGCGTTTGCTTAACTTGTTTGACTCCAGAGGGCATTAAGGGGAGGTGGTGCACCCTCCCGATGCCCCAGCAGATGGCGCTGTTGTGTAAGCCAATCATCAATCCGGATTGTGACTTAATGACGAGAGGACAGGATGAGCTCAGCTGACGCAGACGGCCCCTGAGTGTCCAATACCTTAAGCGGACCACCGGCTCCCCTTCCCCGATAACAACAGGGCACCTTGTCTAGACGTGATAATGACAAATAATCCGACACACGAAGGGCCAACTCGACGCCCAGGCGCACGACACACAAACCCAAGACGAGCTTCACACCAAGTCGACTAACTGGAACCTCTCATTGAGAGCAGAAAAGCTGACGTGATGCCACAGAGGGATGTCACCTCATCTGTCACCGCTCTCTTCAAGCCTCTCTGGGTGTCCCCAGCCCCCGCTGAGCAGTGTGCCACTTCATCCCAGAAGTTGGCATCTCTCTGGATTTGGACTCTTTGGCACGTCATGTGCCGAGACCCAGCACTCATTTTGAGGGGCTTTGGGGGGATTCTGCGGTTTATTTTTCAATTTCTCGTTTATGTTATTTGTGGTCCATCATTTCCAATGCCTGCTGCTGCCACTGCTGCTCTCAACTTCCTTTCAAACTCCTCCATTAATGTGGACAACTCCTCAAGAAAAGACCTACGGAAGAAGATAAGTAAGGGCAGCATACGGTTTAGGGGACCACCCTGGCATCCCAAAAGAAGTAGCAGTAGCAGTGGCAGCATTCTGTAATGTCATTTTACCCGATACAGGTGGCAGAGTGCACAGTGAAGCTAAACAGGATGGCACTGCCACACAGAACATCAGAGAAAATGACACATTACAACGTGAAGTTCAAGTGGGCACAAACATGGCAGGACGGTGCAAGGACAGACAGCGCTGTAGACGAGGACACATTCATGACATCTAAAGGGACAAATTGTGACAATATCTTAACAGAAGGGACAGATGTGACACTCGAAGGTAACGGAATAAATAAAAATACACAGATATGGCATGTCGAGTGGGAAAGTGGGGGCGTGTGTGTCTGTGTGTGTGTGAAGAGCATCTGCTAAGGGGGCTCCATCCACTTCTTGGCTGACTACTGGCTCCCAGTCTGACCGTCTCTAGTGGACCACCTCCAGGTGTGACATCATAGACCACCAGGAGGTTTGTCCCCCAGTCTGTGGATGAATGGGGAGAAGGCCTTAATTAGCGTGCCATCCCACCCTGGATGGGAACCGTTCTTACCTGCTTAGAGCTTTGAAGGCCCTCCCAATATGCTAAAAAAAAACTCAAAAAGGAAAAGGGGGACCACAAAGACCCCTGGCCTGAATCACCAGAACTGAGCCCCCAATTGAACTTGCCCATATTTAGCCTTCTCCCATGATGAGTCCTTCTGAACTCTGATTTGTGCCCATTCAGATTCAAACCCCAACAAGTGAGTGTCCAGATGGATGCCCTGAATGTGCCCAGATAAATGCAAACAGATGCCAGCTACTGTACCAGGGATAAGAAGCAGCAAACAGATTGATGTGGATGTCCCAAAGAGGGGGCACCACATTCTGCACCAACACCTCACACCACAGAACACCTTGAGTGAGAATCCACAATCTCGGACAAACTGCAGACCACCTCACCAGCCTTTATATGGTGCTGTTGATGACATCATCATATGCCTCCTCCACGGCCACGCCCCTGAGTGACAGGTCACTGCACCAATAGAAAGCACAGAAGGTTGCAGGAGAATTCAAAGCAATGACATTAAAGAAATATAAGAAAATAAAAGGAATGCAAGGGTGACGCGTCACTTAAGTGCTCGACATCTCAGGGCTCTTCCACCTGGGATGGCAGAGAAGAAGGACAGCAGCTGTGGGTTTGATTGAGTTTGGGGGTACGAGAGAGAGAAAAGGGCTCAGCTGCCACCAGAAGCCAGGAGGCGCTCAACTCGCTGGGTGCAGATACAGCATCTGCTCAGCTGAGGCCAAGGACATGGTGTGTGCTGGGGGTCCGTGACGATGCACATGATAAACCTGTAACTTGAACCCAAGTCCCTGAAGATGAGCACAGTGCCAGCAATAAAAGCAAATCTCTCACATGCCCATTTGGTTTCATTGCAGCTGCCATAGATTGCATTGAAATTTGAGAATTGCTTGGGCTGGAAGAATTTGAACCCAGAGTGTGGTGGCTTAGCCAGGAGAGAGGACTGCATTGCCTCAAATGGCTCCTGTGTGGCACCCTGGCATGGACAGACCCTGACCGCTCTCAGACCCCAACCCTCAATAACCGCATCAACTGACAGCAAAAAATGAAATAAAGCAGCGCCAAGAGGCTGACGACCCCCTTCTTGAAATTCTGTGGGCTCCACGTTCCTGTCCTGGTGATGTACGGCCGCCTGGAGAAATGGAGCCGAGGAACGCTGCGGCAGCAGGCCCGTCGGCAGAGAGCACCATCAATCGCGCTGCCACCGCCGCCACCGCCGCTTAAAAACAGAGACAGAGACGGGCTGCCTTCATCGAGGGATCATGATTCATCAAGACGTTTATGGATCCTTCACTCCGAAACAATTTAGACAAAAATAACATCTCACTTTAGGGCCGCCGCTATTGTGTGCAGTGGAGATAAACGTCTGGGGAGAGCGGAAAAAATGAAAAGGTGGGCAGCCAGAGTCGGACAAGTCACTCCTGGCTGACCACCGACCAGGACGAGGCCTCAGGTCAGCCCCCGTTACTAGCCCTCCCTTCGCATTTGACCAAACACCTTTGTGCCATTGCAGTCGTTGGCATCATCTTCACTTCTCTCTAACATCCATCAGTCCATCCATCCATTCCTCCATCCTTCCATCCATCTATCAGTCAATCTATTCAACTATTAATCCATCCATCCTTCTAAACATCTATCTGTCTATCAATCAATCAATCAATCAATCTATTAATTCATCCATTCCTCCATCTATCTGTACACCTATCAATCTTCATCTATTAATCCATCCATCCATTCCTTCATCCATCTATCATTCAATCTATGCAATTATCCATCCATCCATCCATTTATTCAATTATGAATCCATCCATCGATCCATCCATTCATCCATTTATCTGCACACCTTTGAATCTTCATTTATTAATCCATCTATCAATCCATCCATTCATTCCACCTTCCATCCATCCTTCCATTCATCTATTCATTTATTAATCCATCCATTCTTCCATCCTTCCATCCAACAATCAATCTATTCAATTATTAATCCATCCATCCATGAATCTATTCATTTATCCATCCATCCATCCATCCATTTATTCAATTATTAATCCATCCATCTAGCCATTCATCCATCTATCTGTACACCTTTCAATCTTCATTTATTAATCCATCCATCAATCCATCTATCACTCAGTCTATTCAATTGTCCATCCATCCATCCATCTGTCAATCTATTCAATTACCAATCCATCCATTATCCCTCTATCCATCTATCTATCAATCAGTCTATTCAATTGTTAGTCCATCCATCCATCCATCATTCATTTTCGTTTCAGTCTTATTCAAGTACACAATAACTTTTTTGTCTCCCATCAGCATTGGGCATGAGACACATGCCAGGCTGGGCAGGATGCCAGTGCCACTCATTCACCCTATGCCACTTCAGGGTCAGTGATCCAAGTAAGCAGGACATGTCTGAGATGCAGAAATCCAAGCACAGCTCCAGACTGGCATTTAAACCCAGGACCCTGTGGCTGCTAGGCATTGTGGCCTAAAGGACAGAAAGGAGTTGTTGCCAGAAAGAAAAAGAATAAAAGGACTTGGAGAGGAAGGAGGGACGTCGAGGTCGGTGCCAATACGTCTAAAGAGCCGATGACCAAAGCCAGAGCACCAGGCAAAACCCCAGGTGAAGGGCCAGAGCACAGGTGACCGTAATTACCATTTAAAGCCAAAAGCTTAGAGGCCACACACTGTGCAATGCCATCTTAAAGAGCATGACAATGATGATGCCAGAAATATGCTGGCATCTGATCTTGTGAATATAAGAAGAGTGGGGGCATCAATGATCATAATGACTCAATAAAGTTATTAAAATAATCTGAAATTTGGAAGCAACATTGAAGCAAATGGCACAAAAAGAGAAAGAATTCTAAATGAAGACTTTAAAGTGTGTGGCACTGAACTGCCCGTGTGTGTGATGTGCCAGTGCTGACCCCTGCTGGCTGTGTCTCAACTGCACCCCAAAACCCAAAGAGTGGTGAGACTAAAGCTGTGATGCTCAGAAATGCTGGAAGCTCAAACCTCTTATATGGACTGACATGAGGTGGGCACCAAGGAAGCCCCCCTTCATCCACCCACCACTAGATCCAAATCCAGACTCCCACCCATTGTCCCTGCACACATTGCTTTTCAGGGTCACATTTTCTGGCATAGATCACAAGTGCCCCTTTTGGATGAACGGAGGGAAGGGTGGTAAAGAGCTCTGAAAAAGGCCCCCTTCCATGCTGACCCCTGCTCACTCACTGCATGCCCGCTAGCTGTCAGCGTCAATGCAATGTGACAGTAAAAGTGGACCCACAGTATGAAGGCATGAGACGGGCAGCTGGAAATCAACGTGAGGAGTGCCAGTCATGGCTAAGCCTCGCCCTCACAGCCACAATCCGGCCGATTGCTGGCATCACTCACGCCTCATCCCTCATTTCATATTGTGACCCCCTGGCTGATTGTGATTGCGGGTTGCTGGATTGGTACCCCAACTCTTTATCGTGGTCTTTTGATTCTCTCACAATGTCAAACATAATTAATATCGGAAAGGATCAAAGAGTAACTTCACAATCACAAAGCACTTCTGTGACCACAAGCAGAGCAGAAAAGCAGAATCAGCCTGTGAAGCGCCAAGACCACCTCATGCCAGGCTCCTTGTGCTTTGTGTGAGTGTTCAGCTGGTGCCACAGGGACTGGACGAGGCATGACTAATGTGTGGTGTACCCTGAGATCCTGAAAGAGATCCTGGCAGTTCCTGGGAGGACGGCACAGCAAGGCTGCCTCACTTGATTCCCCTCGGGACCCTCACAGGCCCCATCCCGTTGGCGAGCCCCCGCTGACTGCACTACTTCTGCAAGTCGTCTCTTTTTCCCACCTAATTAATCTTCTTCTCCTTCTCCGTCGGCTCCGGCTTCCGGAAGGCCCGCCAAGTGTCTCGATTGATGAACGAACACGAATCCCTGGGCATCAGAACAACAACGATGACAATGACGACGGTTACAGAATAACGAGGTCACCTGCAAGGTTATCATGCCGTCTGATGTCAGTAGCTGCTGAGGAAATGAAAGGCAAGAAGAGGGGCATCTGACCCTGGCAAGGTCGAGCAATGGTCACTCATGTAGTGCCTTTCAGCATTAAAACTGGCACTCAGCTTGGTAAGAATGCCCAGCCTGCTGCATGTCTCTTGGTGTCCCCCACATGGGGAACTTTGTCAACTAAGCAGGTCGCTTCCCAGCAGTGACAGTGGGGTGGCACAGACAACTTGGCATCAGTGGCTGCTTCTCAGACAATGGAGTCTGGAATGTGGGCCACAGCAGGCAGGGCGAGTGACACGGTGTCATTGTCATGTGTGTCCTGCTTGGCCTTACATTGGCATTCTGTGGCCGTCGTCCACAGAATCGTAAAATAAAAGTCACCTGCAAGCCTGAGGTGATGAAGGCTCCAACATGGAGTTCAGATCCTGGGGGCTCCTCCACGTGGAGTTCATTATTGACGAGAGCCACGGTCAAGGGGTGACCCTGAGGGGTGTACTTGGACTTGAGAAACATTCTGGGTTACCTTGAGGGTGACGTCACTGTGTGTTCCTCTCACGAGCATTGCAGGTCATGTGACCGAAGTGACACTGTGTGACGTCACCATTGAGATGGCGCTTATGCATATTTTTGGATACCAACAAACTATTTTGCCACTGCCAGCGTTTATCTAGGGAGTCTGGTCGCGTTTTCCAGACCTCCGAATCTTTGTTGGCGCGTTGACCTTTCCTGCTCGTTTCTTCTTCCTTTTGCTTTTCATCTTCGCCCGAATGTTTTTCTTCCTTCTCCCACCCCACTTCTCGGTGGTGCCCTTTCTGACCTCACAGTGGTCTCGGGGTTCAGCTGAAAGGCCAGTTAAGAGAGGGGAGTGTTGGCAGCAGCCTGGTGGCAATGGTGACCTTCCAGCTGAAATGCTGATCCTTGCATGTCAAACAACGAGCACATGGTGGCACTGTTGGCAGAGGAAATGGCAACGTGCAGGTACTGGGAAGGAGCCAGTCAAGCAACAGGCCTGGAGGGCAAACACAAAGGGGGTGTGGGGGGGGAGTTAGCGCTCATGATGGTGGGCTTCAACCTGACCTGAATTGGGGTCCGCATGCTGTGCGGTGCCCACGCCGTCTGAAGAAAGTAGCCAAATGCCAACTTGTGGGGATGAAATTGCCTTTAAAAGTAGGAAGCAGATGTAAAATTAGCTCATTAATGAAAACGCTAATTGGCCTAATTAATTAATTACTGGGCTTGGCAGGACATGCGTGCGCGCACACACACACACACACACACACACACACACACACACACACATTGGCATAGGCCGAGCAGCAGACATCCTGATAAAGCGCATCTTAAGTTGTTGTAGTGATGCCATCTGTCAGAAAAGCATGCAAGCAGATGGCATAGCGCTTAGGATGTGTGGGACCAATGGTGGCATGGCTTGGCAGGGAGCCACTTGATTCACAAGTTAACAAACTCTGATTGGCAAACCAAACACGGAGACCATTTGATGTCGGATTTCAGCAAATGTTAGGAATAAAAGAAGGGAGTCCATGCCTCAGACTAAAGGAAGGGGTGGTGGTGGTGGTCTTCTGCCAGCTCACAGCTGATGGGCCCTTGTGAATGGTGCCTCCTGCAGGGGCTTTGCAGTTCAAGCTGGGAGTGAGTATTGGTGCACCGTGATACAAAGGAGGGGGTGACAACGATGACACCAGAGGAGGGCACCGTCACTGCTCCCGTCTCTAAACAAGCGACATAGTGAGCGAGACGCTGCCACTTGGGGCGGAGAAGGACATCAGGTACACGACACACTGGCGGCGAGCCACTGGATGTGGTGTTCATCCGACGAGTACAAGGCTGGGCGCCGCCGATCAGCCGCTCCATCGACCAGTCGCCCTGCCGCAGCTCAATAAATCCTCCTGCTCAGCACAACTCGCATGTCTTCCGGCAGGAAAGTGTCAATTAGTGTGTAAGGAGATGCCATCTGAATAATTGATGCCACTCAGAGTCAACCTGGCAGTGGCTGAAATCACATCTGAGGAGACACGGCGTGCTGACTTGTCATTTTCATTGTGCTAAGACCAGTGCCAGCACCGAGTACAATATAGTGCCATACCCAAAGGCTGGGTTCTGCAGATGGCAGCGACTTGTGCAATGGCACACAGCAAGTGGAGGAAACTGAAAACACTGAGACAGACTTGGCAGGTGGAGTGGCACATCTACCAGCAACTACCTACCAGCACACCAGGGCCTACATGGAGGACTTAGAACTTCCAGTGCAGGATGAGGTGGCAGCAGGGTGTCCTGTGTACCTTCTGATGGTGTCACTCTTTTCATCGTCCCTCATTTGTTTGCTTTTCTTTGGACTGAATGGAAGTGGCCTTGAGCACCTCAGGTGACATGGGAGACAATGGCTTCTCTTCCTTTTTAAGGGACTAACTGGGCTGATGGCCTCATCAGAGCACACGACCATCTGGTCACCAAACCTGTCACCGGTGCCACAGCCTGTGCCCACCTGTTACCTCAGCATTGTGAAGCTCACATTTGAGGATGAGGCCAAGTTGACTCGACAGCAGAACGCCAGCAGGGGGCACTGGTCACTTCCTGGGCCTTCATCACCAGGCAGGGCTCTGAGGCTTTCACTCTGCTTGTTGGTGTTGCGTGTTTGGCTGATTAGTTTGGTTTTTCTTTTAAGTGACGTTTAGGCTTTTATTCCGTCCTCGTTGATTTCTTATAATGTGCTTTATTGGTTTATGCAAATCTGCGCCTTGGGGGCGGGGCCTCCTGACAGAACAGCTGTAGACTCCGCCCGCAAAGCGATCTAAGAGCCCAGCAGTCCCTTCAATGGCTGCCGTGAGTTTCATTAACTACTTTGGGCTGACGGTGGCCTGACTTGGTTTATTCTGAGTTTTGCTTTGTAAATAAAATATAACCTTTAATTATTATTATTATTATTATTATTATTATTATTATTATTATTATTATTATT
>JANRMT010062796.1:111610029-111625024 GCA_026402145.1 Polypterus bichir lapradei | reverse complement strand
AGATAGATAGATAGATAGATAGATAGATAGATAGATAGATAGATGAAAGGCACTATATAATAGATAGATAGATAGATAGATAGATAGATAGATAGATAGATAGATAGATAGATAGATAGATAGATAGATAGATAGATAGATGAAAGGCACTATATGATAGATAGATAGCTGCGGTGGGTTGGCACCCTGCCCAGGATTGGTTCCTGCCTTGTGCCCTGTGTTGGCTGGGATTGGCTCCAGCAGACCCCCGTGACCCTGTGTTCAGATTCAGCGGGTTGGAAAATGGATGGATGGATAGATAGATAGATAGATTGATAGATAGATATAAAAGGCGCTATACAGCGAGATCCTCACCTCAGTGCCCTAATGGCCCAGTGCTACGTATCGCGCTAATCTCAGCTTTCCCATCATGCCAATCAAGGCCGCCACTTGAGCGCTGATCCCGGCCGTCTCTCAATCAGCTTTGGCGGTAATCTCTGGCTAAAGAAGCGGCACGCGCCACATGAGAGGTGCCCGTCGGCGCTCTCCCTCGTGGGATTTTGTGTAAATTCCGCTTGGAGAGCCAACAAAAGCGGCGTGTTATCTGGTAAACACAGACGTCGCTGAGATTAGCAGGTGCTCACACGCGGCTCTAAATGAGGCGTAAACTGCGGTTTTCCTTTATTGAGTTGTGAAGTCGAGTCGCGGGCACACAGGAGGACTCCATCTTGACAAGTGTTAAGGACACGGAGGCTGCAGAGTTTAGCGGGAGACATGAAGCGTTGAGTGACATCCTGCTTTTAGTGGCACTTCACAGTCCTGCACATAAAGAACTCCCAGATTTGTCACTTTGTGTCACCGCTGCTGCTGATGCCATTCCCAACGGGCAGCACTCTGAGAGTCATTTAAATCCATCGCCTTTGACTTTCCAGTTCAAGTTGTCTTCAGGGGTTCTTCAGAGTCAAGGGGCTCCCCGCTGCCTTATATTAATTAAAATTGCGCACAGGGACGTGAAGCCAAGAGTGGCCCATGAGGTCCAGCCACTGATGCCAACATGATGTAGAGAGGCGTGCAGGCTGCAGACGGGCTGAAGACATCAAAGTTGAGGTCCCACAGAAGATCGGTGGAGGGGTCAGCCTGATTAGTGCAACACTTTAAGGTGACGGTCCCGACTCCGGAGAGGCCATCAGTTGCCGTCCTCAGCGCCTTTCAGATTTTTGGTGACCCGAGATGCCAGCTTGTGTTTCTGGACTTCTGTAGAATGCCAGCGTGTTTTGGAGTGCCATCAGATAACAGTGGCCAAGCCAAGTGACACTCGCTGCTCCTCTTGTTGTCATAGTGATGTGCAGATGCCATGTTGTTTACGGTTGCTATGCTCAGTTGCTAACCATGTGACTCTGACGTCACCACACTAGAACTGCAGCTGTCAGATGTCAATAATAAGACACGGCGCTCGCATTTTCATATTTCTGACTTTTGGTATTTCGATCGTTTGAATTCTTCTTTTGGACCCTCCCTGGTTGTTTCTGCTCCTTGTGCCCGTCTGCTTGTGTATGTCTCAGTTGGTCCCTGTGTGCGCCCAGCATGGTTGGGTGAATTTGAGCCTCTCTATGTACTCCAGTGGACAGTCCACACTACAGAACTTCAATTACCCATAAACTCATGAAGTTTCATGGGCCCCATTTAGACCTCAGCCTGTGTTGATCTGAGGGTCCACAAACTCAGACAACAGTAGACCCAAAAAACTCCAAGAAGGCCTGAAAAACACAAAGAACTTAGAACAGGTCTGATCTGCACCGCTGAAAAGGTAAGAAGGGAGAGGGGAACCTTGAAGCCCCCACTGGACCATTCGAAGCAAAAAACATGAATCCTTTAAATAAAATTTGGCACAACGAGAGGGAACTCCAAACCAAGAGCAGAGCCTCCAGCAGTGGCACAGGGGTCCAAAATCCAAAACATCAAAAACAGGCCTTCGGACCCAAAGAGCGTCCAGGGATGGGCTGAAGAACACAACCAAGCCAGCCAGCTAATGACTCAGCCAAAGTGCTGAGGCTCCTCAGGTCCTCTACAGGTCGATGAGCCTTCAGGTTGGCATCCATCGGGCCTGGCACCACAGGTGGTGATGGGTTCAGCTGTGTGCTCACGTTGGGTCAAATCGCTGCCTCTTCTTACCATCCACATTCATAAAAATTGGTGACAATGCCCACCATGCCAGCCTCTAAGCACTGTGCCAGCATGGCATTTTGTTTTTGACGTTACTAAACAATTGGAATGCCTGTGTTCTTCTGGGTATTGGGAAGGGCACTTGGACATCATTCTGTGGGTGTTCAGGTTTACTCGAGGTGTGCACTTACACCTGGAGCCAGCAGGTGGCACCTTGGTGGGAGGAAGGGATGGCACCAGGGCACTTCCTCTGTTATTCATCACCAGTGACAGCTAAGAGTTTAAGGAAGGTGCCCCAGTGCAGGCTGCCTGTGGTGTTGGTCTCGCCCATCAGTCTTGGCACTTCAGTGAAGCGTAGCATTATGGGATGGCTGTTCAGGGCACCAGAGGCTCTCCACGCGTGTGACTCTTTAACGAATCGAATGCATTAGTGTGAATCGATGAAGCCAAGCACGCGAGCATGTCCGCTAATTCATTCCAAATGGATTCCCGGAGGACGCCCTGCGCACACGCATTGATCCGCACAAAGTTATGGTGAAAATAATGACTAATGACACTAATGAATTGACCACTTGGCGACAAGCGCGCCGGACCCGTCTGAGACGCTCCTCTGGAAACAAGCGAGTGAGATGCCGGCGTCCACCCAATAAATCAAGCGTTTAGCTGCCGACAGGCTCCTCCGGCCTCCTCTCAAGGACAAGTCGCTGTGCTCCGTGTCACCCCAGCGAGCCGTGACATTAACTGTGTTCCAGCCGCAGGGTATGGGACGGGCATCGGCTTGAGTTTATCAATGTGGGGCTATGAGGAAAAGCCAGTAGGGGGCGCACATGCAGGAAGGCAGCTCTTGGGGGCTCTGGACTTGACTAGCTGCCTGTGTTCTGTATAGCGCCTGTCACTATCCACACAGTCAGAGGTCACATGGAGAAATTCACTGGGTGGCATCTGGGAGGTCTTGGACTTCACACAGAGCCACACTTAACACTTCTTCATATTGGGCAAGGTGGGGGGGATCTAAGGCTAATCCTAATTCCTAAGATTCCTAGGAATCCTAATTTAGTTAAAGAACAGTGTTTATGGTGACTGGGGCCTCCAGGGGGCAGCACCGAGTATCCGCATTTTCTCAAAACCCAAGTCATTGCATGAAGAAAGAGGTACACAATGGCGCCCTCTAGGTGCAGTTCACACCTTCTGTCCCTCTTTCCTTCATGGTGTCTCCCTTATGCTCTGACGGGCTCAGAGGTTCAGAAATAACCAAGCGTGCTGCCAGTTGACTCATTCAGTTTACTCATAAGGGGCTTACACTCCAGAGGATGCCCAGGTCCACCGAGAGCCATGGTGGGTGGAGGGTGGGGGTGTAGGTGGATGGGCTGTTGTAGGGCTATTGTGTAAAGACAAAAATGGGCATGAAACTCTGGTTGGATTTTTTACCAGTCCTTTTAATCTGATTATGCCCAGATTCAGTGGTTCAAGGCAACACGTGGCACTGCCAAAGGATGTGGGCACACAGACAGGTAATGCAGAGAAAGCTGGGACATGACCTGTACTTTGACGGCTATTGTTCATTCTGTATAGTGCCTTTCAGAGAGTTCTGACAGGCTGATTAGTGCTACTTAGGCTGGCTGTCCTTCACCAAACAGTGTATAGCGCCTTGCATGAGGTGGGCCTGCCCAAAGGAGCTTCTGACCTCATCTGTCACTGTTATGTCTTTGCAGTACAGCCAGTGGTCAGCTTCATGCCCCCTTTATAGCTCCTTTCTTTGGGCACACAAGATAGACAAGAGTTAATTGGCCTGGACCCCATTACCGGGTGGGCAGATCACCCAGCTGGACCCTACAGAGTATGCCACTAAGAATGAGCCTGGGGCACCATAAAGCCGCAATGCCAGTTCTCCATTGCCTTCTTCAGCTTTAGTGATAGTAAATGTGGCATTTGTTACAACTGGTGGGTGAGAGGTTGGCATTTCAGCAGCTGAAGGGGCATCTGATGTTAATGGCATGAAGGCACTTTGGAAAGCAACCAGGTTAGAACAAAGTGAAGAAAGAACGTGAATTCGGGTCACACTCAACTCACAATGCTGTGTTCATGGACCTGATGGACAAGCTGGGCATGATGCCACCTGTTACAACAACATGGACACTACTGAGGCTGGTGGCACAGCAGGGGCTGTTTTCTGGGTGGCACCCTGCCTTTGAATTGACTCAGAAGTTCTGAATGATCAGACATGCCAGGAGTGTGGGGAAACAAGAACATAATAATAATAATAATTTAAATAACTCAGGGGTAACTGAACACCACATAATCAAAGATCCTCTTATGTTTCAAACCTTCGTGAGGGACACAAGACTGTCAGCAAGGTGGGCAACTGGGAAGAGGGGCACTTCCTATTATCCACTGACCATCTGCTGGTGCCCTCTGCTGGTCACTTCTGCTGCCTTTGCCTCCTCCCACCTCAACTAGGCAGACAAAAGTGGTGTGGTGCAGTGACTGGCACCCCAGGGACAAAGTGTGGTGGTCCACTCTTCTGGCATTCTTATGAACGTGGCACTGGAGAGAATGGTGACATGTTGATTGGCACACGCTCTACTGGCCTGTGTACATGTGACAGGAAGGACCACGTGGCTGATGTGAGCATGGCAGTCCGCTCAACTGAGAGACCAGTGCCATGCCACAGACAGTTTCTGCCTTCCAAAAGCCTGACCTGAACTATAAGGAGAGAGAGACAGAGAGAGAGAAAGAAAGAAAAAAAGGATGGATGGAAGAAAATGAGAAACTGCAATTGACAGGAGACTGGACAGACAGACATATGGATGTTTGTGTCTGAATTAGGAGGAGGCAGAGAGAATAAAGAGAAGGATGGAGGGATGGAAGTACTGAAAGACAGAAAACTGGATGGTCAGATGAATGGATGGATGGATGCAAGCTGACAGGCAAAAATAGACCGAATGGTTGATAGGTGGATGAATAAATGGATGGAGAGATTAAACTGACAGATAGAAGATTAGATAAATGGACAGATGAAGGGATGGAATGATTTGAATTAGCAGGACACAGAAAACACATTGAAGGAAGGATGGATGGAGTGACAAATGGAAGACTGGACAGAAGAACAAGCAGATGGTCGGGGTGAATGATGGTCTGACAGATGGATGGATGGATGGATTTGAACTAGCATTTGAGAGAGAGAGAACAGATTGAGGAACAAATGGAATGGATGGAGGGATAAGCTGACAGATGGAAGACTGGAGAGAAGAATAGACGGGTGGATGGTCAGACATATGGAAAGATGGATAGATGAACAGATGAATGGATAAGTGAATGGATGGATTTAAAATAGCAAGACAGACAGTGGATGAGTGGATGGATGGATGGATGGATGGATGGAAGGTGTCACACACGTGCGCATGGGAGGCAGCTGAAGGGCTCAAATGAAGGTAATTCCATGGCAGACCTGGAGGTGGCAGAGTGTCCTAATTCTTTCTAACTTTCCACTGCAGAACAGTTACGGGAAATTCTGCCTGGCTCTGATGACTCACTTTCCGGCCCCAACAGGACAACGTCACTTCCTGTCACGTGTCGCGATGTCACTTATGGTCCTGGGCCCACCGACGCCACTTCCTGTCATGCGTGACAACGTCACTTCTGGTCCTGGGCCCAATGATGTCACTTCCGCTTCCCTGGCCCAACAACGCCACTTCCTGTCATGTGTCACTTCTGGTCCTGGACTCGATGATGTCACTTCCAGTTTCCAATACCCGACGACGTCAATTCCTGCCATGTGTCACGATGACACTTCTGGTCCTGGGCCCACCGATGTCACTTACAGTCCACCGACCCAATGATGTCACTTCCTTTCACGTGTCACGATGTCACTTCTGGTCCTGCCCACAATGACTTCACTTCCTCAGCCTTCCTTTAAGACTGCCATCTTTGCCTTCGGACTCCAGTCTGTACACGATTGTGCAACCAATTTCCCATTTTGCAGCCGGGTTCAAGTCTATGGGTGGCTGCCCTAAACGTTTTTGTGGCACTTTGTCTGTCAAAGGGTAGAAAGCTGGGCAGACGGAGATCAGTTTTCTGTCTGTCCTGTAGATGTGGCTGTGTTGGCCCAAGGAACATATGGACCATTGGATGGATGGATGGATGGTCATATTACCAGGTCAGAAAAACAGACTGAAGGATCAATGGATAGATTGGATGGGTGAACGTGTGGATGGAGAGACAAACTGACAGGGAGAAGATCGGACAGATGGATGGACTGGCTGATCAAGTGACAGATGAGCAGTTGGACAGATGAATGGATGAATGAATGGGTATGAACTAGCTGAAGAAAGAACAGATTGAAGAACAGATAACAAATGTCCCAGAATAGCAGGCAGATGGGTGACCAGAATGTCACTTGACCAGCTCCATTGCTGCCCAGGGTGATGTGCCCGGGCCGAGGTGCCCTCATGTTGTTCTTCTGCTCTGCCGCCCAGAGCTGCTATGGTGAATTTTCTCAGCCTGGTGACAGCGAGATTTCCGCCCACTCGTCACCACATTTTGTCCCATCACTGCCATCCATCTCCTCCTCCTCCTCCTCCTCTTTTCCTCTCAGAATTCCATCATGTCGGGGAAAGAAAAAGAAGTCGCAAGTGACGGCCTGATGTGGCCTGATGTGGCCTGATGTGCCATTTGACGGCCGCTTCACACAGGAAATAAATCAATTTGCTCCCAATTAATCTCAGTCGCCGTGGAGAGTGCGTGAAGCAGAAAGAAAAGGAGAGAAGGAAGAAGAAGGCGGCGACAGCGGTGAGCGCGAGCGGAGAGCCCCCTTGCACGCTGGCCGAGGAGATGTGTGGCGCGGGCGCTAATTAGAGCGTCCTGATCATCAGTTTTGTGTGGCAGCAGAGGAAGGCCTGCAGCGGTAATTATGCGGCTGGGGAATAGCGGCGTGTCGCAGAGGAGACACCGAGGAGCGCCACTCTGGTGGGCTTGATCAGCACAAAAGCAGTGCTGATGAAGGACCACCTGAACACTGGACATTCATACATCGGGAGGGCAGTCGACACTCCAAACCACTAGGCAGCTAATCCGATTTACAGTTACGTGTAGGCTGCTGTCGCAGGACTCACACTGTAGGGGACGCAATAAACCGTTAGATTAGCAGACTCCACAGATGAGGGGAGAAAATACAATCGTCACAGAGAAGACCCTCAGGGCCGGCTGGTGGCTCTGCACACATTGTAACGCATTCGAGGCCGCTGGCATTGCAAAGCCGAGCAGAGGTTCAGGGAAAACATTCAGAGGCCAAGTGCACCTCCCGCAGGCCGAGCAGGGTCTGCACACCACAGTCCTCCTTTGGCCTCACAGCTTCAGCAGATCCTCTAATATTCCAAAGAGGGTGGTCGCCATATAACCTCGGACCGCCGAATGTCCTGTATCCTCCCTGAAGTCGGGGTCACCTCATCTCCTTGACTTTGTGACACTTCTGCTTGATCATTAAGGTTTGTGACAGACTGTGGACAATGTGGTCAAGAGCTTGTGGCGGTTGTTCTGTCACTCTGCTCAGTACTGAAAGGCGCTATACAGAGAAGACTTCGCTTGTGTGTTCCACATCATTGCATGGCATCACGCCAGTCCAAGTCATTCTTGGTGCCTCAGTGATGAATTTTGCATCACCGGGTCCTACTTTTGACTGTGCCATCCAGAAGATGTACACCAGGGAGAAACAGGTCAGGCGAGACCACCGCAAGTTAGATCAGGGCTATCAACCAATCCCCAGCCAGGGTGGGCATGATTGCCCACTGTCCAGTCTGCTTTGGGTTCCCTGCACCACGACTGCCATTCGGTCCTGGAGCTGAGCACTTTGGTGGGCTCATTGTGGGCCTTCTAAGGTCCATCTGTGTCTGCCAGCTTGGATTTGGACTAAGTAGGCACAGGTGGGCTTGGTCGGTCTGGAGCTCCATGGCCAGCTTAGGTCCGTTTTCATCTGTTGTTTGCACTCCAAGTCTTCAGTCTGGACAATACTGAACTGATTGGCCTTGGTGGTCTGCATGCCCATCCAGAGGGGATTCTGACCTTGAACCTGGTACTTGCAGGATAGGCTTGGCTCCCCCAGCCCTTCCTTGTTATAGATGGACACAGACGGGCACATCATATTTGCCAGCTTGGCACCAGACACTTGACCAGGCCTGTCGTGGGCAGTAGGTTTCTCCTCTGGACTCTAAATTTGCTAGAAGGGACTTTTGCAGAGGTGGTTGTCCTTTTGTGCCCACTGATGTCGCCAGTCCAGACATCTCAGCTCCTTCTTCCTCAGAACTTTTCTGTTTACCCTGGCATTTCTGCCTGAAGCTGAGCTCTAAATGTGCACCAGTGGCTTTGCTCCGCTGCTGTGCCAGTAGGACTTTGACCCCATTAAGTGGTGCCAGCCTGTGAAGCTCAAATAATCAGATAAAGCTAATGGAGTGAAATGACCCCCTGCTGGGCAATGGCTGTCAAATCTCCAGTTACACACTGAGAGGTGGAGTGGGCAGGCTGGGTCAGGTGGTCAAGCGTCTTCCCATCACTCATGCCTGCTTCTTCGCCACGTATGTTTTCAGCTCTTAAAGTGGCCATCCATCAAGATTTACAAACATGAACTACACGGAAAGGTCCAGGCACCGCTGGCATGAGGTCACGTGGCCACATGCCAACTAGACACACATGTGAAGACTGAGAGGAGGGTGCATCCTCTGATGCCTGCTGTCTTGTTGTGGTGCAATGTGGCACTCCACTCTGTAAACCCTGACGTGAGCTGGCTGCTTGTGCCAGGGCCAAAGCAGATGTGGTGACATGGTCATGTGATTTAACAAAGCCAATCCAAAGATGGAGAAGCAGTTGACACAAAATTAAGAGGGCCACATCAGAAATGGGCAAGGGGGTATCAGCAGGACAAATCCAAGAACAAAGATGTCCGTCAAAAAACAAGGAGCCCGCAAAGCGAAAGGGTGGCTCTGGATGGGCAAAGGGAATGACGCCCAATAGCTGAGCAAAGCCCCTTCTGAGCACCCCTCAGGCATGTGATTTCCAGGTAATAAGTGTTGCATAGCAACAAACAGTGATGGAAGGGGCTGCGGGCAAATAATAAGCAAAGGGCAGAGTGCCAGTCAACCATGGATGTAAAAGAAGGCCTTGGTCAATGGGCTCAGAACAGACCACAGTGCCAACAATGAGCAGTGTGCCCCCTGCTGAATCCAGTGGGTTGCTGTCCTCCTCCTACTTCAGTACTCGACAGACGGGCACACTTGGCACAGCAGCAATTCAGTCAGAGTTGCCATCTTGCTGGCATCCTTTTGTCTTGATTTTCCATTTTATGTCAGAATGTGTGCAACTTTCCAGAATAATCAGTCAAGTGGGCATTGAATGGAAGAGCGGGTTACAAGGACAAAGAAGAGGCAAGAAGAGACAAATGCCCAGAGGACAGCAGAGGAGTGCAAAACTGGCAAGGGCTTAGGAAGCAACAGGAGGGGGCAGTCACTTTGGGCAGTCACTTCACAATTTATGGCCAAGAGACACTCGGAGGACTTCTGGAGAGCAGAAGGGCAGTCAGCTGGCCAACGGAAGGAACGCAAAGGGCACCTGCCAATGTGGAGTCTCAACAGGAGACATGTGGCCAGGGAGCCAGCAGCGTACTTGGCAAGCTGGACGGGGGGCCGAGAGTTGTCAGTGGAGACAGCTGAGTGACCTTTGGTGAGGACTGAGTTGATAATCAAAGGACACCAAGTCACCCACCCTGGGTCACTACAAGGACCCTGGTAGAGCTGGCAGGGATGGCGAGACACAAACAAGGACAAGGCAGACAATAAACTTAAGAGTAACTGGACAGGTCAGCCAACAGGGGAGGGGGAGGCAGCGGACCACTGTTGTAATGACATGAAGGAGGAGATCTTGGGGGCTGGAAGGGTGGGACCCCCGCCATTGAGGTACCTTAAAAAAAAAGAAAGGAAGAGAAACTGAGATCAGCAACAGGTGGGAGGGACAAAGTCACCTGAGAAGTGACAACCATCTCAGCTGACCTGACGGTGGGACCAATCACAGACCTGGGGGGCCGAAGAGCTCTACTGGTAGGACGAGGGGGTCAATCAGCTTCAGGAGAGTTCAGTCTCTGTCTGTCTGTCTGTCCATCACTAGCTGTCTCTCTGCTTCCCTGTCTTTGTCTCTCTGTCTCATTGTCTCTGCCTGTGCTTGCCTGTCACTGTCACTCTCCTTGTTTGTCTCTTTCTGTGTTTGTCACTGTCTCTGTATTTCTACTGTCTGCCTCTGACTTTGTCTCTCTGTCAGTCTGTCTGTCTGTTCCTATGTCTCTCTCTCTCTCTGTGTCTCTGTATCTCTCTGTCTATCCTTGCCTTTCTGTCACTGTCACTCTCTCATTGTTTCTCTGCCTGTCCTTGTTTGTCTCTGTCACTGTCACTCTCCTTGTTTGTCTCTTTCTGTGTTTGTCACTGTCTCTGTATTTCTATTGTCTGTCTGTTCCTTTGTCTCTCTCTCTGTCTCTGTCTCTGTGTCACTCTGTTTATCCTTGTCTTTCTGTATCTGTCACTGTCACTGTCTCGTTATTTCTCTGCCTGTCCTTGTTTGTCTCTGTCACTGTGTTTCTTTCTGTCACTAACTCTCTGTCTATATCTCTGTCTGTTTCTTTGTCTCTGTCACTGTCCTTGTCCTTCTCTGTTATTGTTCTTGTCTGTCTCTTTATTTTTCAGTCTTTCTCTGCTTGTCTCCATCTTCACCTCTCTCTGTGTCTCTCTCTCTCTCTGTCTGTCTGTCATCCTCTCATCCCGCCCTTTCACTTGTTGTCCACATGCCCACCCGCCTGCCCGCCTGCACATTTTCCAAGTCAGATGTTTGTGTGCCCTGCGTTGGTCTGATTGTTGTAAATCTGGACGTCCTGCCGTGGAGGCGTTGAGCAGATGCCTGTCTTGTTCACCCCCCCCCCTCCCCATTATATTTCCATGCTCTGTTTGTGTGGTCCTCTCCGGTGGTCTTTGTGGTGATCTTCTGTGTTTTTTTGTTTCATTCCTGAGCTCCTCTTTGTCTCCAGTTGTGCTTTTCATTGTCTGCCCCGCCTCCTGTTTGTCTCACACAAGGGGGCGGGAACATGTGACAGTGCAGCCAATGGGAGAGCAGCTCAAGCATTGCTTTGCTCCAATGGATGCTTTTTCCCGTATTTTTGGCTCCTCCTCCTCTTCCTCCTCTTATTTTTTTGTTGTCGTTTTTTTTCCTCCATTTTTCTTGCTTTGCTTTTTGTAAATCTTTTTGAAATCTGGTTGTGTTTATTTTGGGGGGTTCACAGGCTTTACGATTCCCCCTTCCTCCTCCTCCTCCTCCTCCTCCTTGTGGACATTTTCTGAATGTTTGGCTAATTAAAAGCCCCTCCCCACTTTGGGCCTGTGCGGACCAGAAGCCTGCTGCTTGAGTTTGGTGCTCGGTCCGTCTGTAAGGTGGGCAGCTCAGTCCTTTACTGTTTGACTCGGTGACCCTTTTAGGGTTTTTTTTGTGTCAGGGTCACCACATGTGATTAGTTCAGCATAACTTTTTTAAAATTTTGTTTCAAAATTAAAATTTAAATGTCATAATATGACAATCAATAAATCAAATAAATGAAAAGTCAGAGCACTACAATCTGTCCCCTGTGTCACAGAAGGACTTTGGATTTGTCATCTAAACCCCAACCCCCCCAAGCTCATCCACTTGTTAATCTCTTTTTAAGCTCCTCCCCACCCTGAGGTTAGCCAATCAGCAGGGGCATTCAAAGGTGATGAGGTGCCAGGAAGCTGAACTTTATGTCTGAGGCCAAACACCCGAATGCCAGTCCAAAGTCCAGATGGTACTTGATGTTTCTGTTTCAGTTTCATAAAGCCGGACTGAATCCCTCAGTCTGGGGACAATCTAATGCCAGGCAGATATAAGCTGATTGAGTGGCATTGCCAGCTTCCAAGTCCAAACTGATTAGACTGAGAGATTTTAGCAAATAACTAAAGAGAAGACCCCACTAGGCCTTGCCCATAGGCGGGTCATATTGAGTGTTGGCTTTGGAGCTTCACTCAGCACTGCCAGGCAGCCATGCATATGATGCCCGCCTGAGGGACGGCACACCCAGTCCCATGTCCCTCACGTCACTTGTCCCTCAGTACGATGACATCCTTACACTTCAGCTGACACACCAAAAAACTCAAATATTAATTCCAGATGCTGTCGCACTTTCGGGGGGGCAGCGTGTCCAGATGTGGCACTGGGCACCATTCAGCCACACGGCTAATTCAATTCAAGTGTGTGGTTATAGGGGTCCTAACTGGGGTCTGTCAATGAGTATTCGGGCTGTTTGTTGGGCTTCTAGGTACAGAAAAGTGTTTGGCAGCCGTTGTAGATGACTGGCAAGGCCAGTGGTGGCTCTGAGGCTAGGGATCTGCACTGGCAATCGGAAGGTTGGCAGTTCAAATCCCGTAAAAAGCCAAAAAAAGGGGACTCTACTCTGTTGGGCCCTTGAGTAAGGCCCTTAACCTGCAATTGCTGAGCGCTTTGAGTAGTGAGAAAAGCGCAATGTAAATGCAAAGAATTATTATTATTATTGACATGGTCGTACCCGGGGGCACTTAGCAGGAGGGCAACATCCAGCCATAGCAGTGAGAGGTTGGGGGGGGGCACCTATTTTGGAAAATGAGTCCATAATAAGAGTGAGACAAGCAGCCTGTGATAGAAGGAGGAGGCCAGGGACCCCCCCAGCCCAAGACGGGGGTCTTCTGCTGTCAGGGACTTTTAAAATCTGAGCACTTTAGTGACTGACCAGGGCAGGACAACACTTGTGAGGCCAACCATTCATCCAAAATGAGCCCAAAGGGAACAGGAGGAGTCTGCTGACAAGAGGTGAAGAAAGAAAGAAAGAAAGAAAGAAAGAAAGAAAGAAAGAAAGAAAGAAAGAGAAAGTCGTCTCATGGCGCTGGGCGTTTTCCTCCCTCGTAGTCGCTGCTGCGGCTCTCGGGTCCTTCTGGGCGAGCAGGCGGCCGACTTTGCCGTTGGTTCTCACGATGAGGCGTACATTAGAAGTTTTTTTTCTTCCATCTTTTTAATTAAACGATAATTCAGTTTTGTGATTTACTAACGATGGCCGGGCAGTAAATTACAGCAAGTGCCGTTTAATAAACTCCCAAGGGACAAAGTGCGGCTCGCCGCTGCCTGCCTGCTTGCCAGCCATTTTCTTGTGCCCGCAGTTCTTTTTTTTTTTTTACAGCTCTACCCGCCTGCACCCCTGTGACTATCCACATGGTGGGTCCCCCTCATGGCATGAGCTGGATGAAGCCGTCACTTTGAGTGCCTGTGTCTCCCATGTGGCCCTAAGCGGTGACCCCACTTTAGTGACATGTGACCTCACGGGTACCTCGACTGCGTTAGACGCCTTTGCCGTTGTTTTTTCCAGCCTGGCTGCAGCTGGACTTGGGGTTGTTGAGCGCCCCTTAGAGGTGACGGTTGATCTCCATCCATCCATCATTGTCCTTTCTGCAAACTGTGGGTCTTCAGACATCAGAACCGTGTGTCCATCTTGTAGGCAATGCACTTTCAATGAGACCCTCTAAGGCTGTGCATCTTCACAACAACAAGCCACTCTGGGACAACTTAGACCCTAGAAAGCCTACTAGAGGCTGGACAGTCTGGTGGTCTTGGACCCCCAAAGGTTTACTTTTTCCTCTTCTAGCTCACAAAGATGTGAGAGATGTGAGGTGTGTGGGTCAGGAGATGTCACTTCCAGAGTTCCACTTGGCCCCAAACTAAAGAAGCAGGCTTCAGGGCCACATTGGATACCAAAGTACAATGGAGGGAGAGGACAACTGTTAAAGCCCTGGCCCCAGATATCCAAAAAACAATTAAAAGAACAATGACTGTTCACATGTTAAAGGTTTTCTTTACAGAAATATTCCAAAAGCAGAACAGGAATATCCACAAACCCAAAAGCAAAGTCTCAACAGACCTCCAAACTCAAACAGTGACGTCTAAAAACCAGAAAATCAAATGTTAGAACTTACAGGAGAGCCCAACAAGCATGGAGAAGAGTGGAGTCCTCAGTGGCCAACTTACAGCCTGTGGGACCCTCAAATGGCTGTCTGAGTAGGCAGAGGGAGCGCTGGTGGGTGCTGTGTCATCGGACCCCTCCGTAGAAGCTCTCGTCGTTGTCATTTTGGTGTATTTGTCTTCTTGATAGATTTGAGGTCTGCTCTGCAGTGCCCTCTACAGGTGCCACCATGAGAAGGAGAGACTGACATTGCAGATGTGTGGCTCAACCTGAGTGAACCAGTCAGTTGTTGCACCCTGGACCACCAGATTTGACCCCTTGTCTTCAGATCAGGTCTTTAAGGCCTCTGGTTTTGGAGTCCATGGTGACAAGGCCATGACCCCTGACTTTCACTCAGCCCTGCCATGACTTCCTGCTGCAGGCTCGCCAATGCCATCCCACTCAAGCTTTGTTCTTTTCAGTCATCTGCTTGTCCCACCTCTCCCATGCCACCCCCAAGCCTACCTGCAGTGCCCCTCCAGTGGTGGCCTAGGCACCCTGACTCCTGTCACCCACCCCATTCAGGGACTGATGGTGGCCTACTGGCCTTCCTTGTAGCCACAGAAATCAGGCTGCTGAGCTTAAGGGGGTTAAAGGGAGGGACCCGCCATCCCTGTACTCATCCCCTCACCTTAGTGGCCTCCATGAAATCTTAACATCCAAAGTGAGGGCCTGCAACACCTTGGGGGATTTCAGCATCCCACCATGCTGCCTTTCCAAAATAACTGTGAGCTTTGTGAAAGGCGCTATATAAGACAAAGCTGCTCCCTTCTGTACTCTTGTGCCGAGCCCCCC
>JANRMT010062796.1:111550882-111604843 GCA_026402145.1 Polypterus bichir lapradei | reverse complement strand
GTGTGCGTGTGTGTGTGTGCATATGTCTGTGTGTGTGTGTGTTTGTGTGAGCACATGTGTGTGTATGCGTGTTGGTTTGTATGTGTGTACATGTGTGTATGTGTGTGTGTATGTGCATCTGTTTGTGTGAGCACATGTGTGCGTGTGTGTGTGTGCTTCTGTGTGTGTGTATATGTCTGTGTGTGTGCATGTGTGTATGCGTGTGTGGATGTCGGTGTGTGTGCGCGTGTGTGTCTGTTTGTGTGAGCACGTGTGTGTGTGTGCCTCTGTGTGTGTGTGTATGTGCATCTGTTTGTGTGAGCACATGTGTGCGTATGTGTATGTGTGTGTGTGTGTGTTTGTTCTCACCCTGTCCAGGGGTTGATCCTTTCTTGTGCCCAATGCCTGCTGGGATAGGCTTCAGCCCCCTCAGGACCCTGCCCTGGATACGCAGGCTTAGACAATGGATGGCCGGTTGTCCTTTGTCATTAATGTAGGTGGATTTTCCAGGAGGCGGGGCCTCCACGATGTCACCACTGCTGGCTCCTCCCTCAGCCTTTACAATGAGGTCAGAGAGTGTTAGTGTTGTGTAGGAGTTTCATGGTGTTACGTGTTGACCTGTGTTGATGTGTTTTAATGTTTAATATTATGTTTAATTCATATTTTTCGTGTTTTTATCTAATTTCTGTAACGTTTGCTGGTGATTTAGTCATCGTGTCCTGTTCTTGTAGTCCCTTGCTATTTGTGGGTGGAGCCCAAGCTAGGAGGTGGGACCACCGTGACACCACCACTCCTGTTTAGGTCAGCTGAGAAGGCTCAGGAGTAGGAGATCATTGCGTTTGTGCAGGGTGTTGTACGTGTTGTTGCCCTGTTTGATGGATTCTGTGCTTTTTGATTTTCTTTGGATTTGGATTTTCCATCCAGATTGTGTTTTTTTGGGACGATGACTTTGTATGCACCTCCTTTTTTGCTCTTTAAAACATTTTGCTCTTTTTTCTCTATTTTGTTTAATAGCTCGTTTATTTGTGTGAACGTTTGTGCCCAGGCAGGGGGTTTATGATTATCCTCCTCTTCCTCCTTTCGGGGCTCTTTGCTCTATTTTGGAACAATTCTTTATATTTTGAACTGTTAAGCCAGTTTTCCCCACTTTGGGTCTGGGCAGGTTAAAGTTTGTGTTTAGACCTTTGGAGACAAGCTGGTGTGGTGTGGGGTGGCATGAGTGGCGCGACTCTCTTCTGGGCTGAGCCTTGAAGAACCAGGTCTGCTTCAGGCTTCTTTTTTTGTAGGCCTCATTCCATTTTCCTAATCATGGCACAAAGGTAAGGCTGGTCTTTGTCTCAACAAGCCAGAGTTTTATGGTTTCCTCTCCCTTAGTTAGACATTTTTGATATATTTGGTGGTCTTTCTTTACCTTCTGCACTTTTAAAGCCTGTTCCCCATTTTTGTTGAGGCTGGCTGCCTAGGGGTGAGACTCCATTTAGACAGGCCAGTGAAGGTCCTTCCCTGCTCTGTGGCTCATTTTGGAGACCTTGTGATGCTTTAAGCCATATTTGTGATTCCTGGGGTCGTCAGGGAATACTGTTTGGATTTTCTGGTATTTGTGGACTTTTGCTTCTCTTTTGTGGTTTGTATGCATTGGACTGGCTGAGTTACCCTTTTCTGGGTAAGACTGGAGACTGGGAGAGAGGACTGGAAAGACGAGGCAAGGGTAGCCATTTAAAAATTGGCAAGCGACCTGCCGTGGAGATCTCAAGGCCATCGATGTCAAGTGGGACGAAGCTGCAATCGTTGAGACTGATCAGACTCGTGGCTGCCCAATGTGCTGAATGGCGAGGGAGGATCTGCTCTGCGTCTCAGTCTAAGGACGTTTCCAGGCAATACGTTTTTTATTCTGTTTTTTCTCTACCTTGCATTTTAGTGCGTTCCCTTCCTGATTTTTTTTGTCCTTTAAGTCAGAGGTTTACGGTCATCCATTCCCCTGAAGAATTTTGAGTATTTTGAACTTTCCAAGCCTGAGCCCCATTTTGGGTCCTGTTCAGCTAAAACAATTCTCGAGAGAAGAGTGAGCCATTGTTACTCCACTGTGATGCCAAAGGCTGATCTCCCGTTTCCTGGGAGGGTTTGATTGCAGTTGTTGCTACTAAAGGTGGCCAAGTATTAAATTTAGGGGGCAATTACTTTTTCACACTGGCACATTAGGTGTCATTGAACTTCAATACATCCAATGATCCTTTCAAAGTGGTGTATTGAGTTCCCTCAGGCTGCCTTTTGTGTTCTACTATGTTGACTTGGTGATCAGAAACAAAAGACGAGATCTGAAGAAGTCAAAATAGAGGAAATCAGGAAGGGGCAAATACTTTTTCACGGCGCTGTGTGTATGTGATTGGTCAGTGAAGCCGTCTGGTGCGCATACGTGTGTGTGTGTATTTGTGTCTGTGTGTGGGTGTGTTTGTGCGGTGGTTTACTTCCTCATCTTGAACTCATGTGAAGTCTCTCCATGGAAGCTCATGGAGACGTTGGCGATGAGGAGCCGTGGATCCTGTGCACCTCTGCCAACTCGTTCATTCTTGCGGTTCCTGTGGAATTTCAGGCTGATCTTTCGCTTTGCTCCGTGTGGCAGAGTCTTGCCGTCGTATCATCTGTCTGTGGAGAACAGACAGGTGGACTCTGCGTGTCACGCGTGCTGGAGCGGAGATGTGGCCAGCAAGTCCTACCATCGCTCAGGTGACCCTCGTAATATTATTAAACTCGGCCAGGGAGCAGGAATCCCGTCTGAGGACGTGGTCAAGTAAAGGTCCCTTTTCTTACTTTCTCCTTCCACGCCATCCTGAATTTGCTTCTGCTGGGACCTGTGAGGTGGTGACCAAGGGTTGCATTTATCTTAGCAAAGAGGGCAAAGTGGGACCACCGTGGGTGCAGCCTCATGTCACGTCATGTGATTCCACAAGAGGACGTCTACCTCCTTCACTAAAATGAGTCATTTAAGGCTTGAGGTTTAAGGCGCTATATTAGAGGGTGGTCATCTACAGTGGGTGACCCTCACGTAATGCTCGAGGACTTTGAGCATATGAGTGAACATCTTGGGGACTCTTATTGTTGAGTGACAATCGAGCCACATCACACGCTTCCACACTGATCGACTTTGGTGGGACAAGAAGGTCTTGACCGGTGGACAGGGTCCCGTTGGGCTGCCCTGCCTGGCAAGTGTCATTCATGTGTGAAATGGCCAAACTGGTGTGATTCTTCTCTTGAAGTCCTTATCATCCATTCCAAGTAAACACTGGATGGAGCAAACCAAACACCCGATGGGCACCGGTGGGCCAAATGTCTATGTGCTTTACAATCGATATGGTTGGCTCTGGGCTCGTGAAGGATGGTGCCGGCATTTGTTTGCAGACCTCATCCAGTTGGCACAAAGCAGATGCTTCTTTCCAAGTGAAATAAATGAAGTTTTGGAATTCTGCAAGCTGGCAATCTTTCAGATGTTTAATTGAGCAGAGAAGATTAAAGAATATGCTGCTAATGAGGTGTCACGCGATTTGCTTTGATTTATTGGTCCTGTGTGACACAAGTATTGATCTTCACTTCCAAAAGTTCTGCCGTTGCAGTCTGCATCTCAAAGCGCCACCAAGGAAGGCCAACGGACCCTCAGGGGCTCAATAAAAGTAGACGTGGATGACATGGAGGAAGGTCCTACCAGCCGTGTGGGCAACCAAAATCCTAAAGATGCATTTGGGGTTTGGATGGAGCTCTGATGTCCAGTTGTGGTTAGGTGGCCTCCTAGGGAATCGTGGAGGTCTCACCTGGGCAGTGGCTTTGATGGACCACTGATCACTTCTTATTTCATCGTCACTCTTATGACACACGAGAAGACGTTACGTAAAGTAAAGGGGCTTTCATGATGTCCCCCCTTGGGTCATCCCATATAGCCTGTGAGATGTGCTGGTCAAGGCTCTGTGGAGGAGGCCACGCCATCTGCAGTTCTTCATCTTTTCTTGATGATGTGTTTTGGGGCTAATCAGATGTCTTCCTGACGGGACAGGTGACAATCTGCTAGCACCTCTCAGCATTCACTCGCTCTGGTGGGCTTCCCTGCTGACCATGTCCTCTCCTCCATGTTGAACTCCCCTACCAATGTCTGGCACCCCAAGTCTTGTGCCTTTGTGGATGTTGGACGTGGTGAGCTCTGTGTTGGACACCTTCCAATGGTGACGTGTCTCTCTCTTGTCACTTATTTACTTTTCTACTTCCAGTCTCTGCCAGGGACAGTGCACTCAGTTGCAGGTAGCTGAGACCCCATCCCATAATGAACTCCGCGCCCCCCCCCAAGTCCTGCAGTCACTTTCAAAGGACCAGTCTGGAGCGGTCAAGTGGAGGACCACAGCGGCCATCAGCCTACCTGTCTCTTTGACTTCTCCCTTCTGGAATGTTCTGGAGTGTCTGTGGTGGGAGATCCTGCTCACTGCGCCAATTGTGACAGAATAACTGCCGGCAGATCAGCCTTGTGACCTTCACTTTAAACACAGCACGAGTCACCAAGAGTGACCACAGGTCCTACGGAGAGCACTTCATAGCACAAAGACACGGCGGGGACAAAGCTAAGAAGTCCAACGTAATCTTCAGAGTCAGTGAAGACCACGGAGTTAGAAAGCATTCAGACCCCTCCACTTTAGGGGGTTGTAGATTGCATTTTCAATGAAGACCTCAGTCCTCACTCGATAAGATCCTCTGACCAGAGAGGACCGCTGATTTATTAAAAATCCCAACCTGAAATGAGTAGAACTGCCTGCAAGTGGCACTTCAAAGTGGGCTCAGGGGGGTCCTTCTTGCTTAAATTCTCCTCAAAGGTGATTGGAGTCCACCTGTGAGAAACTTAAAGAAAGGCACACTTGGACCTAAGTATAGAAGATCCATAATTTACACTCGGTCAAGCCGTCAAATCCAAGGAGCCCCCCGTAGACCTCCACAATCAAACTGTAAGTAGGGACAGGGCTGGTCAGAGCAGGGACATGAAAGCAACCTCAACACTTTGAGTGGTCCCAGGAGCACTGGGGTCTCAATCATTGTGAATGTTTGGAACCAGCAGGACTCTCCCAATCATCTCAGCAGCTCTCCATCAATGATGCCCTTATGGTGGAGCGGTGGGTAAATGGCATGTGGCAGTTTGAAGGACTCGGAGGTGATGAGGACAGAGGATTGTTTGTAGAAGCCCCTCGGACAGCAAATTCCAGCTTTGTGTCTTCTTAGGAAAAGCTCCACACCTGCATTTGGGCAGATGATCCAAGGTCCATGCTTCTTAAACTCCATTAGGGTGGCTGGGACGGCCATCTTCAGGTCTCTGCACATGTGTGCTATTGGACTTAAGTCTGGACCATTCAAGGACTCTCAGTGGACTTGTCCTGAAGCCTCTCCAGAGTTGCCCTGGCTGTTTGCTTCTGGTTATTTAACTGCCACCCCAATCTGAGGACCTCTCTGTGTTTGGCTCAATTTGTCCTTCTCTCCATTCTGACCAGTGTCCCTGTCCCCAACCCATGATGCCGTCACTGGTCTTCTTCACTGTAGTGGCGGCATTGGGCTCCTGAATCGTCCCCAGACATCACGCTGAGTGTGAATTTGTGTCTCACCAGACCAGAGTAGCTTCACCGCATGTCCTCAGAGCCCTTTAAGTGTCCTTTACTCAGGAGTGGTCGATGGAGGACCTCTGAGGTGGCCGTCCTTCTGACAGGGGCTTCCATTGACAGTAGGGGATTTCTGATACTCCATTAGAGTGATCTTCAGGTTTATGTCACCCTCCCCTCCCACCCCCCCCGTTGCACAGTGTGACTCAGTCTGGCCAGATGACCAAATCTAGGAAGAGTCCTGGGGGTTTCCAAACTCCACAATTCTGGAGACCACTGGGATCACTCAGAGCTTATCAGTGGCTTTGAGCTCCTTGCCCTGAATTGTGCCTCACCAAAATCTGATCATGAAGGTCTGCAGAGAGCTTCAAGGTGAAAACAATGTGGGTGAGATCTCCAAAATGAAGGCCCATCCAAAGATGAGGCTCACCCTAAGTCGGCCATCTTCCATGTCCCATCTGCAGGCTGCGGCCTACACAGGCCTAAAGACTTTAGAAGTACAAATAGACAAAAGAAAGGCCTCAGATATAACTGAGAAAGGCCCACAAGGGAAAGAAACCATCAAACTCTGGCTTGTCGAGGCAAGTCCTAGTAGAAATCATCAAAAATAGAAGAGTCATTCGTAGGAAACTGTAACAAAATCCTCAAAAGGCCCAAATGATTTCCCTAAAAAGGCAAACAAATCCCAGAGCAGGGAATCCAGAGATGGAAGCAGAAAACAATGAAAGCAAACAAAGCAGCCAGGAGACAAAGCCACAGGCTCCGCCCCCTTGGGGCCTTCTGACTCGCTGGCTAGTAAAGGTTGAGGGAGGGGCCAGCAGCAGTGGGCTGCACCCACAAAGCATCAGTTTATATAAAAGACAAACAGCGACTGACAGAAATGACATAAAAACCTGAAGAATCAAAACTCCAGACGAACAAACACAACAATTCAAGTCAAACGCCTGCAGGTGGAGCAAGAATTTCCCCTTGGGATTAATAAAGTATCTATCTATCTATCTATCTATCTATCTATCTATCTATCTATCTATTGTAAAGTAAAGAGAAAACACAGCGTAAAGGTTTGGGGTTTCCGGCCCCGTATACTGTAAAGAAATTTCTCCGTCAGGTCAAAATATACAAACAAAGTGTTCATATGCGCGACGCCGTATATTGGCGTCGGCGGACATTTTATAAAGGAGGAGCCGGAAGTGGAGGAATGCTGGGAAGGGACTGTGAGGGAAGATGGGATCGATGACGTCAGGAACAATGGCGGAGGAAGGGCGGAAGTAACGTACTGCGGGCTTATGATGGTGGAGCGTCTTTTGTTCTGTAAGAAAGCAAAGGAGAAAGGTTAGTACCCCGCCACTCCCTGCCGGCGAATCCCTTCCGAAGCGTGTTAAGGTCCGTCCACGATCTCCTACTTGCGTGTGCGTGACACTATCTATCTGTCTGTCTAAGAGAGCTGAGAGCTTCACAGTAGTCCACTACTTCATTCTTGAGAGCTTGCCATGTTTTACCTTGGCACTGCCCGCCTTCAGCTTTGTGGTGTGGCCATTGATCTGCTCATTTGTCGCCTTCTCTCAGGAGGGGCAGGCGAAAGGGTCCAAGAACCGGGAGGGTGGGCCACCCGCCATCAGACTCACAGTGGGGAGGTTCAAAGTCAGCCAAAGTGAAATCCTAAAAGCCGTTTATTTACTGGACGGGCAAGTCGTGTTGAGTTTTGATTGGAGGGGGTACTGTCAAGTCACAAGTGGGATTTTGGGATGGAAAATAAAATGAGATGAGATTTAGGAGGACACTTATGGGCACATGGGGGGGCACCGCTGACTAACATCAAGGAGCTTCTTTGTACCCTTGGATGGGCCAACACACCGTTTGTGCCCCTCACTTTCATTGGACACGTTGACAGATGGCAACCCAGCATTGGTGGCTTTTTTCATTTCCAGTGTTTTGTAACAAGCTGGGAAAACCAAAAATACCCGACGTCGGAGACAAAAAGCAAAGCGAAAATGAAAAGTCAGAGATCACATAAAGAGGCCAATCCATGAAGGTTTGTTAGACAATCCCAAAACTTGGAGGCCGACGACAGAGTGATGGATGCCAGCCACTGAAGAGCCTGCCCTCCGCCAACAGCAGACGGCACAATGGCGGAGCACACGCTCAGGAAGAACGCTGTGTCAGAAATGACGAAACTCTAACCTCCTTAAAACAGAAGGAGAAGGTCGGCTGAATAAGGAACTGCGTGACGATCAGCCTGCCTCTGCTCACAGGCTTAGGACACGAGACCTGAAAAACGAACAAGGGGAGCACAACGACAGGACCAAGTGCGGCAAAAACCAAAATAATCAGCTGGAGGTGCAACCATGGCATCGAGGAGTCAGCTGACCCTCAGGAACTCCACCCCTGGGCATCAGGGGTCAGAATGAATTGGCATCCGTACGGGCAATGAAGACGAGCGTTTTGGGGATTTGACTTCCCTCACCTCTTTGTTTTCCTCTCATTTCTTGTTGTTCCCTTTTGCCTTCGACCTTGGCAGTTAAACAAGAGGATTGCAGGTTGGGACCCCAATTCCTTCTGTGTCTCTTTTTTGCTTCTATTTCCTAATCTCCACTCCCCCCATTTTACCCCTCATTTAACCCTGGGCGGCCTGCAGTTCCACTGTGTGCCACTAGATGTTGCTGCACCACTCTCTACATTAATGTCACCAGCCAGCATTGACAGCGCTGAGCCACGGCAAACACGATGAGCTTCAGTGCCAGCAGCAGGAGAGCCAGTGGTCATAGACGGGGTGGTAACTGGGAGGCCATGAAGGAGGATGGAAGGACATCCTGAGACAGGGGCTCCACATTCTTCATCACAGTCAGGAGGCCTGAATGGAAAGACAAAGGTCCTGTCCTCTCCAAATTTGAGGATTGTTTCTTCCTCGGCAAGGTGGCCGTATTGGAGGAGGAGGAGGCATAACACCAGGGTTGGATGGACGTCCCGGCCTGGATGGGTGATGCTGCCTGCTTCAATTGGGGGTCAAGAATGGTGGATGTATAGAGGGAGGCTGCTTCACAAAGACAGCTGCCCCCCCACGCCCCATACACTAGGTGGCAGTGGCTCGGCTTTGAATACCCACAATGCTGTGTGGGACCAGTGGTCCTGGATGGCAGCCTTGTTGGGTTCCTCAGGTGCTGCTAGAGGTTGGGCCTTCCTCACTTTTTGGGTATTTCCACTGGACTCAGAGGGGCTTCCTGAGTGCAATGTTCTGGTGTCAGTCCGGCATAAAACAACTGCTCCCCTCTACTCAGAGAAGGTGGGATTGGGAGAGGAGGAGAACAACAAAGCTCTCCTTGGAGAAGTAAAGGAACTGAAGGAAGGAAGGAAGGACGGAAGGAAGCAAAGAAGGAAGGATGGAAGGAAGGGAGGAGGAGGAGGAGGATATGTGCTTACTTGAACCTAACACCTGTAAGAAGGTCTGTACAAGCTATTTGAACCTGGGACTGTATTGGCGCTGTTCTGTTTCAGGTTTGGGGCTTTGTGGCGCCCCCTCCAGGCCACACTATCATCTTCTGGTTTCATTCTAATAACATAAAGTAGAAGCCACCTGAATCTAACCACCCGAATGACTGATTTTGTCTGTTTTGGGGTCCTGACACGATTTACGAGGGGACTTTTCTGACTGATCTTGAAAGTAAAACTTTTATTTTCATTACCAATCTCATGGCCTGACTGGCATTCAGCTGGGGTTGATCGATGTGCCCTTACCCATCCAGTAAGCTCTGATAATGTACCACCAGAGAAAACAGATGGGCGTCCCACCCAGGATGGCTGCTGTTTCCTTTCCTTCTCAGGAATATTTTGAGACGGCCTCACAAGGGTCATAGTTACCCTGGTACACCGAGTGGCACCCTTCTTCTGGCAGAGCTCCTATTTGGGCACCTGCAGGGCTTCATAAGAATTGAAGTTCAGCAGAGTAGCCCTGGTGTGGTCCTTGGGGGGCCACTAGGGGGAGCTGCAGGGGGTGGAGACCTCCAGATGGTTGTTCTGCCTGACCTACAAGTTCTTGTTGGTGCCAATGTTGTTCCACCAGAGGTTCCCCCTCTTGTTCATATTGAAAGGATCTTCTCGGCCTGCCCTGGTGAGCTGGCATCATTAGAGGAGGAGGATGAATGGAGGAGGAGGAGAGGAAGAAGAAAGAAAAGAACTGCAATGGTGGATGTTGTGAACGAGAAGAAGCCTGTCGGTGAGGCAGGTGGTCTTTTGAACCTGGGGCTTGTGTCCTGGTCACTTGTGTGTCTGGTTTGGGGTGTGAGGCGCCCCCTATGGGTCACAATGTCTTGTTTGCTGCTGTTGTTGTTGTTTACGTGACTCTTGCTGAGTTGATCACATGACTTTGATTGTCACCGTGTTGATGTCACAGAAGTGCCATTATAATCAGTGCCAGTCGATCATTTTAGAGTCAGTTGTTCGCAATCAGGTAGGACTCGTCTCTTGCCACATTTGACTGCAATTTTCATTTTTTCCCAGTCTGTTACTGGTTTCTCACTTTCCTTTCACTTCCATCTTATTCGGGCTCTTGCTTGTCCTGCCCTCGGCTCCTGCTGCTGTGATCATCTCCCTTTACGCGTCCTTAAGACATAACGGTACATGAGTGTGTGACACGTGACGGTCCAATGAAGTTCCTATTTAGAGGCAGGTGACATCCTTCTTGGTGGCCTGATGTCCCCTTTCTACACCAGAGTGCAGTGTTTGTCACATCCTAACATCTCAATGGCGCTTGGCACTCCAGTGAAGTGGCACTGAGGCTGAGTGTGACGAGGAAGACGCTGCTCTAAGTAGAGCATGGCATTCAGCAGCCCTTGTGCTGGACAGATCCCACTGAGGGACACCTGAGGTGGCCGGCCTGGCTGAGCTGTTTAATTCTGTGAGACCACCCTTTAAGGTCTTGTTTCTTGGGGACGGCAGCTCGTGATGCCAAGTGCCATTGAGGGCTAACGGCACCAGTCTGAAGATCTCTGGCTTGTGTGCGGGTGAACGACGAGTGCCATCTGAAGATGGCTTTGGATTTCACCTTTGGATATGTTAAAAGTTACTTAAGTCAATTTTCACCAAGCTGTCTTCACAATTAAATTAATCGTTGGCGGTCTAGGGGTCCTTGTAGAAATTCAAATGAGCCACTCGTGGAACTGCCACTCTTCAAATGCAAATGAGCGGCAAGCAGTCACAGGAGTGAGACCCGCCGGGGGGATTTGTCATCGAACGGAAACTGGTGAGGAGGTCGAGCTCAATTACCAGCCGCCGAGATCAGGCAAAAGGCAATTACACTTGGGGAGCGATGGCAGGACCCTCAGTGGGGCGCTCAAGTGGGCTGGATTGGCACTTAGCGGGTGGCCTGGCTGCTTCTTGACATTCACTGAGTGGGACGGGGGGCACCAAAGCAGGGAAAGGGAAAGCTTAAAGTTCTAGATTGGGTCGAGCTGTCTGGGTCTCTAAAGTGAGGTGGTGGGTCCACGGGACACATCAGTGCCCCCTCACCTCCAGTGGCTGTCCTTGCTCTAGAAGGAGCCCATGCCCACCTTTCCTTCTGGCCCACTGACTAAGGGGCAGCTGTGTCAACTTCAGGGCACAACACTGCCTGGGGCAGGTCACTCTGTCACAGCCGCCAGAGGCTGAGTCACCACACCTTCAACGGGGTCCTCCTGGCTGATGGCTCATCCTTGCTCTTCTCACCCGGGCACCATTTTGCCATAAAATTGATTTAAAATTCACTTCAATTTACCAAACTCAGGGGCAGACATATTTACTTTAGTTGGATCAAAGAGGAAAAGAGAAGGCCAATAAATTGGGGGTCTTGGCCTGAAAAACATCCACTGGCAAAAAAAAAGGAGCTTCAACATGGATAGAGGGGCTTAAAATACATAGAATAACAAATGCACAGACTTGAGGAAGCCCCCATGGTGGCTCACCAGTTCCAGGTGAGGACTGATGCCCAGCAGATGCCATGGGGTCACTCTTGTATATTTGGGTTTCCATGTTTTGTTGTATTTGTGGGCCGCACCCGGTCCCATCGTCCCCTCTGCCCTGGTTGTGCCCTGTGTCACCACATTTGAGCCACCCGATTGCCACATGTGCCAATGTTGTGTTGGCACGCTTTGCTTCCTCGCTCCTCTTCCCTTCTGTACCTTAGTTGGTGTTACGACTTTAAGGCTTTCGTTATTTCTTGGTTATTTGAATTTTATATTCATGGTGACGCCATTTTGTGTGGGTCATCGGTATGAGTGTCACCCATTGCCATCATGTGACCTCTGGAAGTTACTGCATGTGGCTGCTCTACAAGATGGAGACCCGCTATGTGTGCAGCTGGCCACGTGTTGTGTTAATTCCTGTTTCTGAATATTTCTAGGGGCCTAATGCAGTTTTTATTTTTTTTTTTCACAGAGATTTCACTTTCACTTTGAATGTTTGCTTACATTGTTTTATTTTATCTGTGCATCTTGGATATGCTGCCAGTCCGTTTGATATTTTGGACGGGTGCGCCACACCTTCGCCTTCTGACTCCTTGGTTTCCTGATTACTCCTTTGACTTTGCAGACGGGTTTATTGGGGTCACCCGTGTCTGGTGTCATTCTAACTTGTATGTGACAATCAACATGCAGCATGTCACCCCCCTTTAGTGCCATCATGAGTGGGTCGGGCCAGCACAGTGGCACAGTGGTAGTGCTGCTGTCTCGCAGTAAGGAGACCTGGGTTCACTTCCTGGGTCCTCCCTGTGGAGTTTGCATGTTCTCCCCGTGTCTGCGTGGGTTTCCTCCCACAGTCCAAAGACATGCAGGTGAGGTGCATTGATGGTCCTAAATTGTCCCAAGTGTGTGCTTGGTGTATGTGTGTGCATGCCCTGCGGTGGGTTGGTGTCCTGCCCGGGGTTTGTTTCCTGCCTTGCGCCCTGTGTTGGCTGGGATTGGCTCCAGCAGACCCCTGTGACCCTGTAGTTAGGATATAGCAGGTTGGATAATGGATGGATGGATGAGTGGGTAGAACAAACTCTCCTCGAAATTCCTGTCCTCTTACTCGTTAAGCCAGCAGTTTCGGCCTTCACCACTAGGGGGCCACTGTGTGAAATGAGAGCTGCTCACTCCATCTGTAGTTTGCAGTTCAATGTCTCGACCACTAGGGGGCCACGCTGTGAAATGACGAGACGCCCTTGTGATCAGATGGCCTTTCTTGTTTGTGTTTATTTATTGTTTAGTTGACTTTTTTCAATTTTTGATTCATCTTTTGTTTTATTTTGGAGGAGTGTTGTCTTTAAATTTTGTGCAATTGGATGCACTCAGTTGGTTTTTACTTTGATTTAACAAATTTGAGCATAAAGGGTGTTTTGGCAGCTTTTGGGTTCTGCCTCTTTCAGGCCCTTTTTTAATGTTTAGGCCCTCAGGCAGCCATCCAGCGCCTGTCTTTTCTCTATCTGGGCACTTTGATGCCATCCTTGCCAGTTTACCATTTAGCAGCCAAGAAGTTTGCCACCATCTTGCCAGCCCCCCCACCTAAAGCTTCACTGTCCCCCTGACTTCTCCTGGCATCTGCTGGGCAGCCGGCCTGTCTCCTGGCATCTTGGAGTTAGACTGCATTTTCTTGATTGGTCGGATTGAAACAGAAGTGTGCCAAGAGACGCGCACTGACAGCAGCACGCCTATATAGCGCCTCACAGGCAGTTGTCTTCATTTTTATGATTCTTGTGTTTAAGGAGGTTTCCGTTCTTGTTTGTTTTGCTGTTTCTCATTTTCTTGAGCTGCTGTCAATTTCCCCCCTTTGTTCCCACCACCCTCTTTCTGGCTTTGGCATGCCAGCTTTTTATGCCAGGCCTGACTGGCTCAAAGTGCCCTCTGCTTTTTCGCAGACAGGGCGTCTTCTTTGTCCAGATGTTTCCACCCTGGTGGTGCCCATGCCCCGGTGCCATCTGGCCCTCACTGTGTCTGTCATGCTGGAGTGGCACTTGGCATGCCCTGATTGGTATTCTCCTCAGCCTCGTCTCTGGGGCTCAGCTCTCATATTAGATTCGTGTGCCGCCATGTGTCACTCCCGGCCGCTTATTGTGCTCGTCGCACTGATTGCACCCGGGCAAACCATCTGATTTGATCGACTGATTGGATGCTTTGCCTTTGCCTGCAGGTCGGTAATTTGACGGGTCTGTTTGAGTGGCTCCACTCGTCAGGCTCCAGTGCCGGCTTTGGGTTTTGATTTTTGTCATTCAGTGTCTTTCTTGAGTTCATTTCTGGGGACCGCAAGTCATCTTAGTGGCACAAAGGGGCGGGGCCTCCTGATGCTGCAGAGGTGGCCCCGCCCCCTGTCCTTTTAAATGTCTTTGCTGAGCCCTCGGCACCAGCTTGTGATGTTGATGGGGTGACCCAACAAATGGACAGACTGGCAGTGCCACCGATAAATTGCCGGGCAAAGTGGGCAGAAAGGAAAGGAGAAATGAGGTCTCCTCACAGCCCTTCATCTTCATCTTTAACAAGTTGGCCCCCCACGTCAGGCTTCATTTTTGATGTCCTTCTGATTTCAGATTTCCGTGTTTTTCTTTGTGCTTTTCAGTTTTTCTGCGCTGCTTTTCCCTTCTTTTCGTGATTCTCAACTCTCAACCTGTCATTACAGTTTCCTTATGTCAAAGTGGGTGTGGCCAGCTGTAGGCCCCGCCCATCTCAAGACCACAGAAGACCACAGAAGACCACCGGACCTCTCCGGTGTCTCCTCGTCTTTGCACGTCAGACGGGTCCCGGCAGACCCCCTGAGTGGCTTCTTTCAGGGGATCGTTGAACAGCCGGCCGGCCGGCCAGCCAGCGAATGTGTGGCTTTCATTCTGTGCTGCCCGATGAAGGATGGGGCTGTTAGAGGGCTGAGCGCAGAAAACGAAGAGCTGAAGAGGACGAGAAAATTGAAGAAGGCACTTGTGGGATTGCTGATTTATTTAGTGTGGCCAGCAAAGGGACGTGCGGGTGATAACTCGAAAAGCTGAACGTTAGGCGAGGAGCAGGGCGGCCCCATCACAGCTCTCATCTGCTAGAGCAGCCTGCCTTAACACATCCAGCACACTAGGGGGCGCTAGATCAGGACCTCATCACCTGAATGGCCTTTGTCACACTGCTCCCCTTGGCAGCACCTATGGAAATCGACAGGGTTGCCCAACTGGACTACAATTCCCAGTATGCACTGCTCCACCACTCCAGGGATGCTGCCATCTAGTGTACAGGGGAAGGCTGTCTCCACCTCTCCATCCATTTTATGGTCCCTTCTGAGAAGGAAGAAAGCACCAAGAAAGTCCTAACCACCAAGGGTGCAAGTGCCACCATATTTACGATGTCACATCTAAGGATATCACATGTATGGCCAAAGTGGTAGGTGGCCAGAGAAGCAGCAGTTAATCCAACCAGCCTGCCCAGAGGAGGCGCACCAGACGGCAATCTGCTTAACACAAGAATGGCCAAAATGCAATTCAAAATCAAAGTTCAAAAAATGACTGGTGAACGGAGCCAAATAAAAAAAACACTAAAGGGAGGGGATCACCGCCAAACCCTGGCCTGAACTGTGCTTAGGCTACAAAGAAACTTTATAAAAGAAGGGTTAATGGGAGGAATAGGAAAAGTGCAATGAAAAGTTCATAGGAGCAAAACAAACAAGTCCCAATATGAAATCCACCAGAAGATCCGAGAAAAATAGTCAAGAGCCAGAGATCAGACTCACATGAAAATCCCATCAATGAACCGCCTTGGACCTCAATTCTCAGCCTGCCTTTATGAGGCGATGGCCGGTCCCTTAACGGTGTCACACACGTACGCATGGGAGACAACTAGAGGGACCAATCAAAGGTAATTACTCGTCAGTCTGGGGGGGGCAGGGTGCGCTGATCTTTCGTCTGATATTCCTGCAGATCAAATACGGGAAATTCTGCCTGAGTCCGATGATGTCACTCCCGGGCCCGCCCCATATGACGTCACTTCCGGTTCCAGGATCAGATGCCATAATTTCCAGTTCTGCCCACAAGAACGTCACTTCATGTTCTCACCACAACAATGTCACTTTTTGAATCCGAGCCCCAATGACGTCACTTTTGGTTCCGGGCCCCCCGATGATGTCACTTCCGCCGACCTACTTTGACAGCAAGACGAGTCCCACTTCTGTTTCGGACTCAGACCTGTTTGCCCCTCTACAGCCGGGCATTAAGCACTCGGGTGGCGGCCCCAAACCTTTCTCTGAGTGTCAGGGCTGATTATTTTCACAACGGTGAAGGACGGGTTACAGCACTGCCCCCTGTATCTTATTGGGGAGGGGTCCTGTTTCTCTTCCTTTATCTCACCCCCTGGCAGAACACCATGCGGGCACACCTGACTGTGCTGAATTTAAAACACTAGAACATTGCCTTTCCATGTTTAAAATGGGACCACCTTAATCTGGCAGTACCCTTTGTTCAACAGTTTGACACTATGGATGGGGTGCACTTATTTTCTCACACCCGGCCGTTTAGTCCTCTCTTCATGGTTGCCAGGCTCTGTCCCTTGACACGTCATGTCTGGTGGGGTGCGGTGACAGTGGCAGATGGTTCATCAAATATTAAACCCAAGTGGAAACTGCGCCTGAGAAACTTGGAAAGTTTTACCAGAACTGAAATATTTATTTGAAGTTTGTGCAAAGCTCGTTAAACACACCTGCTCTTGTTGTTGTTTGTTTAGAAAGTCCGAGGACCTGAGGACATCGACGAGACAAACGATTTAAGGAGCTAATCACACTGGCACCAGCAGAGGGCAATGCTGCTCAGAACAGATGGTGGGACAGCTCGGCCCGCTCATCTTCTACATGACAAGTCCTTTTGATGTCGATGCCAGTCTCACCTTCTCTCTGTCCGTCTGCCCTGAAGACTTCAACCTGAACCTCCTCCTCCTGTCACCGTGGCACTCCATCTGTCAAGCTCAAGATTTGCAAATTCTCACTCCATATCCTAGTTAGAGATAAGACAGAATGCCTAAATGACCCGCTTTAGTGCCCACCCCCAGGGGTCTGAAGAAAGGATGAGACACAGTGGGGGTCTTTATAAGCCCTTCTGAGAAACCGTAGCACCAACATCAGTGGTGAGGGAAAACACACACAAAGCAGCTTTGGAACCTTCAGTGTCATCCTGTGCCAGCTGGAAGGAAATGCCAGGTCCATGTTTGGCAACACCACACCCTGCCCACACTGCTGTTGGGTATTGGAGAAGATTCATGTTTGTGTGTTCTAACATCAGTTTATTAAATAGAATGGAAATTCTGGTGGGGTCAACCAGACCTGGGGTGGGGCGGGGCAGAGAGAGAGGGGCGGAGCCTGGGAGGGGACACACTGTCACTAGGAGAGGCAAAATGTCATTAACGATGTAAAAGGAAAGACACCGAGATTCCTAAAAATATGAAAACACCGGGAATGACATCTCAGAAAAAGATCACAAACATCAAACCAAACGCAAACAGCCATCTGAGGGGTCTCAGAGTATAAAGTTTGTTTCCTGGGGTCACTCACTTGTCCGAGTCTGCGGATCTTTCATGGCTGTCTGGTCCCCGATGTCCATTTTGCTTTGGGGTTTTTGGAGTCGCGTTGTCACGTTGATGATGTCACCAGTGTGTCTTTCAGTCCATGTGATCCTAGCAATCGGAGGACTCGTCTTGATGTCTGTAGCTCAAAATGGCAGCAGCCACTGGCAAAACAAAATGGCGTCATTGAAGACATTGAAAACGATAAACGAATTGCGTTCCGAACGTTAGGAGCAGACGGCGAAGTGTTTCTCCAAAACAACATCAGGTGGGCTGAGGGCTGCCTTGGGGAGCCTGACTTGGTGGGGCGCAGGTCTGGACTTGAGCTGTTTTTAGGCCATGCCCCCCACTGCCTAGTGGGTGGGCCAGTCGAGCAGAGAGGACCCCAGCACTCAACTTTTTTCTTTTTCTTGAATGAGTACAAAAAATACCAAAAGGAAAGTAACGATAGCAAAGTGGTGACTCCACCATCTGTGCCATTCAGCTCCGCCATGGACGGGTATTTCACGTTGGGGGCCGCCACACCAAGTCTCACATGGAGGTTTGATTCGCCCGCTTTGAAGTGTGAGGGTCCCGCCCCATTGCAGGTTGCCCCCTGTCCATTTACACCAACATGACCTTCACTCTCAGATCCTGCCGACTACGCTCGAGTCGTCCCATTGTGATTGGTGCTATTTAATTTTTTTTTTTTGTGCTTTCCTGGGGTCTCCTTGGAGGTTATTTTGGGGTTCCTAAGGTCGAGGAACACAAATCACACATTCATTTTGTCCCGTCTTGGCTCCTGACTACGATGAAAATGTCTTATTACGGCCCCCATCTTGAATATTGACAAGCAGTGGCACCTTGGTGATTTTTGTGTCAGCCGTTGCCAAGGCAACCTCCCAGAAGCCCCCAGAAGCGTGACCTTATAAAGGGTTGTATGATGTCCCATTTTAAAATTAAAGATTTGAAGGTTCGCTTCTCAGGGTTCTGACTTTCAGCTTTGCGAGTTTCGCGTTTTTAGCCTCGTTTGCCTCGTTGGTTTGGACCCCCAGCATCTTCTCCGTTTTGTTCCCGTTTCATCTTCTGACCTCTGGGGTTGAAAAAAAAAACAAAAAAAAACACTCGGCTTTGGCAGAACAACAGCAGCCAAAGCCTCGGCTCTCACACATCAGTGCCCGTAAACACGAATCTCAGCTGAAACGCGTCGTCCCGGGCGCTGCCACCGCTCGCTGCCGCCACTCGCTCATTAATAAAACAACAAAGAGTTCTGATCAGAAAGAAATCAACAGCGATGAATAAATCAGCAGGCAACAAGGTCGCTCTCGCTGACAACGCCATCCCCGAGGGTCACTTTCCAGATCTGGAGTGCAGTGACGGGCACACACAAAGTGACTTCTGAGCACAAACCCCCCCCCCCCCGATGTCCCTGCTCAGCGTCATGAGGACGTGCGTGATGGCTCTGTGTTCTGTCATGGATGGCCGGGACGCCTCTGCCTTGGAAGGGCTAGGAGAGCAAGTGTGGGCAGAGCATCACCACCCCTGGAATTCTAGATGGCAAACCCCCTGGATGGCATCGATACCTTGGACTCCCGCAGGGCTTCATGGGAATTGGAGTCTTGTTGGGATCCGGGGGTGCTGCCAGGATGTGCTGCATCAGTCCCTGAGTGGGTCAACGAGCACCTGGAGCTCTTCTGGGTGGCCTACATAAGGGACTGGCAGAGTCGGGAGGAGAGCAGATAAAGAAGAGAGACGTGCTTTGTGTCTGTGCTTAGTGTGGGACTGCGTTGTGTCTGTGGGTTCGGGGAAGACAAAGAAAAGAATTCTTTTATAAGTGTGCCTCCCGTGTCTGTTTTGTTTCAGTTCTTAGGGTGTCACTCGTGCCACTTGGCCCTTGGGTTGAATTCTTGTATCTTTTGCTCCTGTTCACTTCTTGTGACTCTTTCATAAGGTGTAACGGACAGCCAGGATTCCTACCCGGCTGGGACTCCTCAGTCTTGGGAGGACAGGGGGAAGGAGTCTGCATGGGGCAATACCTCCCCCGGGCTGACATAGGGCAAGGCTTGTAGCCAGCTCAACCCTGCTGGGGCCCGTTGCCACCACTAGGGGGCACCTCAACGATTGTGGAGCCCTTGGTGGCAGCACTTTCACCACACCCAGAAGTGCTGCCAGATGTAGGTCACCAAGTACCCGGGTGCCTTATAAAAGGAGCCAACTGCCAGTCCTACGAGTGCCAGAAAGGTGGAGGACAAAGCCTGTGGCAGGAGGACTGGAGGTGGGCGAGCGGCAGAAGAGAGAAAGACATTGCGGTTACTGTGCTTGCTGGACTGTATACGGTGGGAAATGAAAGGAAAAAGTTTGCCACGCTTACTAGAGGTGTGTTTTGCCTCAGTGTCTGTGTGTCCGGGGTTTGGGGAGCAGTACGCCCCCTGGTGTCCACATAGGATAAGGTTTTAAATCACATAAAAATACAAAGGGACAAAGAACAAAAAAAGAGTTGGGTCCCCATCAGGAAAGCCTGTTGAATGACAACATAAGAAAAAATTAAAAAGATCAATCAGGCTGAAGTGACCCTTGTGACGATTCCCCAGGCCACACCGATGTCCATTTTACTTCTGGAGTTCCGTTCTTCACTTGAGCAGCTCCAGCAATGAACGCCGCCTTCCGGTTTCAGAGTCGATGAAACATCCAGGAGACCAGAAGAGGTGAAGTGAGGGGCGATGTGACCGGTGGTGATGTCATTCGTCCTCTGGTGGCTTCTCTTCCATTCTTGAGTTAACGGAAAGTGCATTCATCCTGGTGCGTCCCTCTTTTCCTTCTCCCCTGTCAGGGACATCTTAACAGCATTATAATCCCCCCCAGGCAAAGCAGTGCACTGAGGCCCCCACCTACACAACATACATAGACTAGGCCCAGTGCACCCATACGTTAAGACAGCCCTACCCTCTGTGACCTGTGAGGCCCTCCCTGTGGTCACATATGTGACAATATTTACTTCTCTGCATTGAAGAATTCACTCCATGCTCCTTTTACTCTGTGCCTAAGGGGGTGGGGTCCCTCTGGCACTGCCACTCTGGGACCTCCCCCCCCCCATCCCCAGGTCTGTGAAGGGAAAGTTTGTAGAACCTTCTGCTCAAAGGTTCTGTAAATGTTCAGGGGGACTGGCAGGCTCAGGACAGCAGGGGGCAGCAGGGATACCCCAGTTGGGACAAGCAAATCCAAGTGGTAGAAACAAAGAGGTTGTGCTTCAATAGCCAATCAGAGCTCAGAGGCTTCATCATCTCAGTGCTCTCTGACCTGGTGGTCCTGCATTGACGGTCACCAAATGCTGAAATTCAGGGCCTGAGCTGTAAGAGACCCCTGGAGTAATGTAACTGAATGGGGTGAAGGATTTAAACCTCTGAGATGGAGGAAGAAATGGGAGGTCAGAGGATGTTTACTTCAGGAGTCAGAATTTGGGAACCAACAGCCGGCCCCCCCCACAGAGAGGGCAAGAGCCACTCAGGGAGACCAAGCGGGCAGAAGGCCCCATCTTGTGCTGTCGTCGTGTCAGTTCTCTGTGGCGCTGTATTTGCAGAACCATCAGCTCCTCATCCTCCACTCTCATCGCCGAAGAAGACGGAAACAGCAAAACTCCAGCGCTGCTCCTGCTGCTCACTGCTCTCCGTCGCAGCTCAAGGAGAAAGTTGTAACATTCAAAAGGGAATTGTTCAGCTTCAGAATTCAAAATGCCATCTCAGTGCCATTTGCGCAGAGCGACCTTTCCTCTCCCTTTCATTTGCAGAAACACTCTAGCAGACTTCCATTACCTCTTGACCTGAAAACTGTAATCCTCTCCTCAATGAGTAGCCCAGTTGAACAGTTGAAACGCTTCCAGAATAATCCCAAGGCACGCCAGGCAGGCCGTCTGAGCAGCGACAGTCAGCTGAATCCGTCTGCCCAGCTGTGAAATCGCAGCCCTCAGGTCAGCTGCTCCACCAAAGACTGTGAGACACACGCGGCCCTCCCTGCACTCCTCTTGTTTCATTGCCCATGCAGATTTGTGGTGTCCTCAGCAATCACTGGGTCTGCTAATGATAAAGTCAGGATGTAAGAATTCATTAAGTTAGTTCAAAATGAGCAATCCGAGGGGTTGTTACTTTGTGGGGGTGCAGGAGGCCCACACTTTGCTCCTCTTGTTGATCATTCATTTAGTGCTCCTCATGTGGTATCAGAAGCCTTTGGATATGTTTAAGATGAAATCACAGCCATCTGGTTAACTACCCCACCTCAGAATTGTGGGACACATGTGGCCATCCTTGCACTCCTCTTGTTGATTGTCCATGCAGGCCGTGTTCTCCTCATCTGGAATCAGTTAGTAAGGAAATCCGAGTCATCAGTGTGACTGTGCCACACAATTCTAAGGGGCCTATGAGGTCCTCATTACACTCCTCTTGTTTATCATTCTCCTCATGTGCTCTTTGGAGTTTCTTGGTCTGCTCAATAGGAGCAAATGTTTAGCATTAAAAAGGGCCAGAGTTTGAATTATGGAGGTGACTGGGAGGAGAAACATCAAAAATACCAGCAAAGATCATTACCTCCTATCATTGTTCAAAACATAATCATTCACCAGAAATTGAAGCTGAAGACAAATATAGATTCACTAACACTAGATATGAGTAGAAACAACAACCACAGAGAGATTTCTTTAGAGATACCCACAAAGTCGGATGACCAGGAAGAGCACAAGTGAAGCTGCTGTCACAGAAGTACGGGGACACTGCCCGGCCGGGACGCCTGGATAGTCCTCGACCTGGGCAATACTTACCATACCATACCATTTTTATTTGTTGAGCGCATAAAAGCACAGCATTACAACTGACCGAAGCGCTGTACAGTTAAAAAAGAAACAGGACTAAAAGCAAAATATTAAAAGCAAACATTAAGAGAGAATTAAAACAGAGATACTAAAAACAGGTCAGAGGACCCAGTAAAATAGAGAAATAGCAAAAGCAAGTGGAAATGAGACAGGTTAAGAATTAAAAGCCAATGTGATGAAGTGCGTTTTTAGGTGTGATTTGAATGTGGCGACTGAAGCGACTTGCCTAACCACTAAGGGTAGGGAGTTCCAGAGCCTGGGTGAACAGACGGAGAAAGCCCTTTCACCACGAGCTTTAAAACGTGCCTTGGGAACGGTTAAGAGCAACTGATCTGCGGATCTAAGAACACGAGGGGGATTGTGACGATGGAGCAAGACACTCAGATAGGCGGGGGCTAGACCGTTTAGTGCCTTATAGGTTAGGAGGAGTATCTTAAAATCGATTCTGAATCTAACCGGCAGCCAGTGTAGGGATTTTAAAATCGGTGTAATGTGTTGGTTTCTGCTACTTCCAGTTAGAAGCCTTGCAGCCGCATTTTGAGCCAGTTGGAGTCTAGAAAGAGTGGCTTTACTGATCCCATATAGGCAGGAATTAGAGTAGTCGAGCCGGGACGTAATGAATGCGTGGATTACTGATTCCAGGAGGTGTTTAGACAGAATAGGCTTGAGTTTGGTGATTGGCCTAAGATGGAAAAAGCAGGATTGTACTGTGCTGTTGACTTAAGCATCCATTTTCAGGACCGTATCCATTTTGATTCCAAGATTGGAGAAAGACGAAGTTACTGGAATGGGAAGAGAGTCGAGGCCAAGGGGTGGGGTCCGTTTGCAGTCGGGGCTAAAAACAATGACCTTGGTTTTTGAATCGTTCAGGTGAAGGAAGTTTACAGCCAGCCAGTCCTTAATGTCAGATAGGCAGTCGAGGAGAGGTTTGGTGGAGTCAGTTGGCTTGAGGGAGAAATAAATTTGGCAATCGTCAGCATATAGGTGATATGAAATTGCATGTTTTCTAAAAATTGCACCTAAAGGCAGGATGTAGATTGAAAAAAGTAGTGGCCCTAAAATGGCACCCTGGGGGACCCCACAAGGGAGTGGGACTGATTCAGATGAAAAACCGTCTAGCATGACTCTGAGAGTCCTGTTGCAGAAATAAGACCTGAACCAGTCGAGGGCTAAGCCAGATACACCAGCCCAGGATTCGAGTCGGGAGATCATGATGTCGTGGTCGATTGTGTCGAAGGTAGCAGATAAGTCGAGAAGAACCATAATCACGTGGAGTCCTGAGTCCAATGCCAAAAGGACGTCATTTAGGACACGTAAATGCGCAGTTTCTGTGCTGTGTTGGGCCTAAAGCCTGACTGAAAAAGGTCCATTACCTGATGGTCCTGTAGGTGATGAGTTAATTGCTCATAAACTACTTTTTCGAGTATTTTTGACAAGAAAGGTAGTTTGGAGATTGGACGAAGATTGGAGAGAATGGCAGGGTCAAGATCAGGTTTTTCACGATTGGATGTACAACTGCGTGTTTGAAAGCACAAGGAACTATAGCCGAGGATAGACTACTAGTTATGATCTTTAGGACATCGTATCGAATCGCAGGAAACTCATCTTTCAGCAGTCTGGACGGCACCACATCGTCCGGAGAGCCCGAAGGCTTCATTGAGGCGATGGATTTTTTCCAGATGGGGGAGCGAAATGGGTTCAAAGCTGGTGAGGGAGCCATGTGCAGGAGCGGCTAAATCAACAGAACCAGAAGAAGAAATGGAGATCTGGGATCTAATGTTCGTGACCTTATCCAGAAAAAACGTGAGGATCTGATTACAAAGAGCAGTGGAGGCAGAAGAGAAAACAGTTGCAGCTGGAGAGAGGACAGCATTTAGTGTTTTGTATAAGACACGTTGATTGCCAGAGTTTTGTGAGATGATGTCAGCGAAAAAACGGTTCCTTGCACCTCTGACTGCTCTCTGGTATTGGGACCACGCGTCTCTCATGCATTCGAAGATAACAGTGAGACCATCTTTCCTCCATTTACGTTCTAGCCGCCTACAGTTTTGCCTGATGGAGCGAGTTTGTTCGTTTAGCCATGGGTCATGCTTGACTTTGGATTGTCTCCGTTTGAGTGGGGCTACAACATCCATCACAGAACAGCAGGAAGTGTAGAAGGTTTGAGACCACGAGAAAGAACCAGGTCCAGTGTGTGAACCTGTCCATGTGTTGGTCTGTTCACTAGTTGAGAGAGACCAAAGGCGTCAATAATGTCCAGAAAGTCTTTTGCTAGAGGTTTAACGGGACAGCAAACATGGATATTAAAATCACCCAAACAAAGGAAGCGATCATATCTGCAGGTAATATCAGCTAGGAAAGCTGCAAACTCATCTAAAAAGTCCTTATTATATTATACTTCTCCTCGGCCACGAGAGGGCAGCCGCCCGGGTCTATTTGGGGGCCACAAGGACGGAGCTGGGACGCTCGTGAGAGGACGTGGCCACCACCAGGGGGCGCCCGGACAGTGAGGGAATCCTGGAAATAATTCCAAGAAGGTGCTTCCAGGTGCTTTCCTGACACTTCCGCCACACCAGGAAGTGACGTCAGGGAGAGCACCTGGGGCTCATCCAGGTCATAATAAAAGAGGCCGCCTCCTTCCAGAAGACGAGCCAGAGTTGGGAGGATGGAGACGAAGCTTGTGAGGAGGAGGAGGAGGAGGAAGGAGGTCAAGAAAGAGAGAAATAAGGAAGAAGAAGAAAAGAAAGGAGAGGGTTGGTCATTGAAGGCATTGTGGTGCAGTGAAAAAGAAAGTAAAGAAGTGTGTTTTGGACATCCTGGTGTCGGTCTGTCTGTGCCTGGGGGTACGCTTTCCACACTGCATAGCAAGTGGCAGGACACATGAAAACCAGGATGGTGTTGGAAGAAAGTACATGAAAAACAAAACTCTGGCAAGAAAGCACATTCAGAAATAAAATATGTGAGAAACAATACCCCCAACAACAAAAAAACATAAAAAAAGAACAACAACACATAAGCAACGCGACACTGAACACCAATTATATCACTGAGGTTAGCTACCCCACCTAAGATTGGCCCAATAAACCTCGAAGACTACAAGGCTGGAGACCCTCACTGCATTCCTCATGTTGAGCACCCACTGTGTGTTACTGAATGTGTTCAAGTCGGACCCCACAGGTTACTGTAGTTACCTCATCTAAGACCGTGGTACATGTGAGGTCCTCACTGCACTCCTCTTGTTGATTGTCCATGCAGATCTGTGCTCTCCTTGTCTGTTATCAAATAATCACTAGGATGCTTAATCATGATTTTACAGTAATCAGAGTGACAATGTGGGGGCGCACGAGGTCTTCACCGCACTCCTCTTTTTCATTATTTATTTATTTACAGTAACTCTGCACGCTTCCAGGGAGCAATCAGGGGTATCCAGGTCACCTCACAATTGAATCAGAGCTTTTAGCTTAGCTACACCTGCTATGAATGACCCTATAAACCTACACGATTGTGGGACATGTAAGGTCCTCGCTGCACTCCTCTTGTTGATCATCCAGATCTGTGCTCTCCTTGTCTGTAGTCAGTAATTACTAGGTCTGTTAATCATGAATTTACAGTAATCAGAATGCCTATGTCTTATTAATGAGGGGGTGTCACATGACGTCCTCACTGCACTCCTCTTGTTGAGAAGTCCCTCCATCTGGCACTGTCTGGGCCAGAGTGATGAAATCAGAACCTTCAGGGTTAGCTACCCCACATAACCTTATAAGGGGCACTTGAGGTCCTCACCGCGCTCCTCTGCTCTCTACTGCCCCCTGTATAGAACTGCATTTTGTCCTGGCTCACTCACTGGCACACTCGCCCCACTTCCCCCCGCTTGTGTGCCAGTTCAGGTTTGTTGTTCCCCTCATGTCATTTACAGTCCATTTCCGCTCTCCTACCTTTTTCACCGTCTGTGGAATGCTTGACCCCACAGTCTTCTGTGGTTTGCTTTGTGATTTCCTGAGGCTTTTTGAGGTGACTGGAGTGCCATCAGCTCCTCACACTTGCTCGTTAATTGACATTGGCCCATCCAGGGCTCCTTTCATTTAGCTCTTACCGTGTCTCCCGATCGTTGCTGTTGCCAGGTGATGCCATCTATTTAGTCATTAGGTGAAGTTCCTGCAACCTCAGGCAGCCTTTTCATGTACAGAAGCTCCTGCCATAACTTCAGCGCTTTTATTGCTGAGTATCTTCAGGTCCTGTTTTGAAGATTGTTGCCCTTTTGATCTTTTCTCTGATAGTTTGTGCTTCACAATCAGCAGTTCCAGTTGTCTTCTTTTTCTACCATATCCTCACCTGCTCCATTATACTTGTGATCCCCTAACATGGTCTTCCATCTTCTGGCTACCTGACTTGCACGGGTGACTTTTTAACATCCTGGCACTGCCACATTCACTGAGGCTTCTCTGACATCCATCCATCCATTTTCTAAGATGCCTAGACGTCAGTGGGCCTTATGAGGTCCTCAGAGTGCTCCTCCCACTGCCTAACTATGCCCTCAGGTGAGGTCAGCAGGTGTCCATCCCTCCTGTCCCTCCTAAGTCACCTGAAGTACTTTAAGGTTCATCAGAAGTCGTTTTCCATGGCCTCATCAAGCTCCTCCCATATCCGTGATTTTGCTTCCACAACTTTCATTTCCGTGCTTCACTCGGCCTGTCGGTATCTGTCCACTACCTCTGGAGTCCCACAAGCTAACCAAGATCTGAAGGCCTCGTTCTTCAGTCTGACGGCTCCCTTTACCACCACTGGGTTTGGGGGTCACCACCACAATAGGCACCAACAACCTTAAAGCTGCAGCTCTGTACACCCACCTCAGCAATGGGGTCATGGAAAATGGCCCATCTGGGTTGAAGCCCCCCTAGTCTCCCTCAGAATACAAGAGAAACTCAACTGGTGGTGTGAGTTGAGGACCCCTGCAGATGGAGGTCTATGCAAACATTCCCAGCACAGCCTCTCCATACATTTACGTCTGCCTGGTTTCTCCAGCATCTTCATCCACTTCACCACCGGGCAGTGAGCAGATGATCACGTCACCCGACTGTTCAAGTCTGCTGTGACAAATCTGATGCCACGAGTATGAAATCGATCATCGACCTACAGCCGAGGGCACGGTGGTGCCAAGTGCACTTATGAATGCCCAACGTGGCGTTCGTTACAGACAAGCAATGACAGGCCCACAAGTCCAACAACAAATCAGCACCCAGGTTCAGATCAGGTGGGCCATTCCAACCAGTCACACCCTTCCAGACTTCACTGAGCATTATAGACCCCCACAGAACAGCAGCGTCCATAGTGGGAGCCCCTTCCATCACTCCTCAGGGTCTCCATCGACCCCACCATCGACAAATAAGCAGAGACAAGAATCAGAGTCCTTCCCCTGAGTCAAAGTCACAGGGGGGGCAACCTTCTCATCCACCAACTCCAATGTAGAAGCGCCAAGCCAAGGGGGTATCCAGTGCCTCTCACCCTGGGTAACTCCAGAGTGGCATAAGGTGCAGCCCCTCTCCAGGGGTTGGGCTCCGTGGTTTGAGGTAACCTTAACTCTATCGAGATGGTACGTCTCTACCTCCAGCACAAGTGTGGGCTCCTTTCCCCACCAGGGAGGTCACATTACATGTACCCAGCGTTAGATTTGGTAACCGGAGATTGGACCACCAAGGCACCTGCCTACAACCGTCACCCAGTCCACAACATTTGTACTTCAGGTGGTGAGCCCACTGGAGCAGAGCCCATGTTTGCTCCTTTGATCTTCTGCCCAGCCAGGTCCAATGGGTGATGACCTGACCAGCAGACACTCGCCAACAAGCCCCCCTCAGGTGTGATTCCAGCAGAGAGCCCCTGTTGCCCTTTTCTGTTCATTTATCCCATAATAGTCATGTGACCTGCACCTTGGACCAATTTTCCTCTGGCGACTGTACCAGGGGGCAACTGCCCCAGAAAGACTAAGACCACCAGGAAAAAACAAACCCCTCCACCACAATAAGGTGGCAATTCACAGTGAGGTGCCCACTAGTTGGAACAGGGGGAGTTGGAACCCAAATAACCCCCCAGGCTACACCTATGGTGCCCATGAACAAGTGATGAAGACACAGGGTGGGCTTGACATGCCACTCATTGAACATTCAGCAGTGCAGTGTGCAGTCTCTGCCAGGGGCTGGCACTGCCCCGTTGACTTTTGCCCTGTTAATACCAGCTTGCCCAATCTCAGAATGGGAGATTTTGCTCCCAAGAACACAAACTTTGGACTTTACAGGAAATTTTTCAGCTGGCACAGAAAACCAAAGCAGCCCATCAGATTCTACACTTATGGGAAGAGTGGGATGACTGGAAAGGAAACAAAGTCACCATCTTGAAGGGGCACGGGGGTCTGCTTAAGTCTCCATTGAATGAATCGTCACCTCTGATGCCTGTGGGCACATGACACTCTGCACATGGGGCCAGGTTGGGGTACATGGCAGCACAAGCCAAGAATGCATGAGAAATTGGATTAATAGAGCTGGTGGGGGGCCCAATACATCAGACCACCATGGCAATACCAAATGACTGCTGTTTAATGCCACAAGGCTGCCAGCCTCCTAAAATCCACTGAAATGAGGGGGGTCACAGCCCAGGTGGGCACTTAAACAGGTCTGCCTGACTGGCACGGCTCATTGACGCTCACTTTGTGAGATTCAGTATTGCTATGGCACATTCAGGGCTGAGCGCCTGGCATGTCCCATGCCTGCCATTAGGCATTTCACGGTGGTGACAAACTCTCTCCTGGGGGGAAACTGAGCGGCAGTGGAGGTGTGTGGGGGTCCAATCAAACCGCAATCAGCTGCACAAAGCAAGCCGAGGAATCGAAGGAAGTCCTTTGCCGATGGTCTCTTCTCCAATTAGCCGCCTCAAATCCATTTTCCAGGGTCTTCACCCGTGCGCCTGTCAGAGGAGGACTGCAATTCACAGCTTTGTGTCTCCGTTACCCTGTGAAGTCGTGCATGCTGGGCTGGAAGGGGACACGAGAGCCTCCACCACCATCCCCTCACCCCGTCCATATTGATTGTGCTTTTTATAGACCACCGCGAGCCCCCCTCACTCGCTCACACCCCCGCAACAGCGGCACTGCTGATGGATCTGGTTTCAGATAATCAGAATTATTGGGATGGGAAAAATCAGACGCTAAGGACGAGTGAGGAATGCACGTGGCAGGGCACAAAAGGAGAAGCTGCAGTGGTGCCCACCACAGAGTGGGCACCACCACCTACAATGTGTGTGCAACACCACAGCCGAGCTTCACTGGGGGAGTGCAGACCCGTGGATGGGCCTCCCCTGGTCAAGCAACACCATTGGAAATGGAGACCAACAGGAAGGTGGTCTGGCCAGGGGTGGACTCTGATGACCAGCCTTTATATGGGCACCTGGGTGATACGACATTGCAGAGGGCCATCCACGAGCCAGCATTAGGCAAAGCCTGCCAGGCAAAGACATCACTGAGAAGAGGACAAAGGATGAGGCAGTGGCATCAGTAAAGACACCTTCATTTTGGGCATTGTATGGGCCCCAAAGGTACAAAACCAGATGGTGTTGATGTAGACAGTCCAAGTTGGCATGGGCCCTGAAAATGTACAAGGATAAAGCTTTCAAGTGGGCACAGACCCATTTCTGACTCCAGCATGGTCCTTACAGATGTGGGAGAGCAGGGACTCTGCAACTAAACAGGGCACCTCCGAAGAAAATCTACAGCAAATGGCACCTTGGCAAAACCCTGGAGGGGATTTCTTTAGAGCACTCATGGGCAGGCATCCAAGCAGATGCCCAGTGAAGGTTTGGCACAAGACCTGCCTTACCTGCTGGCTGAGAGGTGGCAGCACAGATTTGGGCCCCTGATGCCAGGCTGAGGTCTCAGAGGCCTGCCATTACCCTCCAGACCAGAAGGTGGCAGCATAGAGTTGCTAATATTCTCCTTTAAGGAAGGAGGAGCCAATGAGCTGTCTTTGATCTTCCACCCCTAGGGTGTGGGGTCTCTAGGAAGGGGCTGCAGCAGTCTCGGCACCCAAAGGGGTCCACAGGGTTCAATGTTGTTTTATTCTTTATTACCCTTTTGATTGTTTGTCAAGTGCTTTAAATATGGGGAAGGTGCTATATATATAAACTGCATTATTATTATTATTATTAAAGGTCTGCCCAGATGTGACCCTGGCAGGAGTGCCATAGCACACATTGAGTCCAGAGCTGAGAGGAGAGTTGGGGCACCTCTGGGTGGAAGGAGAGAAGGACAAGAGGGCACGTGATGTGGGCATCTTGTATGGGAGGGCACAGAGGGCAGCAGGCTTCTGATCCACATCTCCTCCACATTCTTTGATTTAAAATTCTCAGGATTTTTTTTGCATTGGCATTACCCTTGCTGTTCTGTTACGGTATGTACATGAGCTGGTGATGCCGCCTCAGTGATGGTTTTCAGGTGGTGCCCATCCCAGTGCCCACTCATAACCCTTAAGATTCTTGTGTAGGTAGACTGATGCCATAGTCTTATCTGAACACAGTGCTGTCATCCCACAGTTGGTCACAGGGTGCCAGTTGGTCTCAGGCTGCCCCCTCCTTCTGTGCCAACATGTAATCAAGGACACTGCCCGCCCTACATGCCATCAATTGCTTTTGAATTTGTCTCTGAATTTCACTTTCTTTACACAAGCTGAAACATTAGGATGGGTGCTGGTGGTCCTGAGGGCAGCACTTTGTTTAAATGAGCCATCTTTATCAAAATGGGCAACAGTGGAGGTTTCAAGTGACTGAAATGTTCATCGGTTGACGTGACGCCAACAGCTGAGGGACCTTGGCACCCCATTGTGGCTTGGCCGAAGTCTGGAACAGACCTTGGGGGCTCATGGCAACCTAAAAGGCATGCAGAGAGAGGGCCCACTGGGTGCTTTGTGTGCAGTTGCCCAGCCAGGTCATCTTCCCCATGTGGATGGCTTTCATGGTCAGATGAGGCAGGGTGACATTTTGAACACATCACTCTGCCCTCCTGGTTTAAGGTGACATTGATGGCCGCACCTGATGTCCCTGACTTTTCACTCACGATAAGGGCAGTGCTGGCATTCACACACACTTGTTATGTGAAGAGACAGTAAAATGGAGCCTTAGTGCCAGGTGGGCATTGCCCACTTTCAATGACCATTAACGTCAGCAACAGAAGTTGGAAAGAAAGGCTCAAAAATCAATAGACAGCTAAGAGGAAAATCCATCAGAGGTGTGAGTGGTGACATAGCAGCAATCCACAGAGTTCCAGTGAACGTTACTGCCGGCACTGAGGCTGATAAATGTGCCAGGCTCGTCCTTCAAGCCGGAGTGTCTTCACTGGGTGCCACCTTCTTGACATCACCATGGAGTAACGTACAGCCCATCGATCAGCGGCTCACGTCCTCCTCCATTATAACGGAGATGGGTGGTCTGACGACATTACTCTCATGTTGGTACTGCCATCAGCCACTCAGCTGCACAATTACTGTCACTTGGGAATGGCACTGAAGATCAGTAGGCAGCGTGGCAGCACTTAAAAGGGTCTCAGTAAACGTTAAGGACTCCCATTCTTAACATCACTCAATGCGCAGCATCAAGGAACAAATTAGCATCCAATTAGGATAATTAAGGAAAAAAAGATTTGGGGAGGGCGCGGGCAGAGACGCCTGGGCATCGATAACAAGCTGGGAGAAAACAAGGCACAAATGGAGATGAGGAGGGGCAGGCCGGCGGCAGACAAAGTGAGAAACAGAGGACATCGGGGGGCACCAGGCTTAGAAGTGCAACTTCACTGCAACTGAATAAAGCGCCTTTCCAAGGAGAAGACCACCCACCAGAACAGAAGTGAATGAGACCCCAGGCTGGGCAGGCAGCTCAGTCAGTGTCTTACAGCGAGACAGTTGAGGGACGTTAGCGCTTTACAGCATCTTTCATAGTGAACACCGATTTGTAGATGTGGCAAACTTTGCTTTATACAACTTGAGCCCAGCAGGTGACGAGACTCCATCTGAGCGAAACAGCAATGTGGTGGCATCACCTGGGCTTTGTGGCTGTTTTATAGCGCCTTTCATACTAAATTACTAATCAAAGCCATTTTTACAGAAATGAGTCCCCTTTCTAGCAGTGTGAGGCCATTAAAGATGAAGTGACATACTGTAGTCAGGGTCACACAATAAAAGACTTCAGAAAATTGAAGTTTGTGGGTTATATAGCGCCTTTCATCATAAATGACGGATCAAAAAACTAAACAACTTCCCCTTATTTCATTTCTGTGAGCCCAAGCAGGTGACGGGAACTATTCAGGGTCACAGAGTGAGCCAGATATGAATTAAGACAAATCATTTTATATAGTGCCTTTCATAGTGCATGCCAATTTAAAGCCCTTTTTAAAATGTGGCACAGTCTGTCATCCGATATCCTCAATATGACTGCTGGCACATCAAGTAGCCCAATCTGGGCAAAGCAATGAATCACTGGGCACAATTGAGTTTTTGTGCTTGGGGTGAATGGGGGAAATGGGATTTGTGTGCCCACCCCATCTCTAAGCCTGAAAAACTGGGGTTTGGGGGGGTGCAAGAATGCTGACAGACCCCCAAGATGTGGCCCAGAATACTAAGAGAGTCCCATCAAGGTGACCAAGTGTCCTTGTCCAGATGCCCACCATCCACTGGTGAAGTCTTCCTTATCTTTGTCTTTCCTCAAGTCTGCTTGTCTCCCCTGAAGACCCTCATTGGTCAATAGAGAAGCTGTCAATCAAAAAAAGGTGGGGAGCAGGAGGCTGACACACCTGCCCATCAACATACTGGTCTGCATGTGGGCATTTCCACAGTCACAGTGTGCCACTCTAGCGCCCACTCCAAAGAGGTGTGAATTGTAACGGTGCCATGGCACACATGTTTGTCATTTCCACCAATGAATGAGGGCAACGAGCTCACAGTGAATCAATTTTGGTTTTATAGCATCGTCCATAGTAACCCCTATGCCATATCTGGTGCACACGTACTCATCTCAGGTTAATTAGGAGACAATGTCACGGTGGCACAGCACCTGGACTCGGGTTCAAATGTCTGTATTGGGAGTTCTGGTGGTACAGTGGTGAGCGTTCAGGGACTTGGGTGCCAGCTTGGGTGCCCATTCTTCTGAATGCATGGGCAGGCAATGCATGTGAGTGTGCTCTGAGCCTTTCAGGGTTTGTTCTTGTCCTGTCATAGAAATTGATGAATAGATGAGTGGTCTTCTGCCCCCAGTTTACCAGTTGCCATCGTGTTCTTCTCATTTTAATAAAAGCCCAGTGGTGGTCAGTTTTACTGAAGGGATCCAGTCAGAAAAGTGCTGGTGGGCTGATTTTTCATTCTGCGTGCCCCCTTTGACCTCATGAAGATGGGGGTGGGGGGCTTCTTGTGGTCTTCTCCGGACACAATGGTGCTGCCATCACCCTTATGAATTAAACCCTAATGAGACTTCAGAGGGGCTCATGTGACCAGTTTCATTTGTACAGTGGGCACCTCCTTCATTCGAAGGTGAGTTCAGTCATAGAGACCATCTGGGGGTCCTGGGGAAGAATGGTGCCCCTTAGAGACTCATTTCTGTCAGATGCCCACCATTGCTTCCCTTTGGCACTGGCCAGAGATGTGATGGTCACCAACCTCGTGGGTTTTGTAGGATCTTATCCTATGTGCCAATGGAAATACTGATGCCCATCTTATGCCCACAGGTGCCCATCCATTTATCACTTTCTATGACAAGGCAGGAGCCAACCATGAAAGTCTCAGAGGACGCTCACATCCATTGCCTGCCCATGCATGTAGAAGAACGGGCACCTCCTTCATTTGTCATAGAGACCCTCTGGATGTATAATGCTATGGATGAGACTTGGACTGAGGAGGATAAGCTGGGGACAAGTGACCTGGGGTGGACTGTGGGCAGACACCATCGGCCCATTAAATGGAGTGCACTGTCTTCAAGGGGACATTCAGTTGGGCATTTCTGGAGCACCCACCTCTGATGGCACTGACCATGGCACTTCTGATAGGGGCACCTGTGGCCATTAGAAAACAATGAGGACCATATGATGAGCCCACCCAGGGTCATTTAGTCACTTTACCCTAACCATGGGAATGTCGCAGGGAAGCAAAGTGGGCCCAAAGTGAAGACCACACCTGAATGGGATGTCACAGTTCAGGCCCACACCCAATCCAGCAATCGAACCCTGAAGTTGTGAGGCATCTGCACCTCACGTCTTGAACCCTTCAGACTAATTCATGCAGTGCAGTTCATCAACACGTTCAACAAAATCAAAACTACTAGCTGACCAGTAGCTGCTAAAGGTCTACTGAGGGTCTGAGACCAAGAGATGGACACGTTGGGCCCCGAGCTCCATGATGACCCTGTGTCTTATATAGCGCCTTTCTCTAGTGAGCACCAACCCAGGGTGCTGTACTTTCAAAGCACACTCCAAGGTCAGGCAGGGGAAAGGACTCGTCCAGGCCTCATTTGGTGTCAGCGGTGGGATATCTGGACAGTGCACACACCGCACTACCCTCCCAATCACCACTAGAGGGCTCTGCTGCAAAGCAGATGTGAAAAAAGGTGAAGTTTATTTGCTTGTAAAAATTAACAATTTGTTAAAATCCTCGCTTGCCACAAGCAGCAGCTGTTTGCTTAGGAGGCTGGCATTGGTGAAAGACCCTCAGACCACCCACATCGTCGAGCTCCACGGCCGATATGTAGCAAACCAAATGACAACTGGTATCCAGAAGAGGGAGCCTGCCTATGGGTAATTAATGCATTTGCCCTGGCAGGGCCGTCTCCTGTCTGGGCGCGTCCAGCAGGGGGCACAGCTCTAAAACAGTACCAGCTGTACTGTGCTAAGTGGCCATTGAGTGTCCTCTCTGGTGCCTCTACAAAGGGGTGTCCAGAAGGGGGCGTTAGCTTGGCTGAAACATACGTGGGACCCACTGCTATTAGCGTTACTGGTCACTTACCATGAGTGATATGGCTGTGACAAACTCTTGGGGTCTCTAAGCTCCAGACCACCAGTCAGATATTGAAATGTAGAGAAAGCACAGAGTGAGGCTCCGCTCTCTGAGGTGGGATGAGCCATTATCCTGATGCCAACAGGGCGAGCTCATCGTCTTGACACGAGTGGCAGGCAGCACTGGATTGTTTGTCTTGAGGCCAGTGCATTAAGTGACAAGTGACCCTGGTGAAAGTGACAGGAGGAGCCTCCTGGAGGAGATGCCATCCTGCTCATGTAGCGCCTTGCAGGCTTCATCATTGTCACTGGGTGCCATGAGCTGCCATGAGCTGCTGAGCAGTGAGGTGAGTTGCCCGCCCCCAGGCCCGAAGCTTTTTACAGATCATTGTCTGCTGCCTCCTTGGCATGAGGGAGATGCTTGGTGGGCACTTCCTTCTTGAGGTGGTCTGCAGAAATACTGATCTATTCAGTGAGGCCACCCCCTCTTACTGGGCACAATAACTGCATTAAGGCTTAGGCTCATCAAGGGGTGCCATGGGGCACGTATGAATGAGCTAATAACAAATTTAGGTCCCACAGGTAGTGAGACACCCCACCACCCCACTTCACCCTTCTTCAGTATGCGGTCCAGGGGGGATCTACCAACATCTGTGAAGCCCCAGGTGGTCATTTAGCTTGCTTCTGCCTAAAAAATACAAATAGACACACTGCTTAGGACCCCAGAAAGGGCACAGATGACTGGCATCACCCAAACTAACTGCTGCACCCCACGTGCACACTTATCCTGGCACACACCCCTGCCCTCTGCCCAGCACATCTCCATACAAAGAAGATAAGCAATCTTGGCCATCTGTGCACCTGAGAGTGGCAGCTTAGTGCCATGCAGTGAGGGTAGCCAAGGGTGACAAGGCATACAAATTAACTGGGCAGCCAGAGAGAGTTGGTCAGTCCAAGGCAGATACAAAGATGCATGAAAGGTCGACCACGAGTGGACAGGGCAGCTGCCTCCATGTCTGAGTCACTGGAGCACAGGTGGGCAAACTGAGCCCATGACCCTGTGATTTGATAGAGTGCCTTTCATAGTGAAGCCCCCTTGAGTACTGGGCATCAGTTTCCCAAATATTGGCTCGTGAATACTGGCAGTGAGTCACATGATTTTATATAGCGTCTTTCATAGAGGATACTCTCCAAAGTACAGGGCATCTGTTTCCATATTTCTAAAGTCTGAGTAGTGACAGGTGAGGTGACCAACATAGGACCACACAGTGTATGCGCTGGTGACTCTGTGATTTTATATAGCGCCTTGCCTTGATACCACATACTGGTACATCCATTCATGTGCCAATTACCCAAATCCGTTCTGCTCAATAATGCGTTCACTGGAGGCCTAAGCTCATTTGGACAAAGGGACTCACTCAGGGTCATACACGGGGGTTGAGAAGAGACCAGCGACTTTATAGTGCCATTCAACAATGTCCAAAGACTCATTTCAGGGGGTTTAACTTGGATTGCTAATCAACAATGCGTGCTGAAATTTCTCAGAAAAGAAGGACACAAGTTTTGACATAATAACAAAGTGGCAGACTGGCGGGGTGTGGCATGATGATGACAAGTTCACCAGACTCTGAAGACATGACAATAAGGAGTCTAAAACTTTTGTCACCTTGCTAAACGCACATATAGCTCCACCCAGCCAGCTGTCAATCAGGCACATAGCCCAACCCAGCCTACTGTCAAATGCACATAAAGCTCCACCCAGCCAGTTGTCACTCAATTTATAGCCCTGCCCAGCCTGCTGCCACTCAGAAATTTAACCAGCTGTCAGTCAAGGACATAGCTCCTCCCAGCCAGCTGTCACTCAAACATTTTACCAACCCGGCTAGCTGTCACATGCACATATACTTTATCTCCATCCAGCCAGCTGCCACTCAGACATCTTGCCCTGCCCACCCTTCTGCATCACTCTCAGCCTTCTCCCTTTTCCTTCACCTTCTCCTCTTCATCATTTGCCTGTAATTTCTGATGTGTGCTGTTATGTCAAATGTGTCCTGAGATGTTTCAGCTACAGGAAGACAGAAGCTTCAAGTTCAGGTGGTTCCACTGGTTAATCCTGGCACTGGGAAGTGGGCACATGTTACATGTTGATTAGCACATGCCAGTCAGCATTTCCCTGTCCCATGTCCTGTGCCCTGCAGGTGTCTCCATAAGACCTTCATTAAAGTGTCCTTTTGCTTTGGAGAGCCCCCCACACCGAGTCCAGATGGCCATCCTCACGTTCACTGAAGGTCCATAGCAGGTGATGCTCTTCCTGAAGCTCCTTCCAGTTTCTCACTTCCTTCCTTGTTTCTCTGGGTCTCATGATAAGGTGGGGCAGTGCCCTCTGTGGTTTCCAAGTGTCCTTCCTGGGCATGGCCTGGTGGTGCTGGTGCCCAACCTTCATGTCGTCTTCAAAGGAGCGCATGTCTTGTGCTCTGAGCCATATTGGTGGGCATGCTAATGAGTGTATGAGCTCACCTCTTATTGGTACATTCTTAATGACTCAGGGCTGCCACTTTGAAAGGAAAAGCAGAAACAAAGAAGAGGTGGACACGAGGTAGGAAGTGACCAGTCCATCACTCAGTCCAGTCACAAAGCTGATCTGGTCAGTAAACACACTGGTCAGCACATGGGCCTGTGCCAGTAGAAGGTCCCATTCATTTACTGTGAAGTAGTGTGCCATGGCATGGAGGGCACCAGTTATGATGCCACTGACCCCTCACCTTGTAGTGGGTTGTCCTCTTAAGGAGCTCATATTTCAGGCCTTGACATCAATGCCAACAGCCTGGAAGACGCAGCAGTAAATGGGGTGTGGTGGTCCTTCACATCCCACAGGGGTTCAGGCCTGTGACTGGCCTTTTGGCTCACCAGGTCTTGTGCTGGATGGGGGATCTGCCAGCAGTTGTGTGTCACAGTTCTGGTGCAGACCACATGGATGAGACAAGCCAGGGGAGAGCAAAGTCCTTGGACCCCAGGACTCCATGTTCTCCCCCTGTGTTTCTGGTGGGACGTTCACTGGATGGACCCCATGTCTGCTTCTTGGATGACCCCATGCCTGCTAGGATGAGCCCGTTCTCTCTGCTCAGTGGTCCGATCAAAGATCTAAGGCCTGGGATGTGCAGACGTGTTGGACTTCTATTTCCTCTCGGGCCCGATGTCACCAGGGGAGAACGCCTGTGCCATTTATACACACATGGACTTGAGATGCCTCCATCATGAACTGTTGGTTATGCTCTCTAGTGCCCCCTATCTGGAGCTCAGAGTCCTGCTCCTAATTTCACTTGTCGTGATTTTTTCACGTTCAACGGTGAAAGGCGCTATATACAGTATAGTAAGCTTTGAGGCTTGCTGAAGTGCACGTCTTCACGCCATCGCCCACCGTGAAGCCCCCTACCGCTCTTAATTACCAAGCCGCGAGCGACTGAGCCTCTCGCTAACCCAGCGCTTATGGCGGATGCGTCACACAAGGCGCGTCTCATTTACTCGATTCCGAGATTCAATTGAGCGTCTGCTGGTAACATTCACACTGTCGTCCCGCATCAGCGAACGTGCATGGAGCCCGAGGGTGGCGGCGGCGATGGCAGCGGCGGCAGCTTTTCTCACGCGTTTAATTAAATTAACAAGGTGATGATGGAGCTTTAACATTAAAGGGAAGTTTGAGCGAGACGAGCGGCGGGGGGCCATGGGGACAAATGAAACGCTCGACTAGACACGGGGGCCGCTGGCATTTCCAGTCTGTAGATCTAACGCCACCGCAGCCCGTGACAAAGGTCATGTTTGTCACTCTGTAAAGGCCTCTGTAAGTGACGCCCCTCTCGCCTCTTCTAATTCAATCTCAAGCGTCCACATTGGTGGGCAGAAAATCCTCCGAAGTGGGCTGAGTGTGCTCACTGAAGACCCCTGCACAAGCTGTGTGGCTTCACATCGTCTCACTGGACAGCGTCCCAGTGGTCATCCTGGAGGTGAATGGTAGTGGCACCCTTGAGCCAAACCAGACTCATTAATTGATTGATTGTTGTAAAGGATACCCTGACTGGCTGCACGGGCCTCATGTGCCATCCAAGAGGTGCCCCACCAGTGACTGCCCTATGAGGGCACCCACTGCTCGACTCAGAGGCACACACTGGTTTCCCCTTTCAGTAACCCTTGACCTGAAGAGTCTGCCGGCTCCACAGACCACTCCAGCAGTCCACCCTGTGAGGGTGTGGTGCCAAGTGCCAGTCGTGAACACCTGTGCCCTTTAGGTTACAAAGGAGACCCTCCCAATAGCCATGGAGGGGACTTCATTGGTTTGCTTCTGGATGTGGGATGCCAGGCTGGCCCAAAGACTGAATCCTGGGTTACTGCACCATATGGCTAAGTGCTGCCCACCTACAGCCTCCTCCCTTAAAGCAATAGAAGGTGACTCCATGATCCATGCAGGTGGGCCAGCTTCCTATGTGAGCCCCTTCTCCTACAGCTCCATGCCCCTCGATACACTGGCTGGTAGCACCTTCAGCGCCCCCTACTGACTCTTGCTATGCTGCCAGTGCTGAGCCTCTCAAGCGGCGACACACAAACAAGACGCACATTTCAAATTTTTTGCGCGCGACCCTCAGGGTCCCACGGGCCCTGACCCGCACTGAAGTGGAAGGCCGGGCCTCGCTAAACAGCCGGTGCCGCCGGCGATGCACAGCTGTCTAATTTCATTAAACTCCGCCGTTTGCAGTCCTCGCAGCAGGGAAGTGATAAGAAATCCCAAGCAGCGACTCAATTACGGTTATCAGTCCAATTCAGAAGAATTAGGAGTCAAATGAAGCCGTAAAGCGGCGGAGCCTTCGGTGGTCCGACACGAATAAATAAGCTCTTATCGCGTTCATTACAAGGGAGGACGCACACCCCGGGGTGCCTGCAGCCGTTCATCTGAGCTCTCGGCTCTCACCTTACAAATGAGGAGGCGCTCGGTCACCTTGAGAGGGAGCACCGTAGGCCACCAGGCTGTCTGTGCCCCGCTTTGACACTCGAGCTCCTGGCACTCACTTGGGTGGGCGAAGCAGGAGAGCGGCCGGTATGGAGGATGAAACGCACAGACGTGCAGAGCCAAACCAAAATTAATATAGCGCCTTACACAGCAGTCGTTCTAAAGAACTGGAAAGGGGCGGGGCTTACAGGAAGATTCAGTATTATCATTGGCCACTCCCTGAATAAAGGGTGGCAGGCTATTGGCTGGATGAGCTCACAGGTTTAAATTATTACGTTTCAGCTATCGTCCCCCCTTAGCTAGATTATCTTTGATTTCATCTTTGTTATTTATCTTGTGATTTTTAAACTTGCTTCATTTGTTTTATTGTCCTCTTCAGGCTGAGCTTCAGGGAGCAGGGGCCACCTTAACGTCCACCTGCCATGGCCACCTTTGACCCTAATAAGTCCATGGTGGGAGGGGGTCTTGTCCTCCATGGCTTGTGACTGGAGAGCATTTCTAGTTTTTGATTCTTAACTTCATTGAGTGCTTCTCATATTCAGATCTGTTGTTCGGAGAGCAGCAAAAGAGCAAATCAAGAAGATAAGGACCAGGAGAAAAGACCAAGCTGAGCGGCAAGCAAATTGCAGACCGAAATATGAGGGTCAAAAGCTTTAAAGAAGAACGAAACGTCAAAGTCAGAAGGAAGTGAGAAAAATTCATCCACAAGAAGACCAAAACACAAATTAAAAAGGGGAGCGATCCGCAGTCTCGGACAAAGATGAGACCCTGATCAGGATGCTCTGTGCACTGTTACCATGGAAACATGTCAACAAATGGTGGAGGCTGTTATAATAATAATATTATTGTTATTATTAAATACTACCACTACTAATAATAATAAATACTACTACTATTGCTACTACTACTACTACTAAAAATAATAATAATAATCAATATTATTATTATTTTTATGATTATTATTATTATTTTTAGTAGTAGTAGTAGTAGTAGTAGTATTTGTATTTATTATTATTATTATTATTATTACTACTGCTACTACTACTAATAATAATAATAATAAGAAGAAGAATAGTAGTATTATTATTATTAGTAGTAATAGTAATGGTAGTAGTATTTATTATTATTATTTTTATTATTATTAAATACTACTTCTACTAAATAATAATAATAAAAATTATAATAATCATTATTATTATTATTACCAATAATAATAATAATTATCATACATTGTGTGTCTGGAGCCCCTCTATGATCAAAATAAGTAAAAATGATGAAAAATTCAGCAAAATAGAAATATCAACTGCCAAGCACAAGTCCAAATGACCAATCAGGGTAATTTTCATAACCCTCCGTGATGTAGCACTGCATTATGGGATGGATTTGGGTGGCTGTTCAGGCACACTCCATGGTTGGCCCTTTTTCTTAACCTTCTGTCCAAAGTGCCGGCGTTTCACGGTTATTCTCTCCCTCTTTGTTAATTTCTCCCCCCCGCCTGTTTAAAGTTCGGGCAGAGCCCACTGTGAAGGCAGCCTGGGCCTCATTTGGTCTTTTTTACAGCCCCTGGGGTCTTCAGGTTGGAAGAGAAGGAGCAGAATTTAGATGGTGGATTTCTCTGAGGCCCCGCCCCCTCCAGTCCCTCCTTCTTGCACCTGTAATTTGCCGTTGGCCCTGCCTGTGAAGGTCGGTTGCCTAGCAACACTACACAGTTAAAAGAGGAGGCCTGCAGCCCCGAGCTGCTCTCTCTTTCTCTTGTAATGGGAGATGACACTGGAGTGATGTCCCTGCTGGGGTGGATGGTGGTCCCTTTCCTTACTGAAACTATAAAGTGGGTGGACAGAGGGAGACGAGCTGTCCTGGACTGTATGACAGCACACTGGGGAACCGATTCACACGCCCACCCTAACTTTGGGGACTGCAGTCCAATTGAACAGCCCAGCTGAGTCCCATGGCTACCACCAGGAGGAGCTGCAGGGAATGGCTGTCCCTATTTTGGGGGCCAGAATGTCGTGACACCAAAATCACTCCCAGGCCCAACATTAAATGATCCTCCTCATCTCACTCAGGGGTCCGAATCGGGAGGTTTTGGGAGAAAACTCAAGGAAGGCTTGACGTGTTGCGTCTTGTCTGTGTGCATTGAGGACACGGTCCACCAAATAAAAGGTTATTTGAACCCATGTCTGGTGTCAAGGGTTTGGGGTCTAGAGGCACCCCCTGCTGGCCACACTCTTTCTTTCATTCTTTCAAGTCTAACTCCTTCTATGTGTCAATTCCATCGGCCCTTCCTGTCAGTCCTCTTTTTGATTGTTTGCTGGCCTCTCCCTTTTGTCTCATTTCAGTTTGTCTTGTGCTTCACCGTGATGGACGCTCGTCTCCAAACGCGTTCTCTTCGCTCCACGTCGTCAGAGCCGTAATCACATTAATATTTGCACCTGTTCATCCTCGGCGCTTCACAGCAGATGTCACGAAGGCTCAGCCAGCATTAAGAGAGCCAGGGGAGCGTGGAGGCAGATGGTGACTCGTACCGTGCAGGTCAGGCAATTTAAAAGAGTTAGGAAATCACTTGTCGTTGGGCCTAAAACTCTGAAGGGGGCACCTCACTCATGACCCCTTGTGGCCCGGAAGGATGGGGCAGCTCAACAGGATGGTGTAAAGTCGCAGACATTTTGATTTTTTATTCTGTTATCTTCAACCCCCCCTCCTCTTCCTCCTCCTCCTCCTCCTTTTCCACAATTCCAGGTTTGCTGCCATTGAAGAAAAAATGCCAGTCAGTTCAGCTGGGCACAGCGTTGGTGAGGCTCACTGGCTGCTTTAAGCTGAGCTTTCCTTCTGTACAGTGAAGGTGACACACGTGAATGGGAGGCAGCTGAAGGGCCACATCTGCCCAGGGGGTGGCGGGGGGGGCACTAACGCGCTTTCTATGTTCCCTGCAGACCTTTCCCACCAGGAGCCACTGCCTCGACTCGGGACCCGCCACTTCCGGTCCCGACCCCGAGGTCGACATCACTTCCCCCAGACTTCCGGTAAAGCCTCACTCTCTTCCTCTGGAAGAATTCAGTTCCTTTTTGGACGCTCGCTTGTAACCACCACTAGCTTCCAACGTTTACTTTTTGCAGCCAGGATGCGGATTACACGGGTGGCTGCCCCAAACCTCTGCCATGTCTCGGGTGTCTTCTTGTCACAGCAGACTGTTAGCCCCCCGTGACGAATGACCAGCCAGCCTAACCAAACAGGATGTGAAGCTCGTTAGTGTCTTCACCTAGTGCTCCGAGTTTTCCTTGTTTTGTAACCCTAACCCTAACCCTAACCCTTGTTTTGTATTTATGGGATGTCGTTTCTAGATTCTTCTGTTGCTCTAAATGTGTAGATGCCTTCGCCATTTTGGTATTTCATGATTCTTGCATAAGTTTGGTGCGTTTCTGGTGTGGACTAATCACTTCACTTCACGTCATAATGTGCTAAGCCTTAGGGGTGTGGGGGTCCAGGAGTCTGCGGCTGAGGGAACTCCCCCTGAAGGTCTTCCTTCTGAAAAGCTGCCCCCTGAAGCACTGTCCTGTTAAAGACCCCCCCTTAAGTAATACCCTCTGCCGGACTGCCCCTAAAGGCCCCACCAGAGGATTTTCACCATGAAGGACCAGCCTCTGAAGGACTGTCCTCTTAAGTGTTTCCCTCTAAAAATCTGAACCCTAAATTCTGCCTTTTTCAGGACCACCCAAAAGACTTCCCTCGGTAATGGCACCCTCTGAAGGACCAGCATCTGAAGAACTTATAACCCTGAAGGACCTTTGAACCTTTGAAAAACTGCCCCCCTTAAGGACTTCCTAACCAAAATAAAATGCCCCTTGAAGTTTTGCTCCTTTAATTACTTCCTTCTGAAGGACCTCCCCCTAAAGTACTGCTTTATGAAAGCACCGCCCTCTGAAGATCCGTATATGGAGAGCTGCCCTCTTAAGGACTTCCTTCTAAAAATCCACACCCTAAGGACTGCCCCTGTAAGGCCCGCCCCCTGAAGGACGTCCCTCATAAGCACCTCCCCCTGAAGAACTTATTCTGTGGATGAGTCAGCACTGAAAGACCACCTTATGCTTCAGTTCTGTGCCATTTTCTTTAGTCCTTCCAGTTTAAGGGTCTCTTAGGTCTCTTTATGGACGCCTGACCTCAGAGGTGAGTTGTCCTCTGCAGGGTGGTCTGCGGCTGCTGCTGCTGCTGATGGGCTGCCGTTTGCTTTGGGGGTTTCACAGAAGCTCACAAGCTGCCGCCAGCTGTTTGCTCCTCGTATGACGTAAAAGTAAAAGAGCGCGGTGTTCTCTGTGGACGAGCTGCAGTTTGTACATCGGTGGTCTCAGGCTAAATAAACAGCGCCTAGAGAGTGGGCTGAGCTTCCCATAATGCCCTGTAATTCCCTCATAATTAGTGAAAGACTTCCATTTTATTTCTCCGTCTCTCTAGTTTTCCTAATTCACATCACTTTGTCTAAGCCCCCCTTAATCTTCAAGTACTTCACGTTTTTGTACGCTTTGCCTCCTTTGCAGGCAGTCAGGCCTGCTAATTGGGTTTGGGGTCAGGCTGACTTGGGGAGGTGGGACCCACCCCTTTGGTTCAGGCCAGTGCTTTGAGGACCACCACTATTTCTGCACCACTCTGTGTGCCCACTCTGTTCAGCCTGATGCCTTCATTAATCCAAGGAGGAGGGGCTTATATCCCACATCCATCAGCAGACCCTTGTCCACCTCCTAGTCATGTGACCAGGCCAGGCGTGTCATTGCTCACTCATTGAGACCCCGAGCCACTTGACTGTAAGGCTACTAACGGACTGCCTGGCTGGTCACATGACCTCTGCACTCACATAATGGCACTGGCGTCCTGCGCATTTCAGAGTCATTTCAAGTCCCAGGTGGTCACCTTGCAGGGACCTCGATGAGTCGGCATGCAGGGTCAGAGCGGGCGCTCTCAGGTCAGGAACAAGGAGCGTTCAGTCATTTAACATCGGGGGGCTTCTGTTCTGAAAGAACCTCTCAGTGGAACCTTCAAGGCCAGGCAGGTCTACTCACTCATCCCGTCACCCGAGAGTGTCACACGTTCATTAGTCAGAATTCCCATGAACCTGTTCATGTGACAATGAGGACCCAAGAAATGTATTATATCCCAGCTGTTGATCTCTCTGGTTTATAGCACCTTTCACACTGTGGCCCATAGGGGGCGTCTTACAGCCAAACTGCACTCCACACAAGCCCCAGGTTAAGAAGACCTTTGAGTTTTAACAAAATGTCTTCTCGCAAACAGATTTCTATCACAAAGGTCAATTCCTCTTCAAGTGAGCTTCATCCTCCTCCTCCTCCTCCTCCTCCTCCTCTGACTCAAATGGAGCTGTTCTGTTTATGCCAGTCCCAGGAGTACTTCATGTGCCACTATATTGTGCCCTGGAAGCATTTCTGGGTCAGGCAGAACCATCTGACCCAAACTATTGAATCCTCCTTTCTGCAGCTCCCCTAGTGGATCCCAAAAATCCAGCAGGAATGCTCATCGGGACTACAACTCCCAAGAAACCCTGCAGATGTGCAAATGGGTGATCCACCGGAGTGATGCAGTCAGCCATCATTTTGGGGGAAGCACCTGGCCCTGGCAGGCAGCCTCCTTCCACAGTACCTTCTCAGCCAGGTGAGGGTACACCTGACCATCCACTTTAAAGGCTTCTTGACTTGGTAAGGAACCAACCATCCTGAACAAAATGCCAGCCAATCCACGTCCTCGATGACAATACCTACCTATAATGAAACCGGGCACCAGAGGCAATAATGACCTTAAACACATTGTGGTAGCCGGCCCGGACACAGACAGGCAGACACGTTCATGTCACCCAGCACACATTTATTATACATATTTACAGGTTAGTAAAGTGCACAAACCCCCAAAGTCCCCAAAGTCCTGGCCACAACAAAATGCCTCACTTCAGCACTTCACAGGGCTGGACAGAGCAGCCTGAGGATGAGGGGAGGCCCTTCCTTCTTTGATAGAATTACAGGAATGTCATTTAGGCACCTTGGGGGTCCGCTTTTTAAAGCGCCTTACCACAGATTGCCCACTGACCCAGGGGCTGCCAGTCTCGGGATTTCTTCAGAACCCCAAAAGAACAAATTGCAGCAATGCAGATGCGAGCGAATGTAAAAGATGCAAATAAAGCAAATCCGCTGGGCACCAAATAAAACGCTCGCCTCGTAAAAACAAGTCGGTGATTTAAAGACGCCATAAAAGCACTGAAATCGCAGCCAGCAGCACCTGGCGCGTGAAATCCACGACTCCCCTGGCACCGAGGGAATAGATCATCGTCCAAGCCGAGCTGTCCGAGCGCACGGGAATGACGAGAGCTGCTGTGACGTTCAAGTCCATCCATCTTCTGGGGGCCACCTCGACATTCTGGGGTGGGCTTCAGCTTCACTGGCGCCCTAAACATGGATTGAGCCAACTCAGACAGTGGGCAGAAATGGGTGAAATGCCAGAGCCTACCAACAGGGGGAGGCACAGAGTCAGAGCGTGCCCAGGCTGGGGGTCCTGCAGGTGGGCCTGTGAGGTGTGGGGGGGGGGGGGCTCAAATGATTCAAATCCTACCCAAGGGGTCACCATGCTAAACTGGTTGGCCCAGTTTTGTATTTGTGGTTTGTGCAATAAGATAAATGTCTCTATTGTGAGCTTTACAGGGGTGCCCCCTCTGAAAGGCGCTATATAAAATGAACGTCACCTGACTGGGTCCTTTCACATTTCAGTTTCTGTGTCCGTGTCACTGAAGAGCGCGATATAAGAATAAACTGAATTGAACTGGCGCTCCTGTTCACCTAACGTGCCATGGCATCCAGCGAGACCAGCCTGCTGCCCTGGTGCTGGTCAGAGCTGATGGCACATCAAGTTCTGTGGTAGATGATGATGCCCCTATGGCAGGTCATTCATTATCTGATGTTTCACGATGACTGACATGGCTGCCCTAACACTTGCCTTGTGGGGTCCTGCTTTTCACCTCTGAGCACTTCAGGGCCACCAAGGCCTCCCTGCCATGGCACATGCCACTCACTGCTGCTGGCTGCGGCTCCTTTTAAAATCCATAAATTTGTTCTTGAGTGAGCAGAAAATTAATGAGCTGCGTCAGCATTCAGCCTGTGAAGTTGGCAGGTGGCCACAAGCTGGCATGCTAGTCTCATAGCTGGCACCTCCGCAGCAATCCTGTCTCCCTTGGTGCCACACTCGTCATATTCACAGTAGAGCCAGCTTTGCATTATGGGCTCTGTAACAGATGACATGACCGTTTTTAGTAATATGGCGCCTTTCTGCTACTCTCACAGAGAAACACGGGGCCGTGTGGGACTGGAGCGCCCCCTGCTGATTGGACGCACTCCATGTGACTGACAGCTGTCAATCACTCTGACAGGGGAATGTCCAGGACTCCAGAGGATGACTTGGACTTTGGTGTCACGTCAGTTTAGATCCTGCACACCGAGCGCATGAGGCGACTGGATGCCCGAGGAAAAACCTGTGCACAGGTGCCAATGTACCTCCTGTGTGCCACGCCCCCTTTATTAGACTCCTGTCACAATTTGACTGGCACTCAATGAGTTGTGTTTGTCCCAAAGGCCTTTTTCGTGTATTTCCAGAATTCATGTGAGGTTCTCCTAGAAGCCAGAATAGAATGGCGAGCTATGTGGAGAACAGGCCTGAGAGGGTCTATAGCGCCTTTCCATCACCCCACGGCTATGTGCGGGTATAATAGAACTGCTTCTCTATGTTATCACTTGCCCACCTTACAAATCTCAAAATGAGACTGTCATTTAAAACTGGCATCCAGAAACAAAATGAGCCTGGCCCCAAAATGGAGAAGCAGGCATCAAAAACTGAGAAGGGAGAGGAAGACCATGGAAGACCCCAGGCCCAAATGGTAAAACACGAACGTTCTTAAAGATCAAAAGCTTTATTTACAGAAATAGCCACAACAACAACAAAAGAGATGGAAGCAAATGATTGGCCAAAATAAGCAAAGACCCAGTGCACAATTTAGAGAATCGATAAGAAAAGCAACCAAAGTCCTCAAAATCCAAGAACGAGCCAAGCCCACCAGAGCAGAAGGCCCAGGGGCCTCCAAACACCTAGACAGGTATGGGGCGGAGTCACAACTGCATCATCACGAGGCCCCTCCCACTCTGGCTTGACATACAAAGGAGCAAATAAAGAAGCCGAGTGCCGCGGGGGTCCGACGGACCTCAGTGAGGTGTCCATTTAGAGTCTGAGGAGATGGCCAGCCTCCTGCTCTGAGTGGTCCGCGTGTGACCGAGTGCTCGATGTGCACTCGACACGGGCTGAGTGAGGCCAAAGACGCCCAGCCGGACCACCTCATCTCACCACGAACAGATGGCAGAGCCGCAGCGATCTGCATAATTAGGGAGAAGCTGACTTGTCACACTGCACATGAAACGGCCTCGGAAAAAAAAAGTCATCAAATGATATTAGGGAAGAAAAACGATGGCACGCGGCTGCCAAGTCACAAGTCACAAGTCACATCCACCGAGCAAAGAGACACCTGGAAAAAAAAAAACTGTGGGTGACACAGCACATCGCTCACACATTTGAGGAGGCAGACAGGGCCTGTATAGCGCCTTTCAGAGGGTAAAGTGCAGGGGCACAATGAAGGCTTAGTTCTACTGGCAAACACACACTAGGAGCTGGGGCGCTCTAAAGCAGAGCCAAGTCGGTGGGCCGATTATGAAGACCACTTTAAATGTGGATGTGCTGAGTTTATACACGGGTGCCAATCAGTCTGTGCCACCTATGGGGTAGACAGGCTCTCCTTCCTTCCTTGTTTATTATAAATACGTGGGCACTTCAAGGGGGAGGGGCCACCTGACCTCACAGCTCTGACCCCGCCCCCTACCCATATAAAGCTAAGTGAGCCTTAGTGCCAAGATTCGGTTTCTCTTCTTTATATTGTTGGATGTTGGGGTTTTCTGCGTATGGCGGGTTTCGTCTTTCTAGTTAACTTTTTGTTTTCTTTCATTTTGTATTTTGCTCTTCTGCAATGATTGTCGCTTTGTGTAAAAATAATAGAGCACTGGATTCGAATGTCCCCTTTACACTGCACTTTGGGTTCAGTTTCTCGAGGGGCGGGGCCTGACACTGCAGCTGAAGGACCGCCCACAGCTCTATAGAGGACCTCATTGGTGCCGAGGCCCGAGTCGCATAATTACTTGTGTTGTTCTTTGTCTCCTTTTGGATTCCTTGGATTTTTTCAGTTTTTCTTTGAAGTGATGGTTAATTGTTCTTGGCTTTGTAAGATTCTTAGACAGATCTATTTGACGCCCTTTGATCTTTGTTGTTTTTTGTAAGTAAAGTCTTTAATGTTGATTTTTATTATTTTGCCTTCATTTCTGGGAGCTGCTGAGGTCCACGCTTTTGAGTTCTGTGTGAACGCCTGATGTGCTCCCTGTGCTCCTCCCTCCTACCCGCTCCCCCAGTAAGCCTTACATTTCTGCTCTCTTTGGACTCTTTGGTATTTTTTTTTTCTAGATGGCCCGGGAGTGCCCCCTGTCTTTCACAAAAGCAAACACTCTTAAAATGTACTTTACCCGTTGTAGAATACAGCATCTTAACAGAAGTCCGATTCAATGTACAAAACAGCAGAGCGGGCACAATGAAATTATCTGTCGGAGGACGGAAACTTGGGAGCGCAGGGACGCTTGCTTGGCACGTAAATCTCATTGAGGCAGACCAAGATGCCACATTCTGGCTTCAACAGAGTCGAGAATGAAGAGACAGAGCGCCTCCTAGAGGCAGAAAGAGGCCAAAACATCTCAAAGGGTAAACAGCAGCAAGTGAAGAAAAGGCCCCCCAGTACTGACTCTGCGTGTGTGTGTGTGTGTGTGTGGACCACTGGGAATTCTACCCCCATCACTCCTGGACCCCTTCAATTGTCCACCTCCGGGGGGCGCTCTCAGTCACACCTGTTTATTTCAGGGCCTGTCCTAACATGTCCGGGGTCAGTATGTGTCACAGTGCCCTCTAGTGGCTGCTCCTGGGTGTCACACAGTCCTAAAGGAAAAACTGGAGGCTGTCTGTCTGTCTGTCTATTTGTCTCAAAATATTGTGGCCTGTAGGGGGCTACACAAGAGCAGACCCCCCAAATTGAGAAAATGAGCCAAGAAAGAAAACTGTGAAGAAGAAAAGGAATTTGTTACAAAATCAAGAAGAAGCAGAAGGGCTACGGTTAGTGAAAATGCTACACAATAAAGACCACTGGAAAGAGAAGACCACCGCATCTGAGCCTCCCTATCCAGTGTTCAATTCTCACTTTCACATGAGGTGCCCACCACAGTTACCCACCTTAGTGAATCTCCCCCATGTTGCCCCTTCCATCTCTTTCTTCTCTGCATTGCCACCCACCTGTCATACCCTGGCCAACCAGAATCCAGTCCTCCTGGGCTTTAAGGCCTCGGCCAGGAAATAAAAACCATTTCTGTGGTCAGAGTTCAATCTGGGAACCCCCGGGCCATCTGGGTGTTTAAATGGGACAGGCCCACCCAAGTCTCTCCCAGCCCACAACACAGTAAGGAAACCTCCCTTTGATATGTGAGGTCTCCACACTGCCATCTAATGTCCACATTTGAATATCCATCTCTGGGGCTCCCTTAATAATACAGGGGTGTGGTACCCCCTAGTGGTGGCAGTTTGGTGTTGCAGTTATTATTATTATTACAGCAGAAGGTGCTGTCTCTACATCATGAAGGAGCCCCTCCCTGGCTATGTCACCAGTGAAGGGGACACAGGCGTCACTGCCATTATGTGTCTCCATTGATGGAGTTTTAGGACAAGTGACTGCAGTGCATTATGGGAAGGAAGGAGGGAGTTTGTGCCTTTTGGCTTTGAGTGCTGGGCTGCGCACCCCAAAAAGAAATGGAATCCTTCAAAGAACCTCATCCGGGCCACAAATGTCTTTAAAATTCCAAGACCCTTTGATGAAGACAGCATGAGGTCAGATCTGGAGCACACAATGCCTTTGTGAAGTGGCACCGGTGCCCAGTTGTGACTCCGCCCATCAAAACCAGCAAAGGCCAGCAGACTTTGGCACTCAAGGGTGGACTTTTGGAATGACGTCCTTGGAGATTCCAATGCAAGTGACGGGATGTGAGTCAGCGGCTGGAGCGCCCCCTAGTGGAAGCCCCCCCTGGCAATCAGCAGTACTCTGTTACAGTTCACTTTTCACAGCACCTACAGATGCCAGTAGAGGAGCTCAATACACAACGAGAGGCTGCACGGTGGGCGGCAGGGCCAGGGCTTTCTGGCTTCACCCTACGTCCTCTGCCTCGTCACCCTGCTAAATCTGCTGTCCCTTCAGCCAAACTCCTGTCCCTGCTGCCCCTTCCTTCACATGTGCGGTGTCACTCTGTCCACAGGCAGCTCCTGGACATTGCACCCTCCAGTCCTTGCTGCCCTCTGGTGGTCCCCCAGCTACTAGCGACTGCAGCTTTCATCATCTTGAGATGCTCTTCATTGTCTGGGGATGCCAACACAATCGAGCTGGGACGTGTCGTGACAAAATGAAGATGAGGACACATGGAATGGAGAAAAGACAAAGAGAGCCAAAGGATGTCCCCGAGTGTGTACAGCTGGCAGGAGCTGGCAGGGGGACTGTGGGGGGTCGCATAACGAGATTAGTTTGGTTTGGTGTGTTAAGTTATTTATAGCCTCACTTGCCTTTATAAATAGTTCGTAATGGCACTTACCTTGGCAGAGGAGGGAGTGCGAATGGCGCTCCAGTAAGCCGATGGTGGTGCAGCTGCATGACTGCGAGACCCACACGTTCACGGAGTTCTACATGGTCTGTGCCCACCTCAGGACAGGTGACCATGGCAGCAGAAGCTGCAGAAGAATGGCAAGATTATCAGTGTGCTGGCATGAGAAATAAGTCACTAGAGTTTTCGGGGCGTAGGTAAAGGTTAGCGATTGAGTTTACTGGATGGAGGGATGGAGAGTGAGACAGGAGGGCACACTTGAGAGGGCACACACGGGAGGGCACACATTAGAGGCCACATGCTAGAGGGCACATGCAGGAGAGCGCACATGAGAGGGCAGACACAGGATGGCACACATTAGAAGGCACACATGAGAGGGTACACATTAGAGGTCAGACATTAGACGTCACATGTGGGAGGGCACACATTACAAAACAATACAATACAATTTATTTTTGTGTAGCCCAAAATCACACAAGAAGTGCCGCAATGGGCTTAACAGGCCTAGTTTTTTGACGGCCCCCCAGTCTTGACCCTCTAAGAAGACAAGAAAAAACTCTTGTAGGGAAAAAGTGGAAGAAACCTCGGGAAAGGCAGTTTAAAGAGAGACCCCTTTGAAGGTAGGTTGGGCGTGCAGTGGGTGTCAAAAAGAAAAAGGGGGGGGGGGTCAATACAATACAATACAATACACAGAACAGAACAAATCCTCAATACAGTATAAAAATAAAAATATTACAAGTACGGAGCAGAATTCAACAGGAGATGAGTTCCCATAATAGGATTTAGAGTCCTGGAGACCTTGCCCGTCAAGCTGCCGCCCCCATTTGGCCACTCCACAGCAGAAACAGCACCAATCTGATGAAAGGACCCCTCTACCCGATGATTCCTGCGATCCTCAATTAGAGATCACTTTACCTTAGGCAGGCAGAACAACTTGGCAGGTGGGCCGTGGCACCAAGTGGCACATTTGAGTACCGAGAAGAGCAACAGAATAGGTGAGGGTTAGTGTCCAATTCTAACTCCCGTTACTTCTGTTTTAGTGCTAATGACTAAGAGCAGACGTGCAGTCTGTACAGTAAAGCAGCAGCTCTAGTCAGGGTGTCCTAAACTGAACCTGTGAGTCTTTGAGCGCTGCGACCGAAGGGACATCTCTTATAGGAGCAGGCAGACCACCACACAGTTTAGGGGGTCTTGTAACTAAAGCTTGACCTCCCACTGTTATTTTATTAATCCTTGGAATCAGAAGCAGACCGGCATCTTGAGATCTTAATGTGCGCTCAGGTTTGTAAGTCATGATAAGTTCAGGCAAGTAAGCTGCACCTCGGCCATTTAATGCTTTATATGTTAAAAGGAGGATTTTGAAATCTGCCCTAAACTTAACCGGGAGCCAGTGTGAGGATTTAAGAACTGGAGTTATGTGTTCGTATTTTCTTGTTCTTGTTATAATTCTTGCAGCAGCATTTTGGATTAACTGGAGGCTGAATAAAGAACAGTTTGAACAGCCAGTGAACACCGCATTGCAGTAGTCAATCCTACAAGAGATAAATGCAGGAATTAATTTTTCAGAATCCTGTTTATTTAGAAAGAGCCTTAGTTTCCCAACATTTTCAAGATGGAAGAAACACGATTTGGACAGCTTTGTAATGTGCGCTTTAAATAACCTGCTAGAGAACTCTGAGATTGCAGGCTGATTCGGTGATATTAAGTGGGATTCCAACTGAGTTAAATGATGACATGTTGTGTTGTGATCAGCGTCATCCCCTCCAACAATTAACATCTCTGTGTTTAAAGACAAGTAGATCTCATCCCTCCACTCCTTTAATTCACTAACACAACTAACTAAAGACAACATCAGAGAAACTTCATTTGATTTAAATGAAAGGTATAACTGAGTGTCATCTGCATACGAGTGAAAATTAACATGATGTTCCCTAATGAGAGATCCCAGTGGACGCCTGAAAAGTGACAACAGTGACAGTCCGAGTACTGAGCCCTGCAGAACACCATATTGAACTTCTGTGTATAATAGATATGTAGTACTAGGGTGTTGTACCGTGTTAGCCATTATGAATGTAGAGAAAGGCCAGATGTAAGATGAAGAATGGGCCTGAGTTGCCTCGAAAGCTAGCAAATAGTAATCTTTTTAGTTAAAAATAAAAGGTGTCATTTTGCTTGGCTTTTCTGTATAATAGATAGATAGATAGATAGATAGATAGATAGATAGATAGATAGATA
>JANRMT010062796.1:111521828-111544542 GCA_026402145.1 Polypterus bichir lapradei | reverse complement strand
TATCTATCTATCTATCTATCTATCTATCTATCTATCTATCTATCTATCTATCTATTATATAGTGCCTTTCACTATCTACACTTCTGTCTATTTACTCCCTCACAGAGATTGTAATCCCAGGGGTGACAGTTGCCAAATATGACAAACTAAGTCCCAGTGCCATTTCAAGCTACCTCAACCACATAGCTGCCCACTCACTCCTGGGCACACTTGGCAGCCCATGATGAAGATGATGATTTTTGTGTTTTGTGTCTTTGGTTCTGTTGTGATGTGAGATTTTGCATATAACTTGATAAATGTTTTGTATGTCCTTATTTATAATTTAGGCAAACCAATGTAATTTAGTGTTACTTTGGTGAGAGGTATTCGTGTTTACCACCCCCCCCCCCCCCCTTTACGACTGTCTCTTTGTAATTTTACGACAGGATTTGGGGGGATGCGTCTTAAACCAGTTTGATGAGTATTTCTCTGCTAAAGTCTTTCAATCCCCTGCAAGGAGGCCAGGATGTTTAACGTATGGTTTGGGGTTGCAGGTGTTAAGATGTTCTATTTCCCCCGTTGGTCTGAGATATGGCTGTCTGGATTGGCTGGAGGGTTTGGACAGAAAACCTATAAATTTGCTTGCTCAACCACATTCTCTCTCTCTAACCAACATATGATGAAGGATGAAGAAGCATCTCTCTTGCTAACCTGTGATGATGAAGACAACACAATGAAGAGCACAGCTTCAGCCATTTTGAACAGACATGTGGCTGAAAGCTGAGCACCAATGATGCCTTAACTAGAGACATTAAGTAACTACAAGTCTGTGTGCCGCCTGAACTACACGTCACCATTTTATCAGGTTGTATGGTTGCCAATATTCAAATGTACTTTGCATTCTGTTATTATTTATGAATATTATCAGTAATACATTATTTTATGTGTAACTTAACTTTACTACATCTAATTGCCTGAGGTTATAGATATAGAAGGGAAGGTGGTATTAAGTGATATAGAATAATACAGTCTTATAAACGGTGGTAAGTCTGTGAGATTAGGCATTCTATGGCTGAATATTAATAATACAATAGGGGAAAGTAGAGCAATACATACAGTATATTACTCTACCGAGATAAAACAGGTTCCCACTGCAGTTTACCAAGAAGGAGCACAGAAAGCAGAAGACGGAGCAGATCAAGTCGAGGAGGACGGCCGAGCAGACGAGTGACACACGCAGGGATCTGGTCAGGACATGCGGGTCTTCAGCCAGGGATGTCCTCCCTGGTCATATGACGCCATGATCCCCCAATGACCCTAATGGTTAATGCAGGTTCAGATCACGGGGGTCTCTGTGCTTTGCTGTGACTTTTGTCGTCTTATTCCACGACTTGTGAAGACTCACGTGCCCCCTACAGCTCATCTAACCCAATGAGCAACCCGGGGTGACTGAGGGAGTGCGAGACCCTTGTGTTTGTTTCTGCTCCTCATAACTCCCAGCTCTACCTCTGAACATACCAGTGGAGATGCCAATGCCATCATCTGGAGGAGGGGTCAGCCACAACATCCGTGGGCAGGGTCGAGATCAGAGAAATAGAAGAGGAAGGTCCCACAAGAGGGCACACAAGATTGCCTGAGGCTTACATGCATGGGACATGTCGGTGGTCTTTGTGTTCACACTTGTGATGAAGACACAGGCTACCCAGGTCAGTGATCCACCTGGCATTACAGGGTTCTGCTCCCTTTGACCCTCTCTTTCTCTCTGGGTGACACTGGAAGGTGGCCTCTGCGTGTCACAGCATAGTATTAGGGTGGTGTCTAAGAGGACTAAGGGCACCACTAAAGTGGCATGAGGTGCCAAATAAGACATCAAGTAGGGAGTGTCAGAAATCTGAGTGTAAAGTATTGAATGCAGGGCTGCCATTTTGGGCAGTTTGTTGCTCGTCTTTGTGCCCCCATTGTTGGCACATGAATGCCACAGTCTGCCATTGTCACCCAAGATGTCAACACTCTATTCAGTTTGCCTTATTCTGGCAATCAAAAGCAAACCTACTTGTGGTGATGAGTGCCACTAAATGACTTGGAACTTTTGAATTGGTTGCTTGGCACCTTCTGGATGGTTTTGCCCTCAGCCTCCTGTGCCCCCGACTCTCCTGCCAGCCCTTGTTCTTTTTTATTTTTATTTGTCCTTAGAACAGGGGCGGAGCAGCTTGGCATAAGAAAGGTGGCACACTCTGACAGGCACGGTGCCCTGGGAGAGTGCTAGTCTTTGTGACATTAAGGTTACGTGGCTATCAGACGCCCAGCTCTGCCAGTTCAGTTGTGGAAATAAATGGCTGGCAGGCCAGAGATTGACTTTTCCAAAGACACTAAAAATCCATATCTGTGCCGCGCAGAGGACGCCACCGCCTCCTTCGGTGTAATTTATGGACGTCTTTTATGCGTTTGAGGATCGCCGAGTGCAGCACGAAGCCCGCTATGTATTAAATAATTCACTCCGCGCGTAACTAATGCCCCCCATACATTACCGCCCAAACACACGCCTGGCAGCTCCAAGAGAAATGCGGCTTTCTTCTCAGAGGGATATTTTGCCATCCTTTTCTTTCTGTTTCTGGCCATCTGAGCTATCGGTGTAAAGTAAACTAAAGCGTCTCCATCCTGAGAGGGAAACTGGCCGCTTTATATATAAGACGGGTAGAGAAAGTTCTCATTGGAACACACGTCCAGGGAAGGGGCACCCTGAAGTGGCCATGCTGGTGCCCATCTGATATTGGCAAAGTTAAAAAGAGACTCCAGTGACCAGAGGCTGGTGGGCAGGACTGGCATTTGCAGGGTCAAGAAGGCTCAGGGTGGAGCGAATGTGAAAGTCGATGCCAAAACAAAGATGGTGAAGAAGGAGACCATCTGGATGGACCTCAGTTTGTGGGCATGACTGGCATCTGCAGGGCCAGGAAGGCTTAGGGTGCATTGAATGTGAAAGACAAGAAAACTGTGAACTCTGCCTATCGGACCCTCTGGAGTGGCACAGTCAGTGGCTATGAAGGCTCGAGGTACTCAGCATGTCCTAATAATGACACTGTCACCATGTAAAGACCAGAGCTGGCCCTAAAGTTGTAAGGTTTTTATCACAAGGAGGACAGAGGACATCACCACCCACACCTCTGACGTCCAGATTGGGCCATTAAAGTGACATAAGGACTGACCTCTGGTCAGAAGTGTCATCTGCAGGCCTTGGAAGGCTCCAGGTAGACCAAATATGAAACGCAGGGCGAGTAGAAAGATGAAGGAGATCGTAACTCACGCAACCTCTGACATCAGGGAGACAATCTGACCCTCTTGATGGACCCCAGGTTGAGGTCGTGGCTGACATCTGCAGGACTTGGGAGCGAATGTGAAAAACAAAGCCAGCATCTCATATAAACAATGCCATGGAAAAGCTCTACGGATGACCAGAGCTGGGGAGAGGGTCCTTCCCATCACAAGGAGGACAGAGGACAGCACCTCAAATAGGCCTCAGCTCAGGATCAGGAAGCCCACCTGTAGGTCTACAAAAGCTCAAGGTGAACCAAAGGTGAAAGATGAGACCACTGCAGAGATGGAGAAGATGGCAACCTTGATATTGAGGCGAGGCCATTTTTTCTGGAAACTCACGGGCCCTCTTGAGTGAACACCGCTTGTTGGGAGGACTTGTATCTTCAGAGCTGGTTAGGCTTAGGGTGGGCTGAAGGCCAGCCTGTCCTGAACATGAAGAGGTTAAAAAGCCTCGGTTCTAAAGTGGGTCTCATTGAGGACCTCTGGGACTGGCAAAATTGGTCCATGATGGTCATCAGACAGACTTAGGGAAGAGTGTCCACCATACTGTTGATGGCATTACAAGGAGACCACCACACCCTCTCGAGCGACCACAACTTGTGGTCAGGATGGCCATCTGCAGGGCCATGAAGGCTCAGGGTGAACCCAATAGGATTGAAAAGTCTCTTGAATAACCGCAGATGGCAAGCAGGTCCATGGCCGATAACCAAGTGACCAACCAAAGGGGTCTTATGGGTCATCACAATGATGGGACAGTGCCCTATACCTCTTTGACATCAATACAGGGACACCATGAGGCCCTGCAAAAGACCACCACCCATCAAACCCTGCAGATTGACCAGAGAAGGACAAACTCCAGGTAAGGTTGGCACAAAGAAGAGAAGATTACACCTCGTACATCCCTGATGTCAAAGTGAGGTCACTGCAGGGAGACTAACAGACCCTCTTTGGTGGCTTCAGCTCACAGTCAGAGCCAACACTAAAAAGAAAGCTCAGAATGGACAGAATTTGAAAGACGAGGGTCACTGTTTAAAGAAACCTCTCAAAAGACCAGAACTGGACATCAAACACTTCAAGAACCCTGAGACAGGCAAAAAGGGTCTAAGGGGTCTGACGTAAGGTACAGTGCCAGCCGTACCTCAGACATCTAAGTCAAGTCAAAACATGAAGACTATCACACACTGTCAAATGACCTCACCTTGGCATAAGTGCCTGGACACCCACCCTTCACACCCTGGAGACCTCCAGAGAAGACCAAATACCTGGCAAGGTCAGCACAAAGATGGAGAGAAGACTGCAAACCATACACCTCTAACATTAAAGTGAGGCCACAGAAAACAATAACCTGTCAGATGACATGACCTACAGAGCAGGACCCTCAGGAAATACCCTCAGATCAGCAGTTGGGGGGGGGGGGGGTCCATGGGGTCATCATAAGATGCAGAACATGGATGAGCCTGGTGAGGCCCGAAACTGGAGAGCAGGCCCCCATCGAGAAGCCTGGGACCAGTAAAATGGCCAATGTGATGGTCACACAAACTCAGAGGACAGCACATCATATGCCATCTGAGCTGAGAAAGTTGCAGGTCACCTGGTGGTCTGGACGGACACCTGTCAAGCAGGACAGTAGATACCTGGCAAGGTCAGCACAAAGATGGAGAAAAGCCTTCATCTCATAATCCTCTAACATCAAAGTGATGCCCTCACAAGGAGACAATCAGACCCCCTAGAATGACCTCATTTGATGGTCAGCAACTACACTTGCAGAGTCCACAGAAGAAAGAACCTCACAGATGACATGACCTACAGAGCAGGACCCTTGGTAAATACCCTCAGATCAGCAGTTGGGGGGGGGGGGGGGGCGGTGGGGTCATCACAAGGTGCAGAACATGGATGAGCCTGGTGAGGCCCAGAGCTGGAGAGCAGGCCCTCATCAAGAAGCCTGGGACCAGCAAAAGCGTCAGCGTGATCATCACACAAACTCCAGATGCCATTGGAGCTGAGAAGGCTGCAGGTCACCTGGTGGTCCGGACTGACATCTGTCAAGCAGGACAGCCTATGCAAGACATTTCATACTGAAAAGAGAAGCCATTAAAAAGCCACTCAGACGACCTGAGCTGGACACCAAGTCCTTTGTCAACAACCCTCAGACTGGCCAAGAGGGTCCCGAGGGGGCAGCACCTTACCCACCTGTAAAACAAGCAGAGCCAGAGTGCCTGTAGAGACTAAAAAAGACTCAGATAAACCTGACATTGCGCCGATGAGTGACATGCGGGTGAGGCTGGCATTTGACTCTTCTGAATATCGCCTTCTGGATCGTGGGCTTTACAGACCACCACCCCCCCCCCCATCTCTCTTTTTGACATACAAATCGAAACAAAAACAAATCAAACAAAGAAAAGAAATCGCAAAACAAACACCTGCTAGCTGGCGTCATCTCCGGCGGGCAGCCGAGCGTGTAATTCGAGATGAGAGATCCTTTGTCCCCAGCGGTGAGTGATGAGTGTGGCCGTCTTGTAATTTCTTGCGGCCGTTGGCGCTCCGTGTCCGTGCACACTTCTTGAAGGAGCTGCTTGTGTCTTCCCACAAGGACACAGTCGGTCACTCTGGTGACGCTCTGGCCGCCCGCTGGACTGCGAATATCTGAAAATGTCACCTGAGGGTCTGCTTAGGCCCTGGGCCGGCTTCGGGCTGCGGCGCTTTGTGCTCAACTGACTTGGGCTTTTGACATCCGGCTGGTGGCACCTTTGTCCCTGGCATCCCTGCCTAGAAACCTCTGCAGCCTCAGCCTTAGGATGGCATGCTACTCTAAGAGAGCGTCTTTCTAGTCCTAACTGGATGCTCCATTATTGTTTCCAGATGAAGCCCCCCGAGAAGAGCCATCCACAGCTGCTATTTTTCCTTCTCGTTTATTTGCACATAATGTTGCCCTCCAGTGCAAGGTGTTGACCCACCAGGGTACAAAGCCTATTAGCAAAAAAAAATCTGCTTATCGGGTGGCACACGCATGCATGTGGGAGGCAGCTAAGGGGCCTGAATGAGAGCAATGCCATGCCAGACCAGGGGGTGGCAGAGTGCAATAACTCTCACTTCTCAGCAGACCATTCTGCCTGATGTCACTTCTGTTTCTGGCTTCAATGACGCTACTTCTGGCTCCGGCCCTCCTGATGATGTCACTTTCCAGTCCTGGGTCCAATTATGCCACTTCCAGTTCCGACCCCAATGATGACACCACTTCTGGTTCCAGCCCTACTGATGACATCACTTCCAGCCCCAACACTACTAATGATGTCACTTGCAGTTCCAAACATAGTGACGACGTCACTTCCGGCACCACTTCCGGTCTCGCCCCAATGAGGATGCCACTTCCTCTGCTCTCCTTTAATGGTCCAGAAGACCAATCAGCTCCTGAATGGCCGTCTCTATGAGGCCAAAAGAAATGAAGATTTTCCCACCTTCTGATATTCTCTGCGCGTCGAGACCACCCCAAAACCCACCTGTCTGGTAATACCGTAGTCACTCCAGTTTGGAATCCTGAGCTTGCTGTCACAGTAAAAAAGTCACAAGTGAGTGGTGTGGTAAAAAAAATGAGGCAGCAGACAGAAAAAGGTTTGGGGACGGCCACCCCGTGGACAGAAAAATCAGGAAAGGAAAACCAAGCAGAGTTCACACCTGAAGTGACGAGCAGGTTGGGATGGCGCTATAAATATGGTGGACAGGAGGAAGAGGAGGAGTCAGGGCGGCAGGAAGATGTCTTTTGGGTACCGGAAGTGACATCAGCAGTGGGTGGACTGGTGGTGATGTCATTGGGAGGCGGGGTCATCAGCTGAACTGTGGAGGATCAGGTGAAAGCGTCAACCCCTGGTCTGGCTGATGATTAGCACTTTTTGAGCCTGCAGACCGTCCCCCATGCGCACGTGTGTGACATTGGTCAATGACAATCCTGGGTCATCTGGGTGAAGGTCACCTGAGTCTCATTGCTGAAGAAGCTCAGAACATCTTTCCTCGGGGCACTAATGAAGTTCTGGTGGCATCGCCATCTTCACTCCATCACTTCCATGCTGGTTTTCTCCGAGTGGATCTTTTGTAATTTTGATCCTAACCTTTGAGGTGATGACGCTGTCTCGGATAAGGAGAGCAGAAGTGCCACTGATGGTGGCATTAGGGAGTGGAAGAGCGTCGCCCGATGCTGTACCCAGGACCTTATGGACCTTTGAGCCTTCCACACTCTTCTCTGTCACTCGTCCTTTTGTTCTTGATCTCCTGTGTCACCGCAGCTCCTAAGAGTCCCAGCCACTTCGATTTCTGGCTCAATCAAACTGCAAACTGTTGCTATTGCCAATGAAGATGGCCAATAATCACAAGCTACAATGTGCGGCTGAAGAATTGGAATCCCTGGAGGTCAACAGCTCCTCGCCAGACAAAGACACCTCAGGGACCAGAAAGCTCACCCGGGCTCAATGTGGGGATTTCTGCTCTGCACCCTCCTGCCAGGCCCTGCAGCTCTAGGGACAAAACCAGTGGAACCAGTGACACTGTTAGCAGTGGCCCAAGCCCAGGTCACCCCCACTTTCTCAAGCTGTCATTGTCACTCACGGGTTTCACCTCAGTGTAAACTCACACGGCTCGGCTGCACCCCTTGGTGGCCACATGACGGGCTGCAAATAAAAAGAACACAATGAAGCTCCACTTGTCAAAGCCAAAATGGCGGCTGTCTGGTAATGTGAAGGGGCGGGTCTGCGGCTATTGGAGACAACGATCAGGCATCAGGTGACAAAGAAGAAGGCAAATAAGGCCATTAAACGGGCTGAGGACAAAACCAGAAGACAATCAGCACAAAGCAGAAGGAAAGAAAAGGAAACTTTTACAAAGAGTTTGTTTGGTTTGAATCCACAATCTTGGACAACAACTGCCATGTGCTGCCATGCTTCATTATGGCAGGTCAGTGATGTCACATGCCATGGCCTTGTGACACGACACACTACACCCATGTGACCATCATTACTCTCTAACTGACTTCATGTGGACCAGCAGAGGAGGAGACTGTCAGCGGTGGGTGGGGCTGGACAGGCCTGGGTGGGCAGGGCTTATCAAGCTGGGAAAAGCTACGTAGGAGGAAGTGCAACCGTTCTTCACATCCTCTCTGTGTTTAGTGACACAGACCACCATAAGGCACTCACATGACCGACACCAGGAATCTGAAGATCTAATCCACTTGACCAGTAAGAATCTCCACAGAATTGTGTGCTTGTAAACCAGCATCACAATGGTGAGACTTCTGGGATTGCACCCCCACCCAGCATTTGCTCATGTGATAGAGACCTTACCAGAAAATGGTGCCAACCACTAACACAAATGGTGCCATCCATTAACAGAAAATGGTGGAATGTCAATGGGACCTTCAATTCACAAACTAATAAAAGAATGACAATGGACATGAACCACGAGCACTAATTGGAAAGGACAAGTCGGGCACACACTGAGATCCATACCTTAAGAGGTAGAAGGTCCTGGACCCCCATGTGGACCACACTGAGCCGGGCAGCCCACTGATGACATTCCTGTGCCAGTCTGCTTACGACGTCAGGGGCCTCCAGTGAAGTCCATGAGCCAATTGAAACTAAAAGCTGGCAGATTCGGAGAGCTTGGTGAGCATCTTTTAGGTATGAAGAGAGACCCTGGACATCGAAGAGGCACGCACCAGTGCGTTTGTGACGCCGCAGGCCGTCCTTCATTCCTCCGTGACAATCGCAGGAGAGACGGTGAAGCAGACAGATCAGCTACTCACGTGTGTCACTTTCATCTCCACAAAAGCTAACAGGAACGAGCGGAGGCAGCGAGCCGTCGGCCCTGTGAAGTCTACCGTGAAGTCTAACGCTGCTCTTCATCAGACACGATGGAAGGGCAAAGCATCAGGCTGCACCTTCAAGTCAGACTGTGCCAGCTGAAGTGCTGTGACAGGACAAACCAACCTTCCATTTTCCAAAGGTGGGATGCCAACTGCACAAAGTTTTAGACAAACACATGAGGCTGACCTGCCCTGACGTCACACTGGCCTCACCCCAACTCCAAGGGCAGGCTTCAGGCCTGCACCAGCCTATGGGCCTAAGGCCCCATTTTAGGAGAAGAGAGAAACTCCTCTGCTGCAAAAGACAAACAACAAATAAAGTTTCTGAAGTATTTACAGAATTTACTTTAAGGAAACAGGAATAACGAAAATGAGAAATGAGAAATGAGGAAAGAGCTCAAAATAAAAGCCACAGCCATCCCAATGTTGGCCTAAATCAAAGCGGGCTGATGATTCCTGGAGTTACTGTAAAGACTGCCATACTAATGCTGTGAGTCGGAGCCTCAAACATGGTGGAAAGGGGCCTGCAGAAGACCCTCAGAGCAAGTCAGGACCCTCACCGGCCTGCCCAGAAAAGGCCTCACCCCAGGCTGCCTTCTCCAACTACCACTGGCAGGCTTTTGGACTTTCAGGCCCAGAAATGGGAGGCTGGCTGTAAAAGTTCAAAACACTTCAAATAGTTCATATATATATATAAAATAAATTTCAAGAGAGAGAATTACCAACAACCTCTGGCGTGGACAGACCAGTCCAAAGCCAGCAGACAAACATCAAGAGAAGAAGTGCAAACCGTGCTGTGCTTCAGCCAGGGTGGCATCTCTGGCTCAACTCTATTTCTTTTTAATTTAGTCTCTTGGTTATTTGTCAAATGTTATTTAGTGTATTAAAGTCATTTTGTTTTTTGGGCTTGTTTGTATTGATTTTTGATCGTTGTTTGTTATTTCCCTGTCTGTTGTATACAAAGCCCACTTTATTATGTGGTTAGGGATGTGGCTACTCAAGGAGGCGGAGACATCAATTTATGCTGCCAGGGAAGTGGCTACTGAAGGAGGCAAAGACACCTGGGTATACAGCTGGGGGAGTGGCTACTCAAGGAGGCGGAGACAACTGATTATGCAGCCAGGGGAGTGGCTACTTAAGGAGGCAGAGACACCTGGGTATACAGCTGGGGGAGTGGCTACTCAAGGAGGCGGAGACAACTGATTATGCAGCTGGGGTAGTGGCTACTCAAGGAGGCGGAGACATCTGGGTATGCAGCCAGGGGAGTGGCTACTCAAGGAGGCGGAGACAACTGATTATGCAGCTGGGGTAGTGGCTACTCAAGGAGGCAGAGAGACATCTGGGTATGCAGCCAGGGGAGTGGCTACTCAAGGAGGCAGAGAGACATCTGGGTATGCAGCAAGGGCGAGTGGCTACTCAAGGAGGCGGAGACATCTGGGTATGCAGAAAGGGGGAGTGGCTACTCAAGGAGGCGGAGACATCTGGGTATGCAGAAAGGGGGAGTGGCTACTCAAGGAGGCGGAGACATCTGGGTAGGCAGGTGGGGGAGTGGCTACTTAAGGAGGCAGAGACACCTGGGTATACAGCTGGGGGAGTGGCTACTCAAGGAGGCGGAGACAACTGATTATGCAGCCAGGGGAGTGGCTACTCAAGGAGGCGGAGACATCTGGGTATGCAGCTGTGGGAGTGGCTACTCAAGGAGGCGGAGACAACTGATTATGCAGCTGGGGGAGTGGCTGCTCAGGGAGGCGGAGACACCTAATTATGTAGCGTGTGGGGTGTGGTGGGCCTCAGCAGTAGTCCAAGTGTTTCTTTTGATTTTCAGGTCCCGCTGCTGCAGTCCTAAGAGCTTCGTGTTGCTTTACTGCTTGTTGAATTTTCTTCTGTTTTTTTGCCATTAATGACAAACCTACTTTTGTTTTTTTGGATTTTCTCTTGAGCTCTTTAATGATTTTTTAAATCTCACACTCTTTCTTCTGATATTTGAGGACATTCTGAACTCTTAAAGCCCGAGCCTCACTCTTAGCGCTGTGAGAGGCCGACAAGCCTGCCTTTTGAGTTTGGGCTTCGGCTGCTTGAGAGCTCAGGCACATCCAGTAGGCCCACACCTGAATCCCAGGCTGGGCTGCCCCCCTTTTTTGTGGGTCTTTGTGAGGCCTGCTGCTCCCCTTTTTGTGTTGCTGAATCACAACAAAGCGCCAGTGTCACTGGGTCAGTAGCTGAAGAATAAGACAAACTCTAATAGGGGTTGTGGATGCCAAGTGACTGGGGAGTCCAAACGAATAGATGGGGTGCCAAACTGGGCCACCTGTTTAATGCAAGGCAATCCGTAATAAAACAAGAACTGTTAGGGGAGTGCCAAGCTGCCACATGCAAGTCACTTCTATCACTCAAGTGGCTCTGAAGAGTGCGTCCGGCTGGAGAGCTCATCGTGTGGTGGTTGACCAGAAGCGGTGGACCTTGTCATTGGTGTCTTGTTGGATCTGTGGAGAGAAGCACCAGTATCATGAAAGGCAGGGTGGTGAGTTGCGCCCTTAAAGTGACCCTCAGATGCCACCACCTGACTGAAAGGCCTCTATTTTCACACTGAGCGTGTTGTTTCTAGCGTGTCGGTTTGCTTTATGTATGCAGCACACTGTTTTTGCAGGTCATGTGACCTCGATTGTCACACCAATGACATAAAGGACATTACTCTATAAACATGATGGAGGTGACACCACAGTGGATTAAACAACTTCAAGAGAATCTTCAGTGTCATTTAGCTTAACAGCCAAGTGGGGCCTCGTGGTTTTGGCTTCGACTCTCGACTTGCATTTTGTTCTTGGTGGTCCCGGTTCAGTTCTGAGCCCTGCTTTGTCTGTCCCCATCTTGTTGTCACCAACTGGTATTTTCAGGGCTCCATGCACCTCAACGTGTCCTTCACTGTTGCATGATCAGGTGGCCCTGCCTCCTATGGCTCTACATAAAGCAGACAGGGCAGACAACTAAATAAACTCCATACATACAACCTAATTAATAAACATCTCAACATTACGAGAATTAACAAGAAAACGATATTCAAAAATGGAGACAGAAAGCCACAAACCAGAGTTTAGAAACATTCCCAGGTCTTCTTGAGTCCGTGAGGACCTGGCCTGTCCCCAGATGTCCCCAGTGTGGTCGCTAGTGTGACCCGATGACTCCTTTGAGCTTCTCCATCTCAAGAAGGTCTCCATTTCCCTGGGAAAGCCAGTAAAGCTCCACATCCATCTGGACTCGGGTCTCGTGTGCCCACCTCGGACGCGATCACAGCCGCTAAGTAAGTCACACGCCGAGGAGACGACTCCATTAAAAGGAAAGGTTAAAAGCCTTAATTGCTTTGTGCTTCTGCCACGCACAAGTATAAATGTCACCCGCTGCCTCCAGAGTGACTAATCAATCAGCTGATGAATCGCTTCATCCCAGACCCCCGGCCACAGGCGTGACAGCACAGCGGCAGCTGGGAAACCTGGGGTCTTGAATAACACTGGCGTGTGACATGTGCTCCATTAAATATGACATCGGCGTAGACGGCGGCATTTATCACCGCAATGCCAAGACGTGCAGATCCGCTGTTTCAGCACCACGCTGTCAGAAGGACAAACGCTGCTCCTCCTGACTGGCACCCATGCCACGCTGTGCCCAAGCATGTCATGTCACACGTCTGCACTGCTATAGTGCGTCTTACTGACTGCATGTTGAGGCCGAAACAAAGCAAAGCCTGCTGGTGCCATGTTCAGAGGGTGAAGCAGCCCTGTGGTCAGGGTGGTCTGTCGGGACCCCCTGCCTGTACTGGACAGCCTTGACTTAAACTGATGTTGAGTGGAGTCTTGAGTTTGATGGTGGGATTCTGTAAGTTTACATAAAGGCCCCTGTGAGCGCTCCTCTTTGTTAGTCAATTACGGACCCCCAAGATGGGGCTCTGTATGAAGTGGCCAGTGACAGAGTGCCAGCCTACCACTATCTCATTTTATATAAGAAGACCACAGCACACAACAGGGCCGAGATAGTGAACTCCAAGTCCCAGGATGCCCTGTGGGGTACCGCTATACTCCAGGGGTGCTGCCATCTAGTGTCTTGGGGGAGGTAGTGTCCAAAAGTAGCTGCCATCCTCCATCCTTCTGTTCTCAGGGCGTCCTGGTCGGGTTGAACTGCCGGCCCATCCATCACAAGGTGAAAAGTAAAAGATGGCAGGAATGCTTTGTGAGGACTGAAACATGCCAGGCCAACACAGTGGCATGGTGGCATGGCTGAATTACATGTAGCTCCTTTTATGGGCCATCTGGCACGGTGGCATGTCTCTCTTCTGTGGCTCCATGACATTATTCAGATCTTGTGTGACGTGTCCCACTAAAATGATTATTTCGATGGCTGTATGGCTCCTTTCATGAGGGTACACCCGTGGGTGACATCGTACTACTCCGTTCTGAGCCTCGAGTCACCGTTCAGGTCCGGCCGCTGCCCCAGTGGTCATCGTGGTCACTCTGAGTGGGTTTATGTCTCAGAATTTGATTCAGAGACATCAGAAAGTGAAAATGAGGAACATTGAGAGGAAAGACAAATTCACTGGAGTCTCCAGTTGTGAGGAAATAAGCAATAAAATAAAGAAGAACGAGGCAGGGGCACGTCTGGGGGTCCGTGTTACTATAGTGGGGGTATTCCTAATAGAGGTCACTGGGGGCAGTCACAATGTTTATGACTTAAAAATCCTGGACAGGCGTCCATCACCGTGACGGGAGAAAAGGCTGAGCGGGTGGAGCAGAAGAGGAAAGGGAAGCAAAATACGAAAGAAACCAAAAGAGGCGAAAGGCCGAAGCACACGCAATAAAACTCAGAGCCCCTCGGCCCTGGTGGTCTTCAGCACCAGCAATCCCACAACTGGAGCCCCCCGTCCCTGTAATATCACACATGGCAGCCACGTCCCAAAGAGCCCTGCTGGTGAGGGGCACAGCCAGCCTGCCCGGGTTGGGGGTCTTTCTACTTTGTTTCAGGTGCTGTGATTGTCAAGTTACAGTCGGAGTTCCTCATTTTATTGCTCTTTTTATACTTTTCATTTTAAACCATTTTTCTGTTTCTTTCTTACTCTTGTACTGCATGTGTGGAAGCCCAAGAGGCGGGGCCACCATGACATCACTGCCAAAGGACCGCCCCCAGTCTTACATCTCCGGTTGAGGTGTCGGACCCCCAGAGTGAGGATGGGCTGGGATTCCCTGCTTCCCTGGTTTTGGTTTCGTTGATCAGAATTGACCTTTGGATTTCTCATTCGGGTTTCCTTCTCTTGAGTGGTCCCTTTTTGTCTCCAAGTCGTTCTTTTCCCTGCTTTGCATGTTTTTGATTGTATAAATAATATAATAAATAATTATAATCATAATAATTTCTCATTTTTTTTTTATCAATGTTTAGTTTTTGTTAACTCAAGCCAGAGGTTTACGGTTATCCTCTCCTAGAAGGCTATTTCCATGAATTAGAAGAACTCACCCAAACCCATTTGTTTTGGGCCTGTGCAGGCCTTGAAGCCTGCCTGTTGAGTTTGGGGGTCTGCCTGCCTGGGGTGAGGCCTGGGCACAACCCTGAAGGCCTTGCTGTTTGTATTTTTTTTACATTCCTCCCATTCCTTGTCGCCATCTTGCATGCTGCTTATCATTACAGTCCAAAAAAGTGAAGGCTGAGGGTTCACCCTCAAAACTACACCTCACGAAGACCATGTGGTGCCAAGCAGCTTCCCTGAAAGTTCTGGTGACAAAAAAGTGCCACCCGATGAAAAAAACAAAATGGTGATGTGATATTCAAATAGCGCAATAATAATAATAATAAAGATCAAGTTTTGGCAGAAAAATAAAATAATTACAAGCAGCACTTGATTCATCATTCTGGTGCAAAAGGAAAGCGAGAGGAGAAGCCAGCAGGGACAAGAAATTCATTTTAAGACGCGCTGCTTGAGAACACGAGACGCTTCACCGTCTGCAGGAAAACGAAATTAAAAAATAAAACAGACACACGCAGTCTCTGGACAGAAAACTAACGTGGTGGCAGAATACAAACAAGAAATAGCTGCCACGTCAGACCACCCGGGGGTCCCGCTGGTGCACCGCGGCTTTCTCTTTATGCGGTGGTTCGCCAACAGGAAGGGACCCCAAACAACAAGCGGCTCCTCTTTGGGCTTCTGACACCCGCAAGATAAGAAAAAAAAGGAAGAAACGCAAGAACGGGAAGTCAGCCCCCTAAGTCCTGACCAAGCTGAAAGTGTTCACCAGGAAGGCAGAAAAAACGAACCTCATCCGTGATTTATCCACAAAGTCGGATGAGTGGGAAATGTCTGTGATAAAAGACCCCCTAAGCCCCCCAGTGCAATGAAATTCAAAGAAAATAAATAAATAAACAAATCAACTTTTAAATGACACTTTCTGGAAGCAAATGAAATTCATATTGAGACTTGCGCTCTGTGTTGGGTGGGATTGGCTCCTGGAGACCCCCATGACCCTGCAGTTAGGATATAGCGGCTTGGATGATGGACTCCCTGAGTTAAAATAAATAAATAATGAATAGCCGTAGCCATACACTGCAAGGGAAAGCAATGACAGCGATAAGCCAAACCCTTCAGATGACACATAAAAACCAACGTCCTGACTCTCTGAGGTCCCTAAAGACCCCTGGACATCCTTTGTGAAGAGTTGGGGGCATCCTGATGTCACCCAGCCTCGTCATTCTGGCCACCCTAAACATCCCTTGTCTCTCTCTCTCTCTCTCTCACCACCTAACAGCTCCCGTGTGGTAAGCATGTTGGCACAAAGATGGCGGCCGTCACATCATCCAGGGGGTCCTACAAAATAGCGGTGGTTGATGTGGCTCCCCATTTACTCAAGAGTTTTGAGTAGTGAAAAAGGCGCTATATAAATGTAAAGATTATTATTATTATTATTGTTATTATTATTGCTTTTATTATTATCATTTTTATTGTTATTCTTCTGTGGCAAGTGGCTGGGGTTGGCACCCAGCAGGGATGCCAGGAAGGACTGGAGGAAGGATTATGCCTCCTCCAGACTGTGAGGGGGCTACCACCCTGGCGGCTTTCGGGACCACAGGAACTGAGCTTGGAAGCTTAACCCTATAGGGGCCCACGGGCACCACCAGGGGCATCCCTGATGCCTGGAAAGTCCTGATCCTCAGCACTTCCACCACACCTGGAGTCGCTGGGGGGAAGACGACCAGGGACACCCGGAGTGCTTCAGGGTGCGCAGCCGGCACTTCCGCCATACTGGAGTGTGCTGGTGGAAGATTATTGGGAGGCACCTGGAGGACAAAAGGAGCCGCCTCCCTCTGTTCAGTGGCTTGAGTCGGGAGCGGAGGAGGGCGGAGCTCGGGAGGAGGAAAGGAGGCGGCCTGAAGAGAAAGAGGCGTCACTGTGTACAGAGGCCTGGACTTTGGGGGAGTTTTGGGGTTGTGCGTCACTTTATTTGTAAATAAGTGTAATAAACGTGTGTGGGTGTTTGAACCATCGATGTCCACCTGTCTGTGTCCGGGCCAGCGTCCACACTTCTTATTATTATTACTTTTATTATTATTATTGTTATTACTATTATTGTTATTCTGATTCTTATTATTGTTGTAATTCTTCTTATTATTTTTGTTATTCTTTTTATTATTGTTTTTGTAATTATTATTATTATTGTTATTATTATTATTTTTCTTCTTATTATTATTATTGTTGTTTTTTTATTATTATCATAATTGCTATTCTTTTTCTTCTTCTTCTTCTTATTATTGGGGTGCCAGCCTGGTTTTGAAGAATGAACAAACGTAGACCCAGTGATTGAAGAGCAGACGTGAGCTCCAAACAGAACGTTCCCAAGAGGGCGGAGCCTAAGGGGCGGGTCCAGCTGGACGGACACCGGAAGTGATGTCAGAGGTGTTCTAGCTGTCAATCATCCGTCCTGCCGAGGGATGGAGAGAGATGAGCATTAGCACACGGCGCCAACCCCTGGAGCGGCGGCAGCATTGCAGTCCCAATTACAGAATCACCTTCAGCGCCCCCTCACCTTTTCATTTTGAAATTAAAAAATCTCTGAAAAGGAAACACATTTAAAAACAAATCAGATGATAGCAACTGATAAACTAAGGGTTCCAGTTTCACAGAGCTTGTATGATGTGGCATTCAGTGACATTCAGCACCCCCACTGGTCACCATGATCACCCAGCGAGGCCCCGTGGACCCCCAAAGCCAAACCCGTCACTACTTTTCCGATGTCTGTGAAAGACGTTTCTCCGGATGTGTTAATTGATACAGAGGACACGTGTATTCATTAATTAATTCACTTGTTTGTTTGTTTGTTTGTTTTCCCCTAACAATGAATATTATTGTAGTATTCAGCCCATTCATGGGGGTCTTTACAGATTTAGAAAAAGCAATGCATGTGTGAATTTGGGAAACTGTGGATCTCCCCACTCGTCGCTAATCCTGCTGAGGGATGGAAGCTGGCAATCGGGATTAAAAACTCCGAGGAAGTGGGCTTTGAAAGTGGAAGGAGGCTGAAGATGTGCGATGAACTCAGCTGGGTCCGTTAGCGTGGTGGTCTCTCTCTGTGTGAACGGACGCTGAGCTCCCCCTGTCTGAGGTCACTCGGCCGCCGGCCGATGTTGGTTTATTCTGTCAGGGCCTTCACGTGTCGACAGACCGCGGGGGGCTTCACTGAAAGGCTCTGTGGCCCATAAAGGAGAATCGGCTTTGCCAGCTTTGCCAGTCTGCGTGCAGTCAGTGCCCCTTTGCTCGCCCCTCCAGGTTTAGGGTTGGCCACTTTCTTTCCGAGATGACCTTCGGGGGGCCGCTCTCTTGCACATTAATGTCCCCCCCCCCCAAGGCTGCCCCCTCTTGCCTTCCCTCCGTCAGCAGAGCCGCAGGCGAGCGATCATCCCCTTTCCATTTAAATGTAAATCTTGACGGTGGGCTGTAAGCCGAGCGTCTCCTCCATGCAGGTAATTTGCGGCTTTAAAGGCAACGCTTTACGAGGGAATTTAAATAACGCGTCCGCACTGCAGAACAACGGAGAGCGGAATGCAGACCTCTTCTGCGCACATCGGCGGACACTCGAGTGCTGCCAAGTGGCAAATGTGCCCTCCCAGCTCCCATCTCCTTCTGTCTTCATGGCTCAGCTGTACGCCAACCCAGTCGCCCGCCGGCCACGGCCAACTGTGGAAGATTCGAACAGTCTCAATTTGGGCACCTTACGTTACGGTCAAGAGTCGCCCAGGCAGGAGCCCACCGCGTTCTGCATTAAGGAAACGGCTGCCCACCCACCGGCCTGCCCTTTCAGGCCATCAGCAGGACTCGAGTACGCCATCTTGTGGTAAGGAGAGAGAAGAAGAGAGCGAAAGAGAGAGAGAGAAAGAGAGATAGCGAGTGAGAAAAGAGAAAGAGAAAAGAGAGAGAGTGAGAAAAAAGAGAGAGAGAAAAGGGGGAGAGAGAAAAGAGAGAGAGAGAAAAAGAGGGGAGAGAGAGAAAAGGGAGAAAAAGAGAAAATGAGTGAGTGAGAAAAGAGAGAGAAAAGAGAGATAGTGAGTGAGTGAGAGAATAAGAGCGAAAGAAAAAAGAGAGAAAAGAGAGAGAGGGGAAAAGAGAGAGAGAGAGGGAAACAGACAGACAAACTGCTCAAGTGCGCCCTCTAGTGTTCAGCCCTGAAGTGACCTGACAGCACAGCTTGTACTCCTTTGGCAGGTCCTGCAAAACAACAAAAGAAAGTGCAAGACCATCAAATAACAGCACAATAAAGGCAGAGATGCCCACCTCACTCCTTCTTTCCTTCTGTCCATCTCTGTTTTTTCTTCTCCTCCTCCTCCTCCTTCTTCTTCTTCTTCCCCTTTCTCCAGGTAAGTCCATTCAGACCCAGGACTACTTTTCCTCTAATTTATTTTTCGTGAATTTATGACAAAAATGTGTTTGGAGAATTTTTAAGAAGACAAAAAGTTTTAAAGGTCAGCTATGTTGCCCCCTACTGGCCATGGCGATGAATTGCAGGCCACCAACTCACTGAGCAACAAGAGAGAAGTGTCAGGGTCAGGCAGTTCTACTTACTATTGGTGGCGCTTGTGGCTGGCGATGTGTGGCGTGAAAGTAAGGATGTCACCAGCCACCGTACACGGGACAATAAGGGCCTTTGGGGGCTTATTTGGCTGTGCCCCCCACCCCCATTATGTAACTGTAGACTGCTGACTCAATGACCCTCTGGAGGAAGGCTCCTCAACTCACTGATCATGGCTCTGGAGGGTGGACATGTGGTGCAGGTTGACAAGTAAGGATTTCATGGGACTCTGAATGTGGTCACTCTAATGACCCCTGAGCCAGTGACACTCTATGGCAAGGACCCTGTGAAAGGACTGCTATCCTGGCCAGGGTGATTGCGACTGGGAGAGACAGTGGAAGACTGCCTGTCACAGCCACACTAAGTGTTGTTGCAAAGTGGAGTCTTAAATATGGCACAATGGTGGGAAGTCTCCAAGAATAAGCCTACAAGACGTCCACCAGTCCGATGTGCTCAGAGCTATGACCAGCAGGCTACACGCCTAGCAACCTCCAAACAAAGAGAGCTTCAGAAAATAAAGCAAAAACCCCACAAGGAGGAGGATCACCAAAAACCCCTGGCTTGTGCACAAAAGGGCAAACAAAGAATCCTTAAAAATGAGGATTTATTTTCATACAAAAATAGAAAATTATAAGAAGCTGCTCTAAAGATCAAAAACAAATAAAAAGAATTTGCCTAAAAGGCAGGCCTGCAGTAAACCCGAGGTCCCGATGTGCAATCCAGGAGTCGCAATCCTTAAACAGAAGTCAGCAAAGCCAAGAATGAAAAATGCAATGCGTACAAAATTCCAAACACAAAGGGAATGACCTCCTGCTGCTGAGCCTTCTAAGCTCTAACCTTAAATAGCCAATTGGAAGGCTCAGGGGTGGTGAAATCAGGGTGGCCCCGCCTCCCTGGGCTCCACTCACAAAGCACGAGGAGCGAGGCAGACCTGAAGAAACCGTGCGTAATGCAGCAATTATTAACAACACTAACAGAAATAACATCAGAACTGACGATACAACATAAAGTCCTCATAAAAAACAAATGACGACAGAACAGCACCCCCTGCTGGAGACCCCATTTATACACCTTCAGGGCTGCATGGGAGTTGTAATTCCAGTGGGCAGCCCCGGTGGGCGGAGGCTTTCCTATCAGGAAGGGCTGGAAGTCTTGGTGTCCTCCACCAGCAGCCATGGGGTATGAGTGTGTGGGGGGGTCAGAGTACGAAGGACTGGAGGAAGACAACACTCAGCTGGAGAGGAAGAGGAGAGGCTGAGGAAGAAGAGGAAAGATTGAAGGGAGAGGGTCCTTTGTATGAGTACGGCCTTTGACCCATACGGTGCCCTCATGGAGGAGTCTGCAGGATGGGACCTCGTGCCTTGCTGTGATGTTTCTGCGTTTTGGGGTATGCGGCGCCCCCTACCTGCTACAGCACTGTAGTGTGCTGTGTGATCGATGGGCTTCTGCTTTAACTAATACCTTCTATAATGTGATCAAAATGGAAACAATGAAGAAAGTCGCAGGGCTAATTCAGCGGAGATGAGGCGGGTGCAGAGCTCCAAGCTGCCTGCACGTTCATCAACACGTGCAAGTGAGGACTCCACTGGACTCTGCATCTGGTCACCATAATGACCGCTGAGCTACTGGCCAGGAAGTGATCTGCCAGCTAGTGACACTCTATGACAAGGACACTGTGGATGACTGGCATTGGTAAGGCACTGGGACCCACACATTATCCCAGTACAATGGATGGCATTGTGAAAGGGAGTCTTAAACATGGCACATTGGGGGCACAACAGAGCTTCAGTGACCGGCCCAGAAGAGGCTCACCCAGTCCAGCTTACTCAGAACTACGAGCGGCAGGCTTCTGGGTACAGCAGGCCCAAAACCAGGAGAGCGCGTGAAGTGCATGCTGGGGTGGGACCTCACGAGACGGCTGTGCCCACCCACCTTGTGTGTGTCTGTTAGAGGATTAGAGTCCCCTCTGGACTCTTCTCTCTTTTTCTTTTTCAAGTGTAATAAACCGTAACATTAAAATGTACATTTCTCTGCGTGATTAACATTGCCTTTGATTCTCAATTACATTTGTCAGAAGTTCCAGGCTTCTTCTTATCTTAAAGAGCATTTCCAGTCGTATTATTAACTCTTGATATCCGGGCGTGTGATTAAACATCTCGGTGCAAAAGTTCATTTTCTACTCCAGCAGCAGCAGCAGCAGCACACAACGGAGACATTGGGCTGGCGACTTTCTCCAAGGCCACTGACAACATTGACGATGCAATGGGTGCCCGTTTCTTTTGGCTTTCCGATTGGAGCCCAGGCGGGTGACGTGACCTCCTCAGGGTCACACAGTGGTGTGCACAGGGGACAGCGGAAGGGCTCCAGTGATTCTGAAATTCTGCCGCCACTCCAGGGGTCCTAATGCTTTTCTCTCTTCCTCCCTCTGCAGACCCGATGATTGACATCACTTCTGGTGTCCGTCCAGCTGGACCCGCCTCTTAGCCAAACTGGCAGTTAACCAGCGCGCCACTGCCTGCCTGAAACGACCAACCAGCCCACCCATCCGTTCTTGAGGTTACATTGAACTTCTCACCCAGGCCTTCACGTTTAAATCTTCATTTCAATGTTTATGGCCCGGCGTGTCCATTTTGCTTTCTCGATACCTTCGTCCATTTCTGACTTGAGTCAGTTCTTAGGGCCGCCGTCTGCTAGTAGGTCAAGGTGGTCTGCATTCCTGACCGGGTTCATTAGAACATTGGAACCATTTTGACGAGATCAGGTCATCCGGACCAACAAAGCTTCCAGTCCAATCCATTCTATCAAATACTGAGGGTCCCTGAAGTCCCCCCTCCACCAGACTAATTGGTCACTCCCTCCATGTGTCTGTGCTTAGTTGTATGAAGAAAAGCTTCAGAAGATCTGGATGAACTCTTCACCATCCCACTCAGAAGCCAAATCCAAATGGAGTCTGATGGAGCGGACACCTCCACCTGCTCACCTGAGTTTGTGTCTGTTGGCTTCACTCGGTGGGCCTTCCTCTCTTCCCAAAACTCATTTCTTCTGCTTCAGGACTGGGAGAACCTGAGTGGCCTGCTCTGGAGTAGCCATCACTGGGTAGGCAGGTGCTCTCACTTCACCGGGGGCACCAGCATGTCTGACATGCCAACTGTGATAGCCAGGTGAAAGGAGCCAGGAGGTGTCCTTTATCATCATCATCATCATCATCATCATCATCATCATCATCGTCTTCTTCTTCTTCTTCTTCTTCTTCTTCTTCTTCTTCTTCTTCTTCTTCTTATTATTATTATTATTATTATTTTATAAATGTATTTTGCCTGCAGTGGGTTGGCGCCCTGCCCGGGATTGGTTCCTGCCTTGCGCCTTGTGTTGGCTGGGATTGGCTCCAGCAGACCCCCGTGACCCTGTGTTCGGATTCAACGGGTTGGAAACTGGATGGATGGAAATGTATTTTGTCTTTGTCTTTCCCTGTTATAATTGACTG
>JANRMT010062796.1:111496357-111521728 GCA_026402145.1 Polypterus bichir lapradei | reverse complement strand
CTGTTATAATTGCCCCCCCCACCCTGTTTTACGTAGTCCCCCTCCCCCCCCCCCCATTCAGTTTAGAAGTATGCAAGAGGATGATGTCCAAGATAAGGGTCAATCTACAGAGCAGACCCCAGTTTGTGAGACCCTTGGAGCAACACTGGAGCACCACCAGGAACAGGCCTGTCACCTTCTCTCTTCACTCTGTACACCTCAGACCAGGTCAGGTCACCTGAGGAAATTCTCCGATGATTCTGCACTTACGGGGTTTATCGATAAGGGGGGTGAGACATGGGAGAGGAGTCAGGGGGGAGAACGTTTAGAATTGCCTTCACCTCAACATCAGCAAAACCAAGGAACCGATTATGGACTTTCATCGCACCAAAGACCCTCCATGTCCAGCCACTATTCAAGGAGTGGGTGAAGAGGTGGTGCGCTGATACTTGTGGGGGGGGGGTCCACATCGACGACAGGTTCGACTGGTCTCATAACATCATACTCACAGTACCAAGAGACAGCCCTGGGAAGATGCCCAGTGCCCGCCTTCAGCCCCCAAGATGGCCAATCCCAAACCACTCCCCGGAAGGTGGAGGCTCCTGCTGATAAGATCTTTGCTCCCTGGCACTTGGTCAGACTGGCATAGAGTTGTTTAAGGTGGCATGAGCAGCACTCCTTTTTTTTTGCTTTCATTTGGTGGCTTGCAGATTAAAGGGGGTAACCTGCTTGGCGCTCCATCTGCTCCTCCTGTGCCACACACAAGCTCTTTGGTGTTTTTGGAGATTAAGCCTTGTGGCCTAGTTTTCAGGATAAGCCTGGGGCTTGAGTTTGGTGAAGCTCAGCAGACTCATCACAGATATCCTCCTAGCAGTCCCCACGGCAGTCACCTGGTCTCATGGCCTGATGGGAGATGAAGTCCTTGTCCCCTCATAAGCCAGAAACTGCAGGGCTTCTTTTCAAGTCACCTCTTCTTTCTTCCTCCAAGTGGACTTTGTTAGTGTGGAGCTGCAAATTAATGACAATCACTCCTCCACGTGTCCATCTTCTGAACGTGCACTGGGCAGGAGAAGACAGCAGACACAAATGACGTACCTGGGCAGGTGTGCCACCCATGGTAAGGAGACACCTTTAAACTGGCACCATGCCAACTGTGACATCTCTCTTGTTGTGTGCTGGTGACACTTGGTGACAAAGTGGCTGGTAGTTAAGGGCCGCTTGTCTTTAAGAGAGAAAATTAGACGTCAGTGCCAGCTTGAGGGCAGTGTAGCTGAGCCATCCTGGCTGTGTCAAGTGTGTTCCCTTGTCCATGCCACGGTGTCAATGGCCGCCCCCTTCCCGAGATCCATGTCTCTGGATTCAGAAGGTATGGTCTGCCCAGCATAGCGTCTAGAGGCTTAGCCTGAATTACTCCCTGTGATCATCCCTCAGTCACTTGACAACAACATGGAGGACCTGACAGCTCCGACCTAAGGAGTCAGAGTGCAGATGGGAAAAGCTGGGACATCCAGAGCCAAGTGCTGTGACAAAGTGCCACAATGTCATTGCAGGCCAGGCGTCTGTCACTGTGGCCGGACACGATTAAGCCATCTGCAGCAATCAGAGACTCTCGCTGTCTGCCTCTGCCACCTTGCCATGCCACCTCCTGCAAATCTGATGTGATGTGTCATCAGCTCACAAAGGCCGAGGAGGCGCACGGTGACAGTGGCTTCTGACTGGCGCAGCTCTTCTCTCTGGTCAATGAGTTTCAACAAGCCCTGCCCATTCTTGATGGTGGCAGCGTGCTGAGCAGACAGGCCCACCCACCAATCCAGCCTTGGTTCTTGTTGCATTGGGAGATCCAGAGAAGTGCAGGAGGTGCCCACCTGGAGCAACGGCTCACCATCTCTCCTGGGGCCGCGTCTCCTTCTGACGTCATATCCGCTGAGGACCCTCGTGATTTTAGGAGCACAGAAGGACTCATTTGTGTCGGATTTGGTCGTTTTGATTTGGTGGTTGCCATCATTTTGTCACCATTGAAATGGCTGTGGCTGGTATGTGTCTGCCAGGGTGTGTTACCTGGCATCTGTTTACCTTTGTAATTATTGATTTCTTTTTGCAAATTGTCACGTATTTACGTCTTATTATGTTTCACCATGTAATGTACTGTTCACTTATGTCCCTTATATTAACAGTGTGATGACACACAGGAGGCGGGGCCACAAGTGGTGACATTTGGGTGGCTCTTCAAGATGGCTGAAAAGCCTAAATGCATTGGGCAGGTGGGTGCCAGGGTCCTCACTGATCAGGGCTGGATGCCTGAGATTTGGGGCTAAAGAACTGGAAGGCCCCCAACACTGGCACTGATTCAGGCCTGGCATTCATTTCTGTTTTCTTCACATTTTTGACTTCAAAGCAGAATAGAAAAGAGGTGAGCATCCCAAAGCAGACTTGAGACCAAAGAGCAGTGGGCCCTTGGTGTCACATACTGTCCCCTTCCAGTGGCCACACAGCACAGCTGCCTTCATGACGATGATGGATGTGAGGCCTCCAAACATAAACCGAGACCCAGGCTCACATTAACTCAGCCAACCCCTGAAATTCCCCCTGCCAGCCTCAGCCAGGGCAGAACCCCAAAAGAAGACAAAATGGCCGCCAGTCTATCAGCAGCCCCACGAAATGGGGGGAGGCTTTTGGGCCTTTTGAGTTTGGGGGCCGGGCTGCCGGAGGTCTACTCATTTGGGGTCCGGCTTGTGGTTTGCGCCATCTCTGAGTTTGTGTTGAGGGCGAGGGACTGAAAATCTGACTTCGAGGTGAGCGGCGGTGGTCCTGACATGAAAGTCACAGAGGAAGGACAAAAGGCTGGTAAGATGGCGGTGGCAGACAGGAAATAAAGGAGCAGGGAGAAGGTCTGAGGTGAAAAGAAGGCGGAGCTTCCAGAAGACACAACACCAAGAGGAAAGCGTGAGGCTCCGCCCAGTTTGCACATGACCGGGAGGCGGGGCCTAAACGCATGACACATGAGGCCTCCCACTCGAGAACGGCTACAGGAGTGAAGGGTAAAAGCAAGAAGAAGTGGCACCCCTCGTTGGCGGCCACACAGACGGCTGCCACAACATCGCCAGGGATTTGAGCACACGGTGACTCAGAGCGCCAGCCACCATGACTCACTGCTGGCATTTTAAATTAAAGCTAATGCGGCAGCAAAAGCCACTTTTACTGTAGAGGGAAACAAATGAACGTCACAGCCTGTGTGGAGGACGCCTCTGGTGTCTCAACTGGCACAGCACGGGCACCGTGGCTGAGCTACGACACAGATTGGGGTCCTGAGGTCATCTTAATTCACACTTCTAAGCCCCAAAAGGCTAAAACAGATGTCAATACACCCATCTGATGATGCGTCCACCTGTCCGTCTGTCCACAGCCTTCTCATTCCAGGCACACAAACACCACCAGGCTGTCACAGGGCACACTCATGCCCACAATGCAGAAGAGTCAATCAAAGCTGGAACTCGGACCCTATATAAACACAATATGACTGTGCTAAGGGCCAGGTCAGTAGGTGACATCTCGGCAGAGACCCCTGTCTTGTGACAAGGGTGGAAGTGGCACACAAAGATAAGGACAACTTATATGTGACAGTAGTAGAAGGTGGCATGGAGGCTCATTCAGGACTCTCTGAGGTAAAAGTAGACCACGAGTTTGTGGCCACCAAGAGGGGGCGCTCTAGGCAGAGAACTTCAGGTGACAGTTTAAGAGGGCTCCATAATTTGAAGTTTGGAAAAACCTCAACCCCCTCCTGAAAGAAGGACCCTGATAAGAGAAGTGACAATAGACCCAATGGCCAGTTCAAGGAGGACAACTACCACTGGGCCACCCTAACCTAACCTGGGTAGCCAGACAGAAGCCCCTCCTTAATAAAAGACACACAGATGTCCACATGATGTTTCCAGAATGTCACCTAAAGGACTCTCAGACAGTGAGAAGCTCGACTCTCTGGTCTGATGACACCAAGAGTAGCGTCACATCTGGAGGACACCAAGCACAACCCGTCACCCGTGCACTGCCATGATAAAGATGCCGTTGGCAGCATCAAAGACTGGGAGACAAGACTGGGACTGAACAGAGCAAAGTTCAGAGATCCTTAACACAAACCTACTCAGAGTACTCCAGACCTCAGACTAGGGTGAAGGCCGGACCCCCCAACGGGGCGCTGACCCCAAACACAATGCAAAGACAACACAGGAGTGGATAAGGGACAATGCAGTGAATGTCCATGAGGTGCCCACCCAGAGCCTGCACTTGAACCAAACTGAGAGATCTGAGAATAACTGACCACCGACAGATGACCACCAAACAGCATGACAGAGAACTGCAGAGATGAATGGCAGCAAATCCCCAACTCCAGGGGGTGCGACGTTTGTCACGTCAAGCCCAAGAAGACAGACACAGCTACCTCTCAATATTTGTGAGTCTGACATCAATTAGTGTTTCATAAGTGGGGACAGATCTCCAAGCTTTGGTGACGCGATGGACAGGAGACGCGCGAATGTGGGACACACGTGAAGAAGGAGTGAAAGGCGTAGGAGGAACGCTGAGAGTCACCATCAAAGACGGGAAGTAGAAAATCAGACGGGAGGCGAGCGGGGCACCTCGAGGTGATAGTCCGAGAACAAGGCTTTAAGGGGCTGCAGTCGAGAGTGGCAACGCCGGGTGGGAGACGTTCAGACACATGTGGGTACCGAGGGAACTCGCCTCAGGCACACGTAGATAACTCACATGTTTAACAGGTCACATGACCAGCTTTTAACACTTTCCAAAAATTCCTAAACTCTCGTTGCCGCTTTGTCGTTCTGGGATATTGAGTGTCACTTGTTGAGGATTTGGGGACACGGCTGCAACAACAAAGTGTGAAAACAGTGGAAGGTCTGCAGGCTTTCTGAAGGTGCTGTCCACAGGTGGCGATGTCAACGGCTTGTGAACTGTTGGGGTGAAGGACCCCCCTTCTCTCCCCAGATATGTTTAGTTACAGAGTGAGGGTCTTACACCTTCATGACTGACTAGCTTCTGTCTGTGCCACCCATTTCCAAAGCTCTGGTCCAAGTGGGTGTCCTGTACCCTCCATTAAAGAACCTTCATAACCCTCACAGAAGTGGGCTCTTCAGAGTGGATATGCCATGTGCTGATTGCTCATGGAGGGCACCAAGTCAGAGCTCCACATGTGGTACCCCAGAACCCTGAGTGCCAGGTGATGCAGAAACTACTGGATCCTCCACCTCAAGACGCGGCCGAATGCCAAGGAGGGAATGATGAAGGAGTCCGATGCCCAGAGTGTCCTCCTAGTTGGACAGGCAGCGTGGATCAGTCTTGAATCAGTTAGAGGTGCCAAAACTTATATCTCAGGGGGCTTCAAGCCCCCCAAAGGTACGTCTATGCCTGTGGGAGCCTGTGGGAGTGGGGGGGCTGCAGATGGGCTGCAGACGGAGGCCTCCCTGAGTATTGGGGTGAAGGCTGTCTGAGTCAGTGCTGAGATCTCCATGGCAAGGATGGATGCCCGCTGGTGGTCAGACCTGCAGCGTCTACAAGGATAGCTCAGACAGACAGACACAAGACCACCTCTCACCTGTCTAGAAGGTGGTACAATTGAGTTTCACAAATGAGCTCAAAGGTCATATGGCACAACAACACTGTCAGGGCACCATTTTTGCCCATATTTTGCCACTCCCTTTTTTTCATTATGGTTAGGATTTGGTACCCCCAGTGTGTGTGTGTGTGTGTGTGTGTGTGTGTGTGTGGCTGGCCTTTGTCTGTGCTGTCCATTTCCAGAGCTCTGGTCCAAGTGGGTGCCCCAGCTCCTCCATTAAAGAATCTTCATAACCCTCACTGAATTGGGATCAACAGAGTGGGAATGCCACTTGGAGTGCCCATGGAGGGCATCAGACCAGAGATTCAGACACAAAAACCCATTGTGTTACCCCAGGACCCTGACGAGCAGGTGACACAGCACTTGATGGGCTTACTGGACCCTCCACCAGAAGAGGGTGACACAAATATCAAGGGGGCATCAGGAGCACAAGATGGCATCCCAGTAGAACAGGCAGGATGGGCACTGCCAGGCTCCTTTAAACAGAGCAGTGAATTCTGGGTGCTTTGAATTATACTCTGGTGTTGACAAATTATAAAGATGAATGAATAAAATGGAAAACCTTCAAAATCAAACATAACTAACAATCAAATGTTAAGACGTTGTAAGAAAGACGCTATATAGCGCCTGACCCGACGCAGATTGGACACGGGAGGCACGTGTAAAAGAAAAAAGACTTTTATTACTCTTCAGCTGGAGGGCACGTCTTGTACTCCCCCCAGCCACAACACAGTCCCAAACACCAGTACAGCACAGCCACTCTTCTCTTCCTTGGCACCACCACTCCTCCCTCGTAACCTTGTCCTCCTCCACCCGACTCTGGCCGATGAGTGGTGGTTGCTGGCTCCCTTTTATAGGTCACCTGGAAGTGCTCCAGGTGTTTGATCACCAAGATCCGGCGGCACTTCCAGGTGTGATGAATCTGTTGCCCACACGGGCTCAGGAGTCCCAAACACAGCACCCCCTGGCGGGACCCAACAGGGCTGCCCCCAACCCCAATTCCCAGGGAGCCCTGTGGGAAACCGAGGCACTACACCAGCCCAGGGGGGCGGCCATCTAGCGTCCAGGGAGAGGTATTGCACTGTCCAGGGCTGCTGTCCCTGAATACAGTGTGCAGGGGCGTCCCGGCTGGGCATGGACGCCAGCTGCCTGTCACAACGATAAGAAGCTCTAAGAAGTCTGACCCCAAAAACAACAAATAAAGATTAAGAAACGAAAGCGGCCGCCTGCTCTGGTGCCCACCACAAGTGAATTCAAGGGGCATTTGATCCATACTTTAATCCTTAGCATACTAGCTGTTCATAACAATCAGGCTGGCACTGCTGTACTGCCCCCTAGAGGCAACTCAGCCAAGCTGGCATTTCAGGTCTGATCCCCCCTACCCACTGTTTGACACATGTGACACTGAATGTGAGCTGCGTGGACCCCCACAGTCACGGTGTTCGGAGGGCGTGAAGCGAGATCTGCTCTGGCATGTGAGGGACTCGGCGCCAGGGCCCTGTCAGAAGAGCAGGAGCAGCCGCATGTGGCTTCACACGTCGGTGACTTCGTTTAGAGACAATTAGCCTTCATGGCACAACTAACAATTTCATTGTACAAGCTGGCATGAAGTAATTAGGCCAAGCCAATTAGTGACTAAATGGCACAATTACTTAACAGTGGAAAATCCAAATAAAAGTCTGAAATGTGTAATCCCCCACACTCCACCCCTCACCACCCCGCCTGGCGCCCACCCCTCCAGTGCTGTTCATCAGATTCAGCCGTGGCACCGCAGCAGCACATCCAGTAAAAGGGGTGTCAACTCATAAGCTGCCTGAACAGACACACTGTGCCCACCCTTTCACCCTGATAGTGCCCATCACTCTGTCTTCTTGCCACTTCATTCTCTCGTTGTTGGTCATTTCTGAACCATCCCTAGGGTCACTTCTGGGGGTGACCACCAGAATACAATAAACCTTGCCAACCTCTGGCCCTTCTTCAGCCCTGTTATCCAATTTTATATTTAAAATGTGTCAACCCACCAACCAGAGGTTGGATTTTGTCTATTGATGCAAGGTGGTGAGGGGTGCCACCCAATGAATAATTAGCCAAAATAAAGCTTTAGCTGATTCTTAGTTGCTACCCCTGCATATTCAAATGCCCACCCCAGGATGCCACCTCTGCCAGCACTACTCTGTCTTTACTCTCTACTGTAATGTAAGGATCCTCACTAACCAATGTGCCACAGTAACACTTTCAGTGACCATTGTGACCCTAGAGGACTATCACCCCTCTATTGGAAGACCAGGATGGATGAAGCGCCCTTAGTTGCCTGTTAACCAAACATGTCGGTCCGTAGGATGCACCAGGGAAGCAGGACCACCTGGATAAAGCCCACAAAGACACGGTGCCCAAACTTCATACAGGCAGGGACTTTAAGCCCTGTATTGTGCTGCGCTAACCACTATGCCACCATGCTGCCTTATGCAGTGTAGTCAGTTGGGGCCAAGTGCAAAGGAACTTGGGAAATGTAGTCTTTGACATACAGTATAATGACTTGGGGTGAAGGGGCACAGGCTGATTGTATCTGATCTGCATAACGTCACATTGTCACTTTCTGCCACCGCAGAGGGCTGGTGGAGGGTGGGGGCATTCCAAACACCCATCCTCCATTGTGTAACTGTCTAGGGCTTGGCTGTCCACCATTATGAAATGAATGAAAGAAAACATTTGAAGTGAAGACCACCGAGGCAGCCTGGGCACATCAGATTTGAAATCCATCCCAGACATACAGTATGTGTGAGCATGTGTGAGCCGGTGGTGGCCAGTTAAGTCCACTTCTAAATGTTACACGGGATGGACCTGCCACCTGGGCATCTATGCTTTGTTTTATATAGCGCCTTTCAAACTGAGCCATTCAAAGGATACAAGAACACCACCTTAAAGAAATGAAATGCGGTGGAGGGGGGGATTCTTGAAATGCAGGTTTGCTCTTTTTATATAGCGCCTTTCACATTTAGTTCCAGAACATGTAGAACCTGTGATGTGGGGACTGAGCCATATGGCAGTGTCACCTGAGTGGCTTGGGGGGAGGGGGGGGGTCAGCAATATACGCGGTCACCAGTCGTGATTTACTGTGATGCACAGCTGAGCCAGGAGCCCCCCACTGCAAGATGGCCTGCCGGAGTGGCTGTTAGTGCCTGCTGCTCGTCTGCCATCACGGCTTCCGCTTTCGCAGTTTTATTTTACACGCTTGCAGACGGCCTTGAAATAACGTGGCATGTGAGAGCGTGGAAACTCGAAAGTCCTGGGATGTCAGCCTCGGATCGGAGATCATCCCGGATACTCCCGGTCTGTGGAGGCTAACGGGCTCAGAGCCTGAGGACCTCAGCAGACTGCTGGGACCCTCATCTGGGGTTCACAGTCGAGCCTCACCTGCAGTCCTTGGAGCGACTCAGGCTTTACCTGATGGCCACCGCTGAGCCTAGGTGACAATGAGAGCTCCGAGTGACACCAAAAAGGGACAAAACTGCAGGGAGGGAGGGAGGAGCAAAGGGACAGACAACAAAAAATTACACCTGTCTGGACGTCACGATCTGCTCCCAAATTCAGCTGGAATTGTGAGGCGGGCAGCTGAGAGAAATGCCAGGGCAGTGGGAGTCACATGACTTGGGGGGTGTTTGACAGTTTGTATGTGTGTGTGTGTGTGTGTGTGTGTGTGTGCTCCCTTTTGTTTCATCAATGTGTGTTTGTATGAGTGTGTGTGTTGGAGGGGAGTGCCTGCCCCCCTAGGTGCCTCTTCCTCTTGCTCTTCTCTCCCGTTTCACCACCAGCTGAGTTGAGGGTCTTCAAAGAGGCGGATTTAGAGGACTGACCAGTTTGTTGACCCGAGGTTTTCATCTCTGGGCCATGAGGAAGGTTCTGTCAGTGGTGTCTGCCAACGTCAGTCTCCTTCATGGCATGCCAGCATGAGGGTGCCAGTTTCAACTCACAAAGATGACAAGAGTTCCCCACTGATCTTCTTCTTCTTCTTACTCTTCATCTCAACCAAGGGACCCTCAAAAAACCCTTGACAGGCAGTCAGATATCAACAGTGCAGAAGAGTGGGCACCACAAGCTCATTTACTGTATATGTGCCCTCCTGCCCAGGCACCCAATGCCCCATATCTGTGACTCACAAAGATTGAAGTGACAGGGGGAGTGGGGAGCAAACCTGCCTATTGGCACAGGTGGCACAGATAGAAGGACCGTGTGAGAGAAGAAAGCCAACAGAAGAGCAGGAGTCAACAGAACAGGGGGTCCAAGAGGGAGGTGAGATTAGCCGTTGGGCCTGGCACATGAAAAGGGGCTCTCACTCACACATAGGACCAGGTGCCAGGAGTGTGGAGGACGTAGATGCTCATTGTGTGTGATGTGTGTGGCATGTGGCATATACCAGCTAGAGGCACAAGTATGCAGATGATCACAACGGGCAGCTCTTGGAGTGGACAGTGGCAGGACCAGTGACAGCACCCTTGGGCACCACAATAATGCTGCCAGTCCCTGTGATATGTCGCCCTATCCTGGAAGGAAAGCTTTTCAGGATTAAACGAAAGTTCTGTTGAGCTCTGTGAAAGGCGCTATATGGAATGCATGTCGATCAACTGACTCCCTCTGTCATTGACTGAGTAGTCGATTCAGTGGGCACCAGACGCTGCTGGACCCTTCCACTGCAGGTCATTCAGGTAGGCAGCGTCTATGTAACGTTCACATGGTGCCCTTCCATGGTTCACCTCATCTCACCTGCTGATCTCTTGCCAGCCTTCCCTCGTCTCCGTCTCCCACCAGACAGGCATGTTGGACCCCAACTGGCACCTCCAGAATTGCATGCCTCCAGCATCACCCCCTCTATGATACCCATGCAGCTCACAAATCAAGCATATCACCCCCTAGTGGGCACCTCGACTACCTCAATGCCAGTATGACCCATTTCTATATCCTGGGGGTCTGCGGATTGGCTATAGGCTACCCTGTGCCCCTAGTACCCTCTTATCATTTGGGCACCTACTTTCAGTTTCTATACAGTTGTTTGGAATCATTTGAGGACATCGCAGCAGAGCGCCCTCTACAGGTATAATCAGCCCGGGACCCAAAACCAGTTAAAAAGTTGTAAACTAGGACCCCAGGCTACCCTTCACTGCTACCAGCCATCTGAAAGTGCCAGCTTCTCACCTTCTGTGCAAGGCGCTTCATAGCTCTGTTCTTAAGCCCCCACTGATCACGATGGACAGAATGTGCCTGCAGCCTACTTGACTTCATTTTATTAACACATTAAACTGCGTCTGCCCTCCTGGCACCAACTCTAATGCCAGGCGGCTCCTGTAGCGGGGCTGATGGCAGGACCTTGGCAGCACCTGCCCATCATCTGTATGGCATTGGTGTATTCCAGTCATGTCCCCTTGGGTTTTCTCCAGTGCGGGTGGTGCCCTCTTCTGGGCTGCTTCCTGCCTTGTGGTCAGCGCTGCTGGGTGGACACCAGCCTGCCATGAATATGTTTATTATCCTGCCATCTTCAGAGTTCACCCCTAGGTGTCACGCCCTCCCCCTAGCTGTCTGGTCTCAGTAGGCTTTGTATCATTGGCCTGATGGTTGGTTTAACCCCTAGGACTGCCACCTGCTGAGTCCGCTGTGCCCGCCTCCCGTTCATCTTCTGTCCACTTTATTCTTTCCTCCTGTTCTCCTTCACATTCTGCCACTAGAGTTTGATCTTCCATCTGCTGCAAAGTACAAATCTGAAGTGGAGGCGGCTCACCAAACGTGCCATGTGGCTGGCACCGTGTGGGCGAGGTGTCAGTTTTACTTTGAACCAGAGGCAAGCCCCGTAAAAGAAAGAAATAGACATGTGTCACCTGAAAGAATATAGCGCCTTCTACTTCTGAGTAAACGTAACTCATCACATGACGGGTCATGACGTAAGCCTGGATTTAAGACCACCACAGCAGGGTATGGGGTGCTTCTGTGAAATCAATGTGGGGCGGGCAGAGGCCCCCAAAATGAGACACTAGGGGGCAGCGCACAGTGCTCTGCATTCCTCCCAGCACAAATGTGCCCCCAGCTCAGGGCGCCCAGGTATCACCAGCCGGCCTCCAGCACGTCGTCAGCATTGTGCCACCTTGGCGCCACTTTCCTGTTCTTGTGAAAGTCACTTGATGGCACTTAATCAACGAAAATTGGCAAAACATGCTTTGGGGTCCTCCAGCTTGTGGTGGTTTAATTAGTTCCTCCAGCAGCAGCCATTAGGCAGGATCATCAGGGCTGTGCCGCTAACGAGACGCGCGCCTCCTTTTGATGAATTGCTCGTTAATAAGGGCCGACGGAGCGGCTGATAATGAGGCGGCCGTGAAGTGCCACGTGCTGCAGGCGGTCCAGTCGTTTCAGGAGACGCGGCGGAGGTGCAAAACCTGAGACCGCCAATGAGTGGCCAGTGAAAAAGTGAAACCTGCCCTGGAGGGACACCTGCTGGAGACTCAGGGAAGTGCTATCAGGACAGAAAGGAAAGCAATGCAGTGCCAGTCTGCCCTGTGGGCTCACTAGAGCATCCCTGTTGGTACTTTTTTACGAGGCCAGTGGCTGAGGTGCGGGGACCACCTAAGGAAAGTGGAGGGTCTCACTGGAAAATGATGCAATATAAAACACTTTGCACGAGGATTAGTGTTTCTTTGATATAGCGCCTTTTACCTCAAAGCCATCAGCGCAGTGATTTGCATCCTTGCACTTGGGGACGCCTGCTGGAGACTTTGGGAATTGCATGAGGACAGAGAGCAGGAGCCACGTCTTCAGAAACCCAGTCAGTCCAAATCCCAGTTTAAGAAGTTGGGACACGAGGGGCTACGTCACTAATTCAGGTAAAGCGATGGAAGTTGGGTGGTCATTGAGAAACTGCATTATATACTGTAAAGCACTCTGAACAAGCACTGGTGTGCATTTTATAAAGCGCCTTTCACGTCACACCGTCATCCCAGTAGCCGTTCAAGTAAACCCCGAAGCGCATGTGGTGACACCTGCAGGGGACTAAGAGCAGCGCATGAAGGACAGAAAAAAGGAGACCAGCCTCTTGTTGGACTACAGCGCCAATCTGCAAGTCCCCGGTCAGTCACATCACAGTGCAGACCCCAGTCAAAGATGTGACTAAAGAGTCACCACTCGAGGACACCTGCCGGGGGACACCATTAAAAAGCCACATGGACCACTTAGCTAAGGATGGTTGAAGACCAAATGTCAAAGAAAAATGACGTTAGGTGCTGTGAGGATCTTTGTTTCTTTTATATAGCGCCTTTCACTTCATAGGCATCGTTACAATGGGAGGAGAGAGAGAGAGAAACAGTGAATCCTACACTTGGCGACACCTGCTGGGGGCCGAGGGAAGTGCATGCTGGACAGAGAAGAGTGCCAGGCTCCAAAATTCCAGGCCAGCAGGTCACACGAGCGCACATCTCAGTTTAAGAAGTGACTGGGTGGGACGTGCCAGTCGAGTGGTCAGTCAGAAATCGCATAATGTGAAGTGCAGCCTTCTGCATGAGAATCGGTGTTCACTTTTTATAGCGCCTTTCACATCCCACACCCCACCCCAGTGGCTCCTACAGAATCCATCCAAGTAAACATTGAAACACACCTGGTGACACCTGCTGGAGACTAAGAGAAGGGCATGTTCTGAAGTACCCTGGCCAGTCATGTCACCATGCAGATGCCAGGGGAAGTGCAGTGGCAGTGCAAATTACAAAAGGAGAAGAGTGAGCTGCCAGTCCTAAAACAGGCCCAGATACACCAAAGACCAAGCAGCTGCCATGTCAGTGGGACGAGTTACTGGCAGAGAGGTTGCCCTGACAGATGGCACAGCAGGCCACCACTTCTCACCCAGCCAGTGTCTCTCAAAGGGTGTTGAGTGGCTGGCGTGCCCTCCGCCTCAGTTTCGGTGCCCATACCTCACTCTGACTGTGAACTGTGCGGACAGCAAGATCAGCACGATGCCAAGATGCTGAGAGGGGGGAGGGGTGGAGGGGCTGGCGTGCCCACCTCCCTCAGGCTTCATTTTCCACATCAAGCAGAATGGAGCAGCAGGGCCCGCGTGAGTGGCGGCTTTGAGTGATTTGTATGCAGACACTGGCCATGCGTCATGAGTGACTGGCGAAGCGGTAATTAATGAAATCCTGCCCCCCCCACTGCGCCCAGCCTGTCACAAAGCGCCTCGCCGGCAGAGACGGCCTTCATTTCATTACTGAATCCAGAGGCGGCTGGCACAATCGGAATCGTTTCCGCTCCAGCAGCAGCAGGAGCCCCGTGTCAGCCTGGCGAGGCCTCGTCGACGCCCGCATGATTTATGGCGCTTCGTCACCCTCCCTCTCCACGTCCTAATTTTAGAACCCCACCAGTTTAATTAATTAGGTGACTGGCACACAGGTGGGCATCTGACAAGCAGCCAGGAGGGATGAGCCACAGTGGGAGTCCAGTCTGGCCAGCAGCAGGCACTGCCAGCAGGGAGGGCTGGGCAATCCAATGCCCCCTACTGGGGAAAGGCTGCAGGTGCCATCCACACCACTGACATTGAGCACGCCATTTGAGCTGTCAGCATCCAGCCACTTTGGCATCATGGCATGTCTCACCTGGGCAGAACTCAAAGGGGGCATTAACAGTTGGCAAAGATCTGCAGAAAGGAGAGTTGGTGAAGAGAGACAGATAGAGGAAGACACGGGTTCAAGACGCTTAGAAACAAGGAAAGGACCAAATGAGGTGGCATGATGTGAAAGGCGCTATATCAAGTCATCTGCACTGGCTTTCTGACATTATCATTCATCCAGGACAGCAGGGGGCAGCATGTCATCTGAGGAGCAGTACAATGAACAGCAAACCCCAAATTGTTCTGGGGTTGTTGATGCCACCAGAGGCCATTGTCTGGATGGCCTCCCAGTAAGTCACCTTTGCCTGGGAATACTGAGGAGAGCTGGCACAAGCACCAGGCTGGCAGGGAGGCCAGGGTACCCTGGAACGAAAATGGCTTTGGAGCTGTTGGCAGAATCAGAATCCCCTTGAAGCCCACCTTAGCCAGGAACATGAAAGGGCAGCAGCTGCCCGTGACTTTCAGTTCACCCTTTAATCATCCCTGCCGTGTGTGTTCCATTTTGAGTAGCTGGACTGGCCACCTTGAAACATTTGTGTCACCTCCAGTAGGGGGAGCTGCAGCATACGAAGGGACACAAGCGCATTACCCAAGAGCTGCGAGGGCTGCAGTGTAGGTGGGCTGCTTGTCACCTCTGCAGGCTCTCAGTGTGGCCAGCTTTAGGGGGTGCCAACAAAGGACATAACATAAAGTAGCAAGCTGTGCCACTTGGGGGCGCCAGTACGCCCGGCTAGCGCCCCTCGATATGCAGCAGAGTTTCAGATTTTATATAGTGCCTTACCATCACACACGACCACTCAAACAAACCTTCTAACTTGGACCCCCAACCCTCCACTCAATGATTGCTAAGCAACGTCAGGGCCAAGGGGTACAACTAAGGGACTTGATGGAAAGGACAGTTAAAGTCAAACACCCCACATTATCTTATATAGCGCCTTTCACATCCTGCCACAATACACGAACGCTGCCAGTCATTAACAGCCTTACACAACGACTGAAGCCAACTCACAGTACGTTACAGAGACCCCCATGACGAGAGGAAGACGTGGGGAAAGCTAGACGACCTGCATGAGGGGGGCTCAGGCGAGACGCAGATCTGCCAAGTCGGCGCGAGGAGTGCCAAGCAACACAATGGCCAGCCTGTGCAGCTCGGCCCCTGGACTGGGGGCTCCGGCCTCAGGCTGGCGTGTCTGACATTTGATTGCACCTTTATCTCTCCACGCCATCCCAGGGTGCTTTATAAGCAGGTGGACTGCAGGGGTCGCCATAGTTCAACATTCTGAACAATGGGCTCAGAGATTTTATATAGCGCCTTTTGTCAGGGCACGCCTAAGTTAACACGTCCTTACAGTATGAGCCCCCCTCGGAAGACACTGGGAGCAAAAATTAAACTTCATACTCTAGGACAGTGGTTCTCAAACTGTGGGGCGGGCGAAGTAACAAAAACGGGGGGGCGCGAAGAATCGAAAATATGAAAAATCCATCTATTGAAACCAAAACAAATGAACTTAAACTACATTCTGATACTAGAAAAATAAATATAGAGTTAGATTAATGTCGATAAGAGTTAAGTAGGTATAATAAAATCTGCATCTATCATATATCATTAATTTAAAAAGAACAAATTGGTATTAGTGGGCTCCTTTCAAAAAACGTTAGGGGGGGTGCGATTAAAACTGTTATGAAAACTCGGGTCACAAATACGTAAAGGCTGAGAAACGCTGCTCTAGGATTTTATATAGCGCCTTTCCGTAATGGACATCAGATCAGATATGACACTCGCCAGCTGCTCAGGTGACCTGCTCATTGTCACAAAGGCCGTCCATGATGGTGGCAGAGCCAATGACTGACCCCGCTACTTTACAATTTCACAACTTCACCACTAGAGGGCCACTTCTAACTCAGAAGGTTCCAGTTGCTATTATGCAGTGTGGCCACAGATTTGACACAGGGACAGTAACACAGACCTTCACCACGCTGGGGGACCCTCAGTGTCCATCATGGAGGCGATTGAAGCAGGAAGGGTGAGACTGGAAGGCGACGGGCAGCAGGGGCTTCTTGGTGAAGTTGAAGTTCTGACTGCTGTGGAGGAAAAGCAAAACTGAAAATGTAACGGGGGGGTCAGCAATGGTCAGCAAGCCAAAACCAAAAGGACCAAAAAGGTGACGAGGTACTTGGAAAAAGCAAAGGACCAAGCAAAGGTCAAAACCACAAGGGACAAGGACACTGAGACCGTGAGGAGGCTGCGCTTATAGCCTGAGAATTAGGGCTCACAGCAGAAGGGGCGTGGCCAAAGGCGTGGCCACAGTGACACTGTAACTGAATGCATTTTTAAGAGTCATATGCAACATGATTTTGGGGGCGTGGTCAAGGACATGGCTATTGGTGACACATAACTGAGGGCCTGGTTAGAGGCGTGGCCAAAGGTCAAGTAGTAACTGAGGGAGTGGCTAAAGACATGGCCACTGGTGACACAGTAGCTAGGACACTTTCAAGGATGTGGTCACAGGTGATGCCGTAACTGGGCGCCGTCAGTGGCATGTTCATAAGTGACACAGTAACTGAGGGTGTTTCTAAAGGCATTGACATTTCCAACATGGTTTGGGGGGGTGTGGTGAAGGATTTTGCCACAGGTGACATAGCAATTGAAGAAATGGTCAAAGGCATAGGTATATGTGACACAGTAGTGGAGCAGGTTTAAAGGGTGTGGTCACAGGTAACATAATAACTTGGGGAGTGATCAGAGGTGATAGAGCTCTTGGGGGCATTGTCAAGGGCATGGCCACTGGTGTCTCAATTAGTTTGAAGCAGTGGCTAAAGATATGGCTACTGGTGACACAGTAGCTAGGACACCTCCCGGGGGGCTGCAGGTGACACAGTAGTTGAGGGCATAATCAGAGACACATTCCCAGGTGACACAGTAACTAGGGGCATCATGATGGGCATGGCCATATGAGACTTGGCATCATGGGCATGCTCCAACACAGTAGCTGGGATGCAGGTAACATGAGGTGATGTGGGCGTGGTCACATTCGACAAGGATTTGAGCAATAATTTAGGGCGTGGCTAGGGATATACCGCATAGTGATGGGGTGTGGTTAAAGGTGCTGACGGGGGCGTGGCCTCTGGCTGCCCTCCTTGATCCCAGTCCTTGTGAAAGGCTCCCTGTGAGCAGCACTGGTCACTCCTTGTTGGTCATTCCATCTGTCAATAAGTGTGAAGGAGTGATTGTTTAAATCAGCCGAAAAATGAGGCATATAGCGCCTTTTCAACACCAAGAACATTGCAAACCAACGTAAGAAAATAAAGCCACAGATTGTAGACCCCAAGTATGAGAGCCAAGACCCCACTGGGCATCAGCTGAGGAGTGGCAGTGCTGTGCTTTGCTGGTCATCCCAGATCCTCTGCTCAGTTTTACTGTAACTGATGACTGGGTGTCCAGCTGTGGTCCACTCCAGCACCTCAACAAGTTTCCATCGATTCAGTGACTGTCGGCGCACATCTGAATGGCAAAGCCGACACATCAAGCACGACGATGGTGCCCACGTGGCCCACGCGGAGATGAGCGATGCCCTCGTTAATTGCGGGTCGCCTGTAATCAGTCTTACCCTTCAGCCTCCTAATAAGATGGAGAGCTTCTTTACTGCTCTCAATTACTGGCCATTGTTGAATTCATAAATCAGGCGGCGCACATCTGCAAGATTAAATGATTTTTCTTTAACAAAAGATTTACTAGAAGTCGGCGTTCTGCCTGCGGATTGATGGATGGCTCCAGAGACCTCCATTTGTCTTCCCCGCTCTTCTCATTCATGGATGAGGTTGTCTCTGTCTGCCATTTCCGTTGCTTGTTTCAGGTAATCAGACTCCGTGTCCCTGTGATTGGTGGCTGTTTCACTCAGATGGCCTGCTGGGGGCGCCGTAGAGCTAGTGAGGTGCAGCGTCAGGGTCACTGGAGGCCAAACGAGGAGACTGAACTGACCACAGGGTGGGCACTCAGTGGACTTGAGGCACCTGCACTGACAAGCACAGCGATGAGGCACCGAGAGGGGCAGAGCTCATCAAAATGGCTGACAGGTGGGGTGAAGAAGCACAGCCTGGGGTGTCTGAGCTCTGGCACCCCTGACCATATAGTGGCATTAGGACAGGTCAACCAAAAATCAACTGAAGAGACGCGGGCTTGGGGTGGTGGACAAGCATTCTGGTGGGCATGGCCATATGAGACTTGGTCTTGGTGCTTCGGCCAAGGGTGTGGTGGCTGGCAGCACAGTATTGGGGTGTTGTCAAGGGCAGGAATGTGGGGTGCGGTCAGGGAAGTGTTAATAAATGGCATAGTGATAGTTACCATGATTGTTGGGGCGTGGCCAAGGGTGTGGCCACAGGTGACATGGTAACTGGGAGCTTTTTCAAGGGCGTGGTGATAGGCGACACGATGCTGTGCATAATCAGGGGCGTGGTCACATGTAGTAGAGGGGTGTGGCCACATGTAATGTACTACAAGGGGACATTTTGAAAGGCGTGGTCTCACGTGAGCCCTGCCCGAATACGGAGGGCAGCCACAATGGGCACAGAGATGCAAAGCAGGGACTCTGAGGAGATTTAAGTCCACATAAAATGCCACAAACCTCCAAGACCTCTTGTCATTTAGCCTTATGGTGACAGCCTGATGGCCCTGACCTCCATTTATAGCTCCATTACTGTAGAATGAATCATTGAAATAGAAGTTGTCTTTGGCTTGTTTACATTCATCGTCTAGGATTGATTGATTGATTGATCGACTGATTATTACATTGACACGATTTTTTTGCTACTTAATACATTTAATATTATTAGTATGTCATTACATGGGAAAAAGCCTGCACTGGTAACACCTGGCATGATGTCCTGGGATGGCACCCTGTGCCATTTTACTTCCAATTTTGAGCACAGTCACACAAGCTTGGGCTTTATATAGTGTCAACCTGCACAGTCTTGAGTGGCATGATGAGCTTGGGCACAAATGTGAGTGTGTACCCAGTGCATCACAGCATCCACAGCATCCATCATTTATTTATTTATTTATTTATTCATTTATTTATTTATTTATTCATTTATTTATTGTATATGAAAATTGGATGAATTGAGGCCACAAGTAAATAACAAAAGTTACAAAGCAGGTAAAGTTTTTTTTAAAATTTGATTATTTTAAGCAGCGCCCAGTTAAAGAGACTTCATTAACAATCACTAGCTGCCCAGTCTCAGGTGGCACACTGGTTTTTGTAGATTCCCAATGCTGGCTCAATCTCTCACTATGCACTAAACACAAAAGAGCAGACCAGCCTGAATAGGCCTCACCTCGGGCAGCCCGGCCACCAAACACAGAAGGCGGGCATGAGGCCTGCTTAGGCCCAAACGTTGAGAAAAAATAAAGGCCTCTAAATGTCACCCTAAGGTGGCGTGTTATGTGCCATCCAGGGTTTGCTCCCCAGGTTGTCTATTTTATTATTTCTCTGTCATTTCACGTATTTTGCGTTACGTCATTTTCATTCTCAGCGTCTTATTTAATGTAATTCAGCATCTCCTGTCGACACTACTGTGTTTTATGGGTGGTACCTTCAAGAGGTGGGGCCAGCATGACATCACTGCTGTGGCACTGCCCTGTGGTTGGACGGTTTTCTTGTTGGACTTTTGCCCTGCCTTTGTTTCTCATTACTGCTGGGTGGGCTTCGTCCTCTTCAGTAAGCCCCTCGTCACTTTGATTTTTCGGCTCCTGTTGGTTTAGATGGATTGATTCTCGTTGTTTTGTCCTTCAGACCAGAAGGTTTACGCTCATCCTCTCCCTTGGAGGCCATTTTTGTGTATTCAAAGGCTCTCTGAGCCCCTGTGGTCCTTTTGATTTGGGGCTCCTGTGCTGTTCTTGGAGACGAAAAGAAAGAAATGAAGGGCAACTCCCACGTACGGAGACATCAGCGAGACGGACAAAGCCGAGCAGACACAAACTCTGAAACTGGAATTACAAAAGGAAGAGTCGAGAAAAAGCAGACAGCGGTGACGGCCATCTGATAAAAAGAAGACGCGGGGGCTGCATGGCAATGAGAACGGGGAGCGAAGAAAACAGAAAAGAAAAAATAAATCAGAAAGAATATGACAAGAATAGCTGGTCCTGGGGGTCCTGAGAAACACTTTAGTAAAGGAAAGGATGAAGAAGAAGACAGCGATGATCAGAGCAGCCACCAGGATCTCAGGGCTGAACTGACATCCACTGTGGAGACCACCAAACCAGTGCTTCTTGACCATTTTGGTGGGGGGGGGGGGTCACCCTTGGCAGACTTGGTTCCATTGTCAGACTTGGGGGGTGTGTAGGGTGTTGAGTGTGAGGGTCAGCATCTATAAAGTCTCCAGCTTGGCCGGACCCCCAAAGATCTGCATACCCCCCCTTAACCTTCTCTTACTAAACGACGTCAATGTTAGGGAAGATGTGAACAACATGGCGACTCACATGAGATACAAAGCAACGATTTCCACTTTTATAGGTTACAGGAAAGCCGTCAGCAGCCACCATCATCCTCGTCATCATCACTGAGAAGATGCCCCATGCAGGTGAAATTAACGCCTTCTTTGGGCTTCTGATTTATTTGTCTGCTTTTTCGACATGCTTTCCTGATTTAAACGGTGGGCTCTCCTTACTTGCCAATGAGATGCCACCATTCAAACATGTAACCCCACCCAGCCGGCTGCCAATCAAACCTTTAGTCCCATCCTTCCTTTTGTTACTGAAAGATCAGCTTCGCCCATTTTCCTGTCACTAAAAGATACGACTCGAAACTCTATTGTCTATTCAAACTTCTAGCCCCACCCACCCATCTACCACTCACACATCTCGCTCCACCCAGCCTGCTGCCGCTCAGACATCTAGTGCCACCCCATTAATTGCCAAACATAGAAATCCCACCCAGCCTGATGCCACTCAAAGATCTGGCATCACACAATCAATTTTCATGCAAACAACTTGCCTTTCTTGGCCTGCTGCCACTCAAACATCCAGCCCCGCCCATCCTCCTGCCACTCAAACATCACTAAGTCTTCTGCTCTTCAAGTGTGTAGAGCCCCCCATTACCGTGCACATACAAGGCCCTGCTAACCCTCCAGCCATCTAAACATCTTATCACAAACTGCTTGGTGCCAATCAAACCTTTAGCCCCACCCAGCCTTGTCACTCAATATTTGTAGCCCCACCCAGCATTTAGAGCTACCTCATTAATTGTCATTCAAAGATCTAGATGTAAAGCCCACCCACCCTGATGCCATTGAAAGATCGGGTCCACCTATTCTTCTGCCACTCAAACATCTAGCCCCGCCCAGCATGCTGTCTTTTAAACATCTTGCCCCTGCCAGCCTGTCAGTGGCCGGCACTACTTTCATTATGCTGAAACGTTTTTATTTTTTATTTTCTTCAAGAACTCCCCACATTTTTGATTTCCAAGCTTTGAAGGGCAGTGCAGAACCCCCTGGGACCCCCACAAGTGCCAGGGTGTTGCCGTGGTCTGCACCACCAGAGGCCTACAAATGCAAACCTTGGTTTGTCCCAGTCGTCCACCCCCCCCCCCCAGCCCCTCGCTGCGTCCTAATCTTTTGTCACCTTGTTTTATAAGTAAAGCCCCCCTGTGAAAGGCGCTATATGAAGCACAGCTTACCTGCCAGGTATTATAAGTGAACTGGAGCCTCCACCGGCCGCTCACCACCGGCCATTCGAAAGGCGCCGTATTAAACGAGGCCCGGTGGGCTGGTGGGGGGGGGGGACGTCCCAAGCTTTCAGCCGGAGGTCTTGTCGACTTCCAATAATATTTAATTACAGGCTGGATAACGGCACTGATTCATTTCTCCATTCAGGTAATTTTCCGCACAGAAGGTAATTGCTTTTGCAGATCAATATGAAACGCTCTATAAATTTCTGCAGTAAAGACGCGTTGCCTTTGCTTAAGGAGAAGCTCGACGGCCGTGTTAAGACTCCGCCGTAATTTTTATGAACGACTTTTCATCAGCCTTGTAATGGCAATGCAGAGTCTCCTCGAGGGCACGCGTGCCCTGATAGGCGCTGCCCGCTCAATCTTAATAAAGCATTAAATATCAATATTGCTACGTTTTAACAAACCTGTCACATGTGTGGCGGAGCTGCTCAGTCAGGCAGCCGTGACAAATGACATTTGCTAGGCAAGGTGGCGAGGGAACCCTCGACGGGCAGGGCATCCACAGTGTGTGGCGTGCATTTCATTCTGGCCCTACTAGGCGAGCAGTGCCAGGGTGCCATGTCAGACTGGGCTGTGCCTGCTCACATGAACATGCAATTGATAGGTGGCATCATATCAATAATAATCAATGAGGCATCCAGTGGTGCCAAGAAGCCGCTGGCATGAAGACACTTGAAATCTTTACGGGAATTTAGTGGCATGATGGCAAATTCTTGATGATGCGTAGGGACCCGCTTAGGACTAAGACACGAAAAAGGGCACGGCCTGACAGTGAGACCACCGGCAGTGGCTTTCTGCCTGGCAGCACTTCTGAATGCTGAGAATTGCGGCGCCCCCAGTCAGTTCATGACTTCACTGAACACAGTCAAAGCTGGCAAGATTCATGCCAAGGTCACTCTGTAGAGGGGGGCCAGTGTGTCCTTTGTCTTGTGCTCTTCTTGACTGGACCCCAGAATGGGCACTGGAGTTATTGTGCAGGGTACAATGGAGGTGAAAGGCGCCATATAAAATAGAATGAGGTAATGTGCTTGCCACCTTATGGAGGTGGATGTGTGGAATGCCACTTATCTGGTCAATTAGAGGAGGCCACAATGATATGTGCCCACCATGCAGATGCAACCCCGGCTGCAAATGTGCCAACCATGGAGAGGATGCCCCTTCATTTCAGGCTTTGCCAATCATTTCTTTTTAATGAAAAGTAAGCTTATATAGCACCTTTCACATTGAGCACCACCACTGGAACCCAACAAAGATGGCAAGGACATATTCAGCATTCACAGTGCCCACCTTCCCGCCAGTCAGATCACAAAATAAGGCAAAAAGACTAAATGATGCCAAATGACCCAATCTAATCATTAGGTGGCTGCCAGTCACTCAGCTTTGTATTCTCACCAGGTGGCTGCACTGACCTCATTCTGCCTGTTGGTGGCAGCGTTCAACTCAAGCCTTTGGTTCAGGCTTAAATTCTGCTACTCCATTACTGTGAAGGCTCTCTATGAGCAGGCAGGCCTTGTTTGTGACCTTATGTTGGCACCAGAGGGCACAGCAGCAGTGAGACTCTGATGTAGAAGTTAAACTAAACTCAACGTTCTCAGCCCTACTGGGGGCAAAAGCGCCACCTTGTGTACAATCAGCTGAGCACTGCAGGAGCCCAGGATCTCTCCTTGTCTCAAGGGTTATGAGCATGTGCCACCTGCTGTGGCAGTGAAAAGCATTTGAAAATGGGCATCCTTCTGACAATGGGCACATAGGGCAGTGCCACCTCAAAGCATTGGCAGCATGTGAACTCTCGGCCAGCAGAAAGGCGTGAGAATTAGAAGGAGGGTCATTGAGTGGAGATGGTGATTTACATGTTCTGCCCATTTGCCATCCGGTGGTCAAACCCACATGTAACTGCAGTGGGCACCATCTCAAAGGACATTCACCCACATTTCACTTGTCCATTTTATTGAGTGCCAGTTTCAGGGTCTTGGGGAGCAGCATCAGGTGCAAAGCTCTGGACAGAGTGACGATCTGTCATGTACCAACCACTAGAGGTCACTGGCGAGCTGGAGTGCATCACCAGTCATGCCATCAGTGGGTTTAAAGCAGTGAAAGGCAAGACAAAAATGTCAAGTATAGACTGGTGTGACAATCCTGAAATCAATAATCCCCTGAGTCTCCAAGAGCTGATGTGTCACGGGAGCCGCAGACTGGCGCCACTGCCATTGCTGCTGCTGCCACACCCGTCCTGCCAAACGGCCAAAGGGCAAAGATCAGCTGCGGTAACAGCAGACACACTCCGCACTTCTCACACTTGTCACTCGTCACCCTGGAATATGGAAAACATGAGTCTCCAAAGCTACCTGTGCAGGTAAGTGACGGGGGTTTGGGGCTCTTCTTCATTCAGAGTTACAACTGACGAGCGAGAGGAGACCACCCAGAGGAGGCTCAGTCTCCTTTATAGCGCCTTTACATTCAGATTCTTCCGAATTCCATCCCATCTTCCGTCTGGAGCTCCACCTCTGCCTGCTGGGCTCATTCCCCGGTCCCTGAGGCCCCCTTTATAGCGCCTTACCTCTGAATTCTCTTCTGAGCCTTGTGTCAGTGAGACCCCGTCACTGTGATCGTCTTGAATTGGCCCCCTATGTCGCCCCCACCTCTAATTCTCTTAACCCCAGTTTGGTCTCTTTAAGCCCCCCTGTCCACAATGCTCATTCACCATTATAGTGCCATGTGTCACAATGACTGTCACCCACCTTTATAGCGCCTCTCACCTAAACGTTTTCCAGCTCCACCTTCATGTGAAGGGTGACCACGTTTATAGCGCCATGTGTCACAATGACTGTCCCTCCACTTTGACGGTGAGTTGCCCCTCTTCAGTCTGGTCTGTATGTTTGCCTATATAGCGCCTTTCAGCTCTGCCTGACGCTCATTTGCCTTTCAAGCACTTTAGAGTTTTGTCCTATTTCTTTGTAGAAGACTCGTTCCTCTCTATAGCGCCCCCCTCTGGTTCACCTAACCCTACCTTTGTCTGTTTCTGCTCACCTTTATAGTGCGTCACAATCTGAAGGTCACTGCTCGACTCCAATTGTCCACAATGCTCATTTTCCTTTATAGCGCCTTTTATTTTCCCCAAACTCTTTCGTTTTTTTTATAGCGCCCCCCCCCCCCCCCCGCTGAGCTTCATTTCCTTAGTGCCCTTCTCTTCTGCTCCTTTTGTGTATTAAAGGTGGGCACCTTTATAGCCCCCCCACCTATTTTAGCCCCACTTTGTGGACTTTGCTTAGCATCAGCACACTCTTCATCTCCGACTGTCCACAATGCACTTTGTCACCTGCTCAGCTGCCCAGTGTGGTGTCGCAGTGACTGTTCTTCACCTTTATAGCGCCTTGACTGACAAGTCTCCCTTGAATTGTTTATCCCCCCCCCCC
>JANRMT010062796.1:111454947-111482211 GCA_026402145.1 Polypterus bichir lapradei | reverse complement strand
AAAAAAGAAAACAGAAAAATCAAAGAGAAGGAAGAGAAGCTCAAATGATAAGAAGGGCATCGCATGCAGTAAGTTGGCACTCCTGTACCCCACTAAGTCTGGGCTTAGGTCCGCCCTTTAGAGAGACACGAGGACCCCAGTGCAGGCACAAAGCAGTCAAGCAGCTGCCCCTCATAAGCTGGGCAAACTCGGGGTCAGTGAGGGCGGAGGGCACAGCCTCTCTGCCATGCCCGCTTTGTTAAATATCAAGAGCTCAAGCAGTGAGAGTTTAATGTGCTCAGCACCCCAATCGCTCTCCCTTGGCACCATGACAACTAACACCTGATTAGATGCCCAGCGCCCCATGCAGAAGCAGACTCAGCGCATACAGAGAGCCCTCCCAAGGGCACCGAGGCTAACAAGCGACTCCTTTACTTCTGGGGGGTCGTCCTCAAACGCACTGTCACGGAGGAGTTAGTTACCCAAGCCCCATAGCGACCTTTCCAGAACAGGATGTCCTTTGCCATGTGTTCAAACTGGACGTGGCGCACTCCGGTGCCATAGTTGGTGAACACGTGTTGGACCTGCAAGACGATAAAGTCACAATCAGAAACACAAGAAGGAGGACAGTCACCGGAAAGTGAGGCCCGTGGGGACAGATACAAGTCACTGTGAGACCCTGTGAGACCCCATGAGATTACGTTCAGTCATTCACCAAGTACCATGTTGGCACAAACAGGCATGACCACAAATGCTGTCCTCCATTAAACACACTCAGGTCTGTGTGTTCACAAAATGTCCACCAACATATTCAGGTGATTGACGTATGGCATCCTTGGCTGGGTACCCTGTGGTCTGCGAGTGGACCCTCCTCAATGCCCCTGTGCTGTAAAACTGGTGCCATCCTTCAGATGAGACATAAAACCAAAGTCCTGACTCTCTGTGATCATAAAAGCTCCCTGGGCAACCTTCAAAAAGAGACACCCTGGCTACACTGCCCACCATGACCGTGTCCAGTCTGAACCCCTAATCACCCCCTGTCCCTTATTGGCTAATGACTTATGACTTCACCACCATGAAGCCAAGGTGAGCCTATTAAGATGTGGCACAGCCTGGCACGCACCTCCTCTAAACTGACACATCAATGCGGACCATACACAGACCCCTTGACTCCGATTGGTCAGTTTGGTTAACTGTGCGGATCATTCGCTTGTCTTGTGTGCTACAAACGTCGCCACCTACTGGCCAGATGTGTGCCCACAGCGTGGTGCCACGCAGAAGTATAAATTAGCCTTAAGAGCCACTGGCACAAAATGGCCACCGTTGGCATCACCCAGGTGGGTGCTACACATTGGTGTTGTCTGAAGTGGCTTCTCCTCCTGTCTGCACTCAGGAATACGATTTCAACTGGAATTTGCATGCTAACCAATGATGTCCCTTCATCTCAGATAGTCATGGGATGGTCGGTGGGTGACATCTTATCCCAGAAGACCCTACAAATTCCAGGGAATTCTGGGAAAGACCACTGAGATGACACCAGGCATCTGGACTCTAAAATAAAACTAAGATGGCGTCGCCACATTATGGTAAACGTTAACAGCGCACTCAACTCATCATAAATATGTAAACAGACGTAATAACCCCAAACGCCGCGGACGTCAAGACAAACCACCAATTCTGTAATTGCAGCCCACACGGCGACCATCGATAAAACAGAATTCCAGGACCCATCTGATCCACGGCACACAAGCAGGACCGCCGAGCAGAGAACTGACAAATTCAACACATCACTCAAAAGCAGAAGCAGTGTAGCGAGAGAAAGACCCCCTGGCAGAGTGGAGCCAAGCGTGAGGGACCCCCACCTGTACCCAGGACTGCTCAGGCTGGTTTCCTGGAATTAGGCCTTCCGTGTGGAACTCCTGAATGACTCGACTGTTGTGGCCCAGGAGCTTCACCGTCATTTTGTACTCTCCTCCCCAAGGAATGAAGGCCGAGTACCTGAAAGACACAACAACACAGCATGGGGGGGGGGGGGGCGCACAATGGTCAGCATCGGGCCACCTAAAGCTGCTGGTCAGGAATGGGCACAAGGCTGCAAGAGGAGGGCACTCTCTCAAATCAAAGACCCCTTGAGAGTCTGGATTGGGGTATGAGACTCTCGTGAAAATCCCAAATGGGGGGTCCAAATGTGGTGAGAGTAAGCAAATGAGGGTCACACAGCATGAACCAGGATGAGAAGACACCAAGAGGGACCCCGAGGTCAAAACCAGCAAACGGAAAAGCAAAACTCGGTAATCAAAACCCGTGGATCGAAAGTCTCAGCCTTCAAACTTCTCCATAATTTGGGGTCACCACAGTGGGTCATCAGTGCCCATCTCTTCCTGTCCTGTACCAGCTTCCTCTGTCACACCCGTCACCTGCATGACCCCTCTCAGCACATCCACAAACCTCCACTTAGGCCTTCCTCTTCTCCTCACACCTGGCAGCAACATCCTTAGAACCCTTCTCCTCTGCACATGTCCAAACCAACGCAATGCAATGCCACCTGAGCTGACCCTCTAATGTCCTCATTCCTAATCCTGTCCATCCTCGTCACCACCAATGCCAATCTTAACATCTTTAACTTAGCCACCTCCAGCTCTGTCTCCTGTGCCACCGTCTCCAACTCATATAACATAGCTGGTCTCACTACTGTCCTGTAGGCCTGTCCTTTCACTCTTGCTGATACCCGTCTGTCACAAATCACTCCTGACACTCTTCTCCACCTACTCCACCCTGCCTGCACTCTCTTCTTCACTTCTCTTCCACAATCCCCGTTACTCTGTACTGTTGATCCCAAGTATTTAAACTCACCCACCTTCGCCAACTCTACTCCCTCATCCTCACCATTCCACTGACCTCCCTCTCATTCACACACATGTATTCCGTCTTGGTGGTCCTACTGACCTTCATTCCTCTCCCCTCATATCTCCACCTCTCCAGGGTCTCCTCAACCTGCAGATCACAATGTCATCAGCAAACATCACAGTCCATGGAGACTCCTGTCTAATCTCGTCTGTGATCCTGTCCATCACCACTGGAGATAAGAAAGGGCTCAGAGCCGATCCCTGATGTAATCCCACCTCCTTCACTCCCACCGCAGACCTCACCACAGTCACACCTCCCTCGTTCATATCCTGTACAACTCTTACGTACTTCTCTGCCATTCCCAACTTCCTCATACAATACCACAACTCCTCACAGTCACCCTGTCATTTACTTTCTCCAGGTCCACAAAGACTCAATGCGACTCCTTCTGTTCTTCTCTAAACTTCTCCATCAACATCCTCAGAGCAAACATCACATCTGTGGTGCTCTTCCCTGGTATGACACCACACTGCTGCTCACTAATCATCACCTTACCTTCTTAACTGAGCTTCCTCTACTCTGTCCCGTAACTTCATGCTGTGGCTCATCACTTTTACCCCCCTGTAGATCCTACAGCTCTGCACGTCCCCCTAATTCTTAAATATCGCCCCACCAGTCCACGTCTTCTCCACTCCTCAGGCCTCCTCTCACAATTTTCCAAGTTTCTATCAAACTCCACTGCCATCTCTCCTAAACACCTCCACTCTCCCACAGGTACGTCATGTGGACCAATGGCCTTCCCATTCCTCATCCTCTTCATCGCTGTCCTCACTTCCTCCTTGCTAATCCACTGCACTTCCTGACTTTCCCTAAATAGCCAATGAGGACGCCAATGTTAGCGAGACGCCATCTTTAAAAGTCATGCGGTTAGGACATCCCGCACAGCGCCACCTTCAGTCACTTTACTGCACTGACTCAAATAAAAACTCGGAGCTGAAAACGTCACCGAAACTTTGGTACGTCAGAGCGTAAGAAGTCGAGAATGGCGCGCACGACTTTTAGAGGTTAATCCGCAAACTTGGATAATAACCGCCCTGACCTTTATACGCCTCTCACCTCACACTTCCTGAGTTTTTATTTTTTTGTTACGCTGTGATGACAGGGATAAAATGGCACAGCCCATGGAAAAAATAAAATATATAGGGCTTTACGGGAGGAGGCACAAAATATTTCAACAACGTGAAATAAACTTTATTTGCAAAAAGGGAACCACAAATTAGAAATGCTCATATTTTAAAAAACCCAAATGGGCCAAACAATAATTACAAAAGACGTAAATGGCGGCTACGAAACAAAACGGATTATAACAGTGGCCAGCAACGAGCATCATGGGTAACAAGAAAAGAAAGAGGCGGAGCTCAAAATGGCGCCATCGGCGAGACACTAAAACACGACAACGTGAAATACTGAGGAGAAATCAGTGACCAGTAACGTACAGAACGGGCCGAAGGAATGATGGCGGTGGTCTCGGCAGGAGGCCGGCGCTCCGCTGCACAGGGGGACTCCTCGTCGACTTTGTTGGTTTTTTATTTCTAGCTGGTGATGTTTGTTAACTTTTACTTGTGCTTTTCACGAGCGAATATTTGGGACCCCCTTTGGTGGCCATTATGGGGTCTCTGAGGTCGAGGAATACGAATCAAACATTTATTTTGTCCAATCTTAGATCCTGATGAAGATTAATTTTTACTTATCGTGTTGCCGTTCTGCATATTGACAGGCAGCGCCATCTTTGTGATTTTCACGTCACAATCTCCTAGAAGTCCCTGAGCGTGTGGTCACGTGATGTCATCGTTGTGACCCCATAAAGGGTCGTATTATGCGCCATGTTGACGTGTTTGGATAAAACTAAACGACTTAACGTGTGCCTCTCGGTATGTTCGTTTTTGGTGCTCTGACGTAACTTCCTGGCTTACGATTCTGATTTTCCGTTTCACGTTTCTAGCTGGGTGAGGGGCTGCTTTGACCCTGGTGAGTACCCCGCTTTGTTCCCATGTCATGTTCTGATCCTGAAATCAAAATCAGAAGAGCCATTAAGTTTGAGGGCCTGCTCAGCACGTCTCAATGGCATCCCCGCACGCCTCCTCCGCGATGCCAACTTAAACTTCTCCAACACAAATGCCACCAGGGCACGTTAGGAGAGGCAAATGCCCCCAGTGAGTAGGCTGCTCTTTCTTTCTTATTGTGGCGTAAAGAGAAGAGATTTAATTTGGTGGACACCACGAGAAGATTCACCTGCACATCACGGTATGATATGTGCCAGCTGTTTTCAAGGAGCCTGTGGACTCTTCCCTGTCCTGAGTCAAAATCAAGACAAGTCCAGCTTAATGGCTGCCCGCCTTGGGAGGGTATGAACGTCACAGAGTGTAAAGCACAGAGCCAGTGGGCAACACCAGTGCCACGTTCACATTACCTAAATCAGAGTTGGTGAAGAAATCAGATCTGAGATCAGTGCTGTTGACGTCACACAGTCGGCCATAAGATGAGGTCGGGCTGAGCAGGAGATGTGCTGCCGTGTTCCATGTTCATTAGCACATAAGGGGGTCTTCTCATTTTATAATGAGACCCCCTAGTGGCCAAGTCAATGAATTCTAAACATCTGACTCACTGCGCTGTAAGGCCCTCTAGTGGTCAGGACATTCGGTTTGGATATACTGAGCCAATGAGGGACAAAGTCAGAGGGCAGTGTGGCCCCCTAGTGGCCATGGCGTTGAACTGTACAATACTGACTCAATGAGCAATAAGGCAGAAGGAGGTCATTCTACTTGGTAATCATGGCATGTTGATTGGCACACACAAGTAAAACATTCGCTGAACTCGGTGTGCAGGACAACAAGGAGCACATCCTGACCCTACACGCCTGCTCATTTGGCCGAGGCCCGGATTTCCTTTCTTTTCTTTGTTCATTCGTTCCTTTGTTCTACAAGCCACGACAGCCGCAAGTGACTGCACTCCTCACTACTGCAGCACCTGAGGGTCGTCAACCATTTAGGAGGACAAGGGGCATGACAAAGTGTCAGGGATTGGGAGAAAATTGAAATAAAGGAAAATGTTAAAACGGGAGCGGGGAGAAAAATGACAAAAATAAAGAAAAAAGCGGGCACAGAAAAGCTAAACCCGTAAGAGGGTGGCATGTCAGGTGGTGAGGACTGGAGGCAAAGGGCAGCGGACCTGACAGCAAACGACGCTAGAAAAAAAATGGGAAAATGGAACTAAAGAGCAGAAGACCCCCAGGTGGCAGCCGCTGTACGTTTGATAATCCCAGTGAGGGCGGCTCGGGCTCATCCATTCGACTGATCAGCAAGTCGTGATGCCAACTGCAGAAGTGCCAGTCAGGTTCAATACCACCTCAGTGTGCTGATTTAAAGTGTTTCTTGCTGTCATTTAAATGCTAAAATGCCACTTTCATCTCAGAGACCTTAGTGGGCCACACGTGGCATAGTGAAGAGGTGTGGGGAGCAGTGCAGCCTTAAACGTGACGGTCAGCACCCGCATCAGGACACGAGACGCACCAAAGACATGCAAAGGGAGAGTGAGAACTGACCAGTCAGAAATGGCGATGTCTGGCTGGTATTCATCCAGGACTTCCTTGCACAGGCCCTCCTTGATCAGGTTGATGGTCTGAGACTTGACGCACCAGCTGGAATGAGAAGAAAATCCATTAACCGAGGGCTAGTGTGGATGATGCGATGGACAACGGGTAGGGGCTGGCATCCCTTTACCTGACCAGGAAGGGTGGCAGCACAATGCAGGCTGGCGGGAGGCGACAATGCAGAAGTGTGTATTGAAGAGCCGTACCCGCCCAGGAGGTCAGGACCACTTGCTCCCCCAACACACTAGGTGGTACCATCCCTGGGCCTCAGTACACGAAAGGATACCCACAAGGCATGCTGGGAACTGTAGTCCAGTGGGGAAGCCCTGATGGCTTCTGTGGGTGCTGCAGAGAGTAATGACCCTTATTTTGTGGGGCTTCCACGTGACCCAGAACGGCTTCCTGCAGACAAATTCCTGGCACTAGAAGTACTCCCAGGTCATTTATAAAGGGGGGGTTTGACAGGCTGCTTCACCCAGGCAAGATGGCATCGGGTGGAAAAGGACAAAGGTCACCTGGGAGAAGTGGGGGAAAAGCAAGAGACTCTAATTGTGTGTATAAGAGGCCTGCTTGAAGGTAATCTTGGTAATAAACTTTTTCTGGGAATCTGTGGCACCCCCTACAGGTCACAATGGCTTACTGAATAAAGGACAGAGCAGGAGATGAGAGTGGAGGTGACAACTCATAGCCAACGTTTAGAAGTATCAGGCACCAAACCGCCATTGTGTGACCACCGATGTGTGCCGTTAAACGACAGCGAACTGCGTCCGAAATGTGAAGTGCTGCCTCCAGACTTGAACCTTCACTCCCTCGGGCATCTGTGGATAGTCGGAGCCGTTAGGCCAATCACGTCCGAGTTTAGACGTCATTTAGAATCCTCCATAGAAGGACCTGTCCGTCGCGTTACAAGTGGGATTTTGTTGGAGCCCATTTAGCGTTTTGAAAAACGACCCAAAAATGTTGAATTATTTCATCAAGAAAAAAGTTACCACATGTAACAGAAAGACAAAAATACCAAAATGCCAACACAAACGTGGCAGGAAAGGCGTGTCTGCCCTCCACGTCCGTACTGACGCAGATGTGGTACCCGTCCTTTGTGTGACGTGTCTGGAAAGAGTCACCAAAACACAAATGCTGCAATGACTGGGAGTCTCAAACGCACTTGACAAAGTGACCACTAGAGGGGGGACATCTCATCAAAAACCCTGGCAAGGTACACAACAGAGGGTCACGTCGAGTCTCCATAAAGTAAAAGGTTTATTTTCAAAGGGTCCGCTTAACAGCAAGTCAGTCCAAGCCATTGTCACCTGTGTGCTTGAAAGGCGGGCGAAGGGCTTAGCACGAACCGTTCCTCTCCTTCTCCTACTGATCCCCACGAAGGGAAGACAACACAGAGTACTTCCTGCTTCCCTTGTCTAACGGCGCCTCCCACCGAGGTCACAATTATTGGACCCCCATCTCTGGCTTTTATAAAAGCCCAACTCCTTTTGTGTTTAGTAGTTTTGGAAGCGGAACCAGACGTTGCTCTGGAGTCATTTATCGAAACTCTGAAACAATACTGGGGGGGGTCTCCATTCCTCCAAACCTTTTTCTGCCTTCTTTGTGTATCTTTACACCATCAAAGACCCCAAGAAAAGTCAAAATGCATAGCAACGGGTCAAAATCCACCAGGACCTGTGGGAGACCCTCCAGACTTATAGAATCTGGGGGTGATTGGCAGGTGGCCACGCCCACAGGACACACAGAAGATATGGAGGTCAGCTCACACACACACACACACACACACACACACACAATCAAAACTGAAGACTGACAGACGTAATCAACGACTCAAGAATGAGCACAAAATGAGGATTTGAACCCGAGCCCGAGGAGGAGCCCTGGCTGAAACAGAGCAGGCCCTCGTCAAAAGGCTTTCTGTAGGTTTGTTTAGTTTCTTGCACTTGAGAGGATCGAACATCAGTGCTGAACCACACAATCGATGCCCCCCATACCCATCCCCATGGTGCTATTCTGGACCACCAGAGCAGAAGGCTTAAGTGACTTCCACCTGATGTCCCCTGGCAGGGACACTGACAGCTGCTGCATTCTTGGCTTGTCTTGTTCTTCCATTTGACTCCAATTGTTTTGCCATTTAGACACAAAGATGGCAGCTTGACGCCGTCACACGACTGCCAGGCCGCACATCGCCATATTCGCCGGCTTTGCTTTCGAGGAAAATCTCAAGCTGTTCTGGCGAGGCAAAGAACCTGCCCATCGTGAAACTGAAACCTGGCACCAGTGAAGGAAATGACAAAGATAAAGGAGGACTCTGCCAGCCCAGCTTTAACATCACCGAGGTGGGTTCTGACATTGGGGTCCACGCACTGACAACGCTGACTATGTATTGGGGGTGTTCACATTCCTTTTTCCATTCCGTTTGTTAATCGTTGTCTCTGCTCTTAGTCCTTTTGTGTGTGGCGGAGTGCAGAAAATGTTGGGGTGCCAACCGCGTCACCCCTTTTAATAAAGCAGCATAAATAGGCAGACAATGGTGCTCGATGGCATCCAAAAGTCATAGGCAGCTTTGCCTTCAAGTGAACAGATTAGCTCAGTCGGCCAGTCCTTTTGGGGGTCCGGCTCCAGCCTTCTAAAATGAGACCCCACCTCCTGGGAGTGCCTTGGTTTTAGGGGCGGAGTCAATTTGCCTTATTGGGTGGCTTCTCTGAGCTGTGGATGGAGAAAGAGAAGCTACGACTAGTGACAGCGCCCCCTCGTGTCCCGGAGTAGTACTGTGTCTCTTACCTCAAACGAGCCCGGAAGGAGACCCCTGATGAGCATGCGTGACGCGTGTTTCTTATTAGTTTGGTTTCTGTTCTGTTTTGTGGGCGGTCCCCCCCAAGAGGTGGGGCTACCTGCCCATCGCCATCCCTGACAGTTCACGGACTGCGCTCGCTGGATTCGGCGAGTGATGTTTTGTGCTTTGGTGTATTTAACTGGACTTTGAACCCCTGCTCTCCATTTTGGACTTGCCTCCTTCAGACAACTCCTGCTTCACCTCTTTTGCTCCGTGGAGCTCCCTGTTAAGAAGAGCTTTTAATGTCAAGTCAGTCTTCAGTTTATGACGGTCCTGTGCCTGCCCAGTCATTTCTAGCCGGGGTTTGACGGCTTTCCCCCTCTAGGGGGCATTTTGAGTCATTTCTGTAGTTTTGTGCGCTTAGGAGCCCTCTGGTGGTGACATTAGCGATTATACAGACAAGTGGCTGAATGACATGTGACGTGTATCAGGACCGATGCAGGCCATGAAGCCTGCTTCTTGTGTTTGGTCCTTGGCATCACTTGAGCCTTGGGGCCTTTCTTCTTGAACAAAGCCTGTTTTTAAATCTTGAGAGACATGCAAGTCGTACCAACAGTCTGATGAATCACAAACGCTGCAGGCCAGGAGCGTTCAGGCCGGCGTGTGAGACGCTGCGCGGGTTCAACAGATGGAGAGCCGGCCGAGCTGCTTTGATGCACGATGACAACAACAACATGGAGCGGCGCACTCGACTCAGACGCTCAGCCTTGAAGATGTTCTCTTTGTTTGGTTTGATTTGTTCTTCTTCTCAGCGATTCTCCGAGCCCCTCATATACAAACCGCACGACTCTGAGCAAAACAAACGTTCAAAGGCTGCGTCGAGTCCTTTCATATTCCAAGTGTGTGCCCGTCTTCTATAAATAGGACTGCATTTTCATAAACGCAGAGTTCAAGAAGAAGTGAGAGAGCTCGTCGATCCCACTTCACCAGTCAGGTCCCCCCATCATTCCAGACTTCTCTCCATCCCCGTTTTCTCTTTCTGTCTTCCCTCTCTAAAGTTCCGGAACCCAAATCCAGCCTCGCTCTGCACTTCCTCCTGTGGGTGAAGTCCTGTATAGGATGGGGGCGCACAGCGGCCTTAAACCGGCGACTTACACGACATCTCCTAAAGGAGCCTTTAGCTCTGGGAATCCTGTTCCTGACGTCTTACTTTGTCATTTCAGTTGTGCGCTGGCGTGACGGACATTTCTATGGTTGTATATTTTATAAGTCCTGTTTGAGTTTCCATAAAGATCACGACCCAAATTATCGATGCACAAAACACGTACAAGAGTGCGTAATTTTAAAGATATGGAGCAGCAAACTGTGGATCACAAAAGAACTGAAAGTGGTGAAGAAGAAGAAGAAGAAAAAGAAGAAGGACACTTTCTGGCTCCTTTCACCAGGCTATCGTGGCTGGCATGTGCCCCTGCTGAAGTGAGAGTGCCTGCCTACCCAGTGATGGCTACTCCAGAGCAGGCCGCTCAGGTTCTCCCATTTCTGGAGTAGTTTTAAGAAAAGAGAGGAAGGCCAGCCAAGGGCTGCTGGGAGGATACCTGTGACGAGTCTGCTCAGCTTCACCAAACTCAAGCCCCAGGCTTACCCTGAAAACTAGGCCACAAGGCTTCAGATACGGCCTGGTAGCCAAAATCACCAAAAACACCAAAGAGCGTGTGTGTGGCACAGGAGGAGCAGACGGAGCACCAAGCTGGTTACCCCCTTTAATCTGCAAGCCACAAAATGAAAGCTAAAAAAAAGAAAGTTGCTCATGCCACCTAAAACAGCCCTGTGCCAGTCTGACTGAGTGCCAGGGAGCAAAGATCTTATCAGATGGAGCCTCCACCGTTCGGGGAGAGTTTTGGGCATGGCCTTCTTGAGGGCTGAAGGTGGGCACTGGGTGTCATCCTGGGGCTTTCTCTTGGTACTGTGAGTGTGATGTTATGAGACCAGTCCTACCTGCCATTGATGTGGACCCCCCAATTATCAGCGCACCACCTCTTCGCCCACTTCCTGAATAGTGGCTGGACAATCATAAAGAGACACAGAGAATCAATCACCGGCTCCTTGGTTTTGCTAATGTTCAGTTGCAGAAAATTCTCAAAGTTCTTCCCCCCGACTCCTCTCCCATGTCTCATGCCCCCTTATCGACAGACCCCGTTAGTGCAAAATCATCCTCAGGTGACCTGACCTGCTGATATATTTCTAGTCTGAGGTGTACAGAGTGAAGACAGAAGGTGACACGCCTGATCCAGTGTTGGTCACACAGTCCAAGGGTCTCACAGACTGTGCTCTGCTCGGTAGACTGACCCTGATCTTGGACATCATTCACCGGCATACTTCTAAACTGACCCCTTAACAGGGGTGTCTGGATGGTACCTGGAGAAATCAAAAAACCGAACCCTCACATTGCTGCCAGCTTGGTCCAGACTTGTGGAGCAGACAGACAGACAAACATGTCCTCCATTAATGACTGGTTGAATTCTGGTCAGGTGATAATGGAGTCTGGGAGACAAAAACCTAATCAATAGCTTTTTCAGAGGGTGGTCCACAGTCAATTATAACAGGGAAAGCCAAAGACAAAATATATGTATGAAATAATAAGAAGAAGGAGAAGAAGAAGAAGAAGGAGAAGAAGAAAAAGCAGCTTCAGGTCTGGAGATAAAGAGGACATGAAACAGGTGCAGTAAGCACTAAAGAAGCAGCTCCTGCAGGGGAAAGCCCACCACAGAGACAAACCTGAGCACAAGTCACAGCAAAAAAAGATGAAGGAAGTGTGGACGGGATGAGGACTATCAGTGGCGATGACCACAGAGAGGAGCTAATGAACTGACTGAGCTCTTCATCAGGTTTGACTCACTACTGTCAGGGCAGCCTCTTCTCTAAAGGTGTGAAGGTTCTGGAATCCCAACTGCCATCTCTGCCCTGTGTGACCTTCCCTTACAGTGACATCACACTTGTGATCTCCAGCCCCACCCCACCCCACCCCTCCACTCCCTGGACTGTGTGTCTCTGCTGATCAAGTGAGGAGAGAGCTGGGCATGCTCGGCATAAACAATGGCTTCAGGGCTGTATAGAATCTGCCCCAGGGTGCTGAAAACATGTGCCAGCCAGCTCTGTGGGGTCCTTCAGCACCTGTCCTCCCTAAATTTACAGAAGGTTCTCCACTTGTGGAAAACTTCCCATGTAGTCTCAGTGCCAAAGAAAGGCACTCAAGTGATGCCAGGGACCAGTTGCTCTTACTTCATACATCAAGACCACCACTGAGAGGGTGGTCCTAAAACAGCCTGGTTCAGAACATCTGGATCCTCTGCAGTTTGCCTATCAGACACGTGTTGGTGTGGAGGATGCTATCATCTCCATGTTCCACAGCGCCTACTCCCACTTGGATAAAACTGGCACCAAAGTCTGAATCATGTTGTTAGACTTTTCCAGTGCCTTTGCCACCAATCTGCCTCATCAACTGAGAAAAAAGCTCAAGGCTTTGAATCTTGACGCCACCACAATCTCCTGGATCACGGACCACATGACCAACAGACAGCAGTTTGTGAGGCCGAGGGACTGACTGTGTGTCAGTAAGGGTGGTGTGTCATACTGGAGACCCTCAGAGAACTGCCCTGTCCCCCTTTCCTGTTTACCCCTCTGCACAGCGGACACCCAGCATAACACCAGCGCTTGCCATCTACAGAAATGTTCTGATGACTCGTCCATCATTGGCTGCATTAATAATGGAGGAGAGTCAGAGTAGAGGAAGGTCATGGAGGACTTGGTCTTGTGGTGTGGGGACCTGCCACTCAATATCAACAAGACAAAGGAGATGGTGGTGGACTTTAGGTGTGCCAAGGAGCCTCTGAGACCAGTCAGGGGGAGGACATGGAGGTGGTGCTACAAGTGCCAGCAAACTGGACTGGTCTGACAACACAGTGGCACCGAAAAACAAGGGTCCCAGCCGACTGGACCTGCTATTGAGATTCAGGTGTTTTGATGTGTGGTGTTCGTAGCTCAACTTACCAGTACAGCCTGTGCCATCACTGGGCAGACGCTGGGCAGACTGGAAAATGCTGTAGAAAAGAGGATAGAGGAGGGCAAATCAAGACGCCATGATGAAAAATCCCCTCCATCCCCTGCAGGAGGCGCTCTACTTTGACTCACAGACTCATCCCATCACGGTGTGCTAAGAAGCACCTCTGGGGGTCTTTACTGCCCACCGCTCTCCAGACTGGTGCTCTTTAAGTTCATTTTACCTTTTCTGCACATTTATTTATTTATTTATTTACTAGATGGGTTCACATCTAAACAATCAATGGAGACCTCAGTGCTAAGGTTTGCAATGCACCATCTGTTGGAATTTTCTTCCTATGCAAATAAATGAGCGCCAATCGTTTTGTACATTTTTGGTGTGTTACCTCTTTGGCCACAACTGCATTAGGTGACCTTTGTTTTGTCACATTTTTTGGCTCATTATTGAACGCGTTTACTCATCAGACTTGACCTGCGTGCTGTGATCGATCTCTTTTCGCTGTTCCGTTATCTCACCGAGTAATAATTTCTATTTGTTTCTGCTAACGCCATCTTTACTATCATTTTTTTGAAACTTTTGAATTTTCGTACTTCCATTATCTCAAACCTGCTCTGGATTTAAAGTTTAAGTTGGAGACTTGTAGATCGACTAATTCGTGTTGCCATCAGGGTGTTTCTTCCCAATGAAGAAGCTGTCACCATCGGAGGCAGCTGAAGGGTCTAAATGAGTGTATTTCCATGTCAAACCAAGATTGGTGAAAGCGAAAGCCACAAACGCGAGTGGCAGAGACGCAGGCCCCTTGGCGAGTGAAGCCCCCTGGGTTTCACTTTAAAAATCCTGAAAATCAAATTATGCTGCAATGATAAAGAACATATCGGTGAAAGGTGCTGTTGAATAAGTAATGGAGCCCCAATAGCCTGGAGCCGGTCTGATTGTTAACCATGAAAACAGGCGTAAACAGTGAAGCCATTCCTCCTCTGGCACGTTGGCGGGTCTCTCCAGGATTATTCAGGCCAATTCATAGGAACAGACAACTGAGAAATCAAAAACTGACAAGAATGAAAACAAGGGAACTTTCTAATGACTTGAGACACACTGGGATTAAGACGTTTAAAGATGCCAATGGTGCCAAGAAGAGTGCCAAGCTCCTTAGCCTCAGCGTGCCCACCATGCAGGCCATCATAGCGAAGTGGAAGGCACAGTGAGCGGGCGTAGGAAAACAAGTCAGAGAAGTCAGAGCAGGGACTCTCAGTGTGACCTGCCGCTGGCATGGATGGGCACAAGGCTACAATAGCGAAGGGGCTGGATGGCAGAGTTACCAGAAAAAAGTCACTACTAAAAAAAAAAAAAAAAAAAAAAAAAAAAAGTCACCTGAAAGCTCGATTGCAATTCGCTAACAGACATCTTGACAAGAGTCCTGTATTCTGGTCTGATGAGACCCAAATGGAGCTTTTTGGCGTTTGTCTGGCGGATGGAAAGGCAAACAGCATACCCATAACTACCATCAACATAATGCTTCTCTAGGGCGGGCACCGAGTCCCCAAGTTCTGTATGCAAGGAAGAACGAATAGTGAGAAGATCATCCAGATTTGGGAAGAAAACCTTCAAACGTCAGCCATGAAATTGGGACTCGGACGACGCCACCACTTTCAGCAGGACGATGCCCCGAGTCACTGTGCCAAAGTAACCCAAGCGTGGTTTGACAAAACGAAGATCGAGGCTTTGCAGTGGCCTATACGGAGAGCCCGGATCAGAATCCCGTCGAAAAATGTGTAGCGCGATCTCAGAATGGCAGCTCACAAACGAAAGCCTTCAAACTTTGCCCAGTTGTTCGGCAAGGAAGAAATGGGAACAAAATGGCCTCCATCCAGGTGTGCCAAACTTGTAGACTGCCAGCAGTTATTGGTGCTGCTAACTGGGTGTCATGCCAAGGGGTCCATTACTTTTACAACAGCTTTGTTCACAACATTGTCGCCCTGCCACATCAGTTTGTTTCAGTGTGCGTCTCCCTATGTGAATGAGCGGGATGGACAGGGAGGACCTTTGTGAGGCTAGGGGGGGCGGTCGCTGGGATTTCCGGGATGGAAACGGATGCACAATCGAAAAGGAGCACGGAAAGGCAGGAAAAGGAAAAATAAAAAGATCGAGCTGCTTTATGGCGGAGGGGAAAGACGTGTCCTGTCTGAAGGCCTGGAATAAAGGGGGGAGGCCACCTCGACATTCCTGACACACTGAGGGAAGCGGACCAGACGGCGGATGGGATCGGAATGAGTGGGAGCCAAAAACGTTTTATTCTGGGATGGGCACGTCTGAGAAACTGAAATATTTGGAGATGTGATAATCTGATAACAAAAAACTAAATTGAGTGGACATTGTGGGATATTTTTGGGGTGTACAGTAGACCCCCGTGAAGTCGCGGTTCAGGGTTCGCGGACTCAGTCGTTCGTGGATTTTTCCTTAGAACCTAACTATTAATTGCTTGTGGAAAGCGCAAACATCCTCCGCAATTTATGGCTTTTTTGTGGCAATACTGTGCTGTAGAGGGAACAGGAAGGAACCGCTAAGGGAAACGCGGCTTGGGATGGTGAAAGTAGCCAATCCGAGAGCCTTATTCATTTCTCCCTGCAGCCGATTGGCTGCTGTCATGTGACGTGTCTCCATCCGAGTGTCCTCGCGTTTTCCATTTTGTTCTTCTTAAACGCACATGATGTCGATGAATCGCCCTGCACCTTCTAAGGAACTGAGCCTAAGCGCCAGAAGAAGTTTAAAACACTCCAGGAGAAGGTTGAACTACTGGATCTGCTCTCGGGAACTAAAAAGTTATGCTGCAGTAACGCGCCACTATGGCAGTAATGAACGCACCGCACGCCACATGAAGAACGGAGCAGCGACCTGGAGTACCGTATCTGTAAGTGCCAATTCAGTAACGACCGTAAGGAATAAAAAGATCGTCAGGATGGAATCTGCCTTGGCATTGTGGATCACCAACTGCAGGAAGAAGAACATCATGGACGATAACATCAACCGTGAGAAAGCAGGGAAATTGTACCAGCAGTTCGCTAGAGGAGACAATGCGGCAACTTCTCATCACAAAGTTCCTGAAACCAATAAAGAAAAGCCAGCAGGAAACCCACAAGAAGATGACCACCCGTCCAAAGATACGACTGAAGAAGAGGAGTTTGAAATCCTCTACATCGTACTGCACATCATCATCATCATCAATACCATTCATCATTGGTAAGTACCCGTACTTTTTATTGTATTTTAATTAAATGAGATTATTTAATAAAAAATAAAATTAATTAATAAATGAGTTTGACATCCGTGGCAGAGCGACTGGCATTAAGTAAACTCCTGTCAATCATGAAGAATCCACTGAACAGGATCATCTCCAGACAAAGGAGCAGCTTCAGCGACAGACTGAGACCCCACACTATGTGACTCTTCAATTCCACCCGGGGGAGTAAATGCTAATATTATCAAAGTTATTGTCTGCTTTTACATGCATTTTTATTTCTATTTAATTTTTTTTTTTTTTTTTTTTTTGTATCAGTATATTGCTGCTGGATTATGTGAATTTCCCCTTGGGATTAATAAAGTTATCTATCTATCATGTATTTACGACATCACACACCAAAGACACCGCGCTTGCATGACTCGCAGTACGTATGGCGGTGACATCGGTATTTTACATTCTAGCAGCGCAGTGCAGGACTGTACGGTAGACGGGTTTACCTGTGGCGCAGTGGTAGTGCTGCTGCTGCTGCTGCTGCTTTGCAGTAAGGAGACTGTGGAGGATTACGGGGTCGCTTCCCAGTTCCTCCCTGTGTGGATAGCGCTTTGAGTACTGAGAAAAGCGCTATATAAATGTAATGAATTATTATTACTACATTCTGTTTTTAGGTAACGTATTCATGTATTAAGATGAGTTTGCAATGAAATGAAAGTGCTTTGGGTGTAAACTGTATTTAGGGTTTAATTATAAAAATAGACATTCATTAAGCACATCCAAAAGTCGCGGTTTTTCACAATTCACGGATGCTCTAGGAGCGTAACCCCCGCGAACTTTGGGGGTGTACTGTACCTGATTTTATGATATTGGTTTACTGGACATATTGGGAGAGGGAGTGCGGTTTTCGGAATCGGTTTTATGTACGGGGAGTTTGTGGGATTGGAGATGAAGTACTAATTACATTTTATTTGCTGAATCTTCTCTCTGGATCATGTTTTGTAAAAATCACTGCCCGGGGTTTGTTTCCTGCCTTGTGCCCTCTGTTGGCTGGGATTGGCTCCAGCAGACCCCCCGTGACCCTGTAGTTAAGATATAGCGGGTAGGATAAAGGATGGCTGTACAGGCGGCACGGTGGCACAGTGGGTAGCGCTGCTGCCTTGCAGTAAGGAGACCCGTCTGGGTTCGCTTCCCGGGTTCTCCCCGTGTCTGCATGGGTTTCCTCCCACAGTCCAAAGACATGCAGGTGAGGTGTATTGGCGATCCTAACTTGTCCCTGGTTTGTGGTGTGTGTGTGTGTGCCCTGCGGTGGGCTGGCACCCTGCCCAGGGTTTGTTTCCTGCCTTGCGCCCTGTGCTGGCTGGAATTGGCTCCAGCAGACCCCCCCGTGACGCCATAGTTAGGTTGGATGGATGGATGGACTTGTATTAGTGGATGTCATTTTCTGCGCCGTGGGAAGGGGTCTGAAGACAGTTTGGGGTTGACCTGCAATCTGTAGTTCAACTTTCACTATAACGTTAGTGAGGCGTAGCGGGCACAATCGCTGCAACACGACTGTCCATTCGCCAAACTCTGAATGTTTCAATATATGTACAAAGGGAAAGAAATGTTCACCGTCATAGTCTGCATTTGTGATTTTATAGGCTGTGAAGATGTCAGATGGAAATACGGTGGCTTTCCATGGGGGGTCGAATACGAGTTCAACCCACTGATATGCTTGGAAGTTACAATTAAACAGCAGCACCAAACAGCCATCGGGCGTAACGTACAAAGAGCCGCGAGTATCGTGCTGTTCGCTCCGGTGATGTTAACGTCTGCCTTCTCAGCTTTATGGACTCTGGTGACTCGTTTCAGTTCCTCTAACAAACCCTTTCACCTCACACGGCGTTACTGGGCCGAGTCTCAGGCCGCCATTTTGGTCAGACGTCATAATCCGAAGTCAGACAAACTCAGAATCTGACGGACCAGGCGCCCGAGTTTGCGAGTGTCAGTTGAGTTTTCTTTGCGTTCTCCCGACTTGGAGGTCAGAAACTGCGAGTTCCGAGTTTGAATTCATAGTGGAAGTCCAACGGGACGTCTGTCTGTTTTAAAGTTGACAAGTCTGCAGATCCGCCATCTCCAATGGGAGAGTTGGACATTTTAAAATTTTGTCCTGGGGGGGTCAGTTAAAGATATCGCAACAAAAAGCGAACTGTTACAACAAAGAAAGTGCGCCAAATTTTAACAAAGTCGGTCCACCTGGGGGTAGAGGCGCTTCATGGAGACAGACAAGACAGGCAGACAGTGCAGGGCGGGCTCACCTTATAACCTGAACACACCTAAAAAAAGGACAGGAGGCCTGCAAAACACCTAAAAGACGGGACAGGACCTTCACTGGCCTGCCTAAAGACCACCACAAGCAGCCTAACCCCCAAACTCTACAGGCAGGCCAAAAAATGGGGATCTGTCTGTAAAATACCAAAGATATCCCACAATACCTCCCTTGGCAAAGCAAACCCAGGATCAAAGGTCCGTCCAGATTGAGAGACGCGTCCAAGGAAGGAATCTTTCAAAATGCAGGAAGCTAAACACCCACCACACGTCTCTAGGGTGCACTGTTGTGGAGTTTGGCGGGTGACACGTCACACACCATAAACCACGAGTGCCCATACAAGCACCTGGGCGCAACCCATCTCTACCAATTTAAAAGCCAGTAAAGTCAAAGAGGGGGTCCTTACCTAAATGACGACACAAAGACCGAGCAGACACGATCTTCGGTTACCGTATGTTGAACCTAAGGAGGTGGGCCCACCCTGACAAAGCCAGGTCGGGGATCCTGCACTGGTACAGAGCATTGCCACACCCACCACATGATGAAACAGCTCACCATAAGGCAGACACGTGGTCCACTCCCATCCTCTGGAAATTGTCACACACGTGCGCATGGGAGGAAGCTGAATGGACCAAATGAAGGTAATTCCATGCCAGGCTAGGGGGTGGCAGGGTGCACTAAACCTTCCTCTGTTGTTTCTGCAGACCAAATATGGGAAATTCTGCCCGATTCAACCCTAACGACACCATGTCCGGCTCCACCCCCAAGAATGACATCACTTCCAGCTCCCTGCCTTAAATGACCCGTCACCTACCATCACAGTCAGTTACCTCATGGACTTTCAAAACCCCATTGCAGCCTGGGATATCACACGGATGGCTGCCCCAATCCTTTGTGTGTGTGTGTGTTGAGGCTGCTTCTTTCACATCTGTCTGCCAGTGCCAGGTGTTACGTGGGCATCCACTTGGTCTAGCCGCTTGGGTCCTCAACAATGAGCTGGATCAGCCTCGGGTAATTGCGCCACAAGGCTGTAGTGTCATAACTGAGGCTCCCTCACAATGCGGGTCAAGTGCCTCATTTGGGACCCCGTGAGCAACACCAAGTCAAACCAGTGGCCCCCAAGGATTCTCTGACGAGACCCACATGAAGGAGTCCAGTCTTCATCTCAGGTCACTGGAGAGCGTCCATGTCTCACAAACAGGGAGCACCAGGAGTCTACAGACTTTAGTGCCACACACCCCTCCTTTCCAGTGACCTCATCACCCCCCCATACTTTGCGGAGTCACATGAATGTCACTGCCGAGGTCAGTAAGCCCCTCAACGAGGTTGACACTCAGACAGACACACTGCTGTGCCCAAGACCTCATTAAATGTTGGTTTTTATCAGGACCCTCGCAAGCCCAGATCCTCAGAACCCTCACTCAGAGCCCCCATTGACTCCATGAAGATCAGAGCCTTGAGGTGCCAATGAAATGCCAAGGTGTCAGTTGGCTCTTCTGCTGCTGCTCAGAGGCTCATCTTGGACTCCTGATGGTGGAGCGTCTCTTGTTTTGCTCACCTTACTGGTTTTTTTGACTGGGTGACGGACTTGGCTTGGGTTTATTTTTGGTCTACCACTGTGCCCACTTTTATTATTAAGAACCCCCCCACCCCCGCCCCTTGGCTCCTTTTGGTGTGCAGGTCACTCTCACTTGGAGGGTTTTCAGGCCCACGCCACGTCTCTAGGGTGGTCTCTTGAAGGTAAAGCCTGTTGTGGAGTTCTGTGGTTGACACCTCACAAGTCATAAACCACGAGACCCAAACAAGCACCTGGGCAATATGCCCCTCTATTATCAATTTAAAAGCCAGTAAAGTCAAAGAGGGGGTCCTTACCTAAATGACGACACAAACGCGGTGCGGACATGCGGCAGGTCCTCTGCTGTGACGTCGATAACTGACCAGCCGTCTCCTCCATTTTGGACCTTCCAGCTGTTCAAGGAATCTGAGGGAACAACAAAACAGAATCAAATACACGGTGGTCAGCACCTCAGGGACATGCTGATGGGCTTCAGAAACACCTGAAGACCCCGGCTTGGTTGAAGACTGTCCGTTAGACTCACTAAGGACATCTTGTACAATGTAACAAAAATCTGACAAGGCAAGGAGGGAGTAAGTACCCCGGTGCCACGTGGCATTTGACATTTTGGGGAGACTTCTGGGGGCTCCAGGCATATGATGTACAGAAACAAACACCTGGCAAGATGAATATGATGTTAGGATCATCATGCGGTCCTTCTTGACATGACACGGGTCACCACTCATCATTAGTGAGAAGAACCACCAACTACAAGTCAATGCTTTGGGCACTGGGGGGCACACTGCCAACTAATAAACACATGAGGGGTCCCTCGTTGGCTCAGGAGTTTAAAACCTGATGGCTTCACCACTAGGGGGCCACAGTGTGAAATGAGAGGTTTAGAGGCTCCTGAATGCAGTGACATCCTGACTTGCATGTGCTGCCAATCAAAATGAAATGCCACCTGGGCCATAAGTAGAAGAACATCTACCTGGCGACTCGGCGACATCAAGGCTCTGCAGTGTGAGGGGCACAGACATCCGGTCAGAATTCTTCAATATCATCGAGAGCGGGTAGCAGAGAGACGCTAGTGCTGGTGCTGCCCGCCCAGTTGTCACTTTACAATTCAGACAGTCGAAAGGTGGCAACTGTCCACGTGTGGGTATTAACGGCTGCAGGCGCCCATTAATCTGGACATATCTCAATCTAGACACCTCAAACTCGAGGAGGGAAGCGTCCAGGGACACATTACATGAATGTACCAATTAAAACGCCACAGGAGAACTGGCTGACCTTGAAGCTCAAGGGGGAGTCCACCGAGTAACAGGCCTCTCTGTAATACACAGGAGAGGGGGACCAAGCATTTTAGGGGGGGCACTGCCTGTACGGTGGGCTTCAAGTTCTACATAATGTCACACTGAGGTTAGTGTCTGTGGTCCAACCTCACTCGGTGATTTCTTAAAATTTATAAGACGTGTTGAGTCTCTGGTGGCAGAAAACGTCAAGGATTCTGTCTGTTCGGCGCCAACTCGGCTTTAGTTTTACTCCTAGGGTTCGTTTTTATGATCATATGTGGGGATTTTGCTTTTGTTATTCAAAAATGTATTGCGTGATGGACAGCCGGCATTTCAGCCCGGCCGGGACGTCCCTCAACTGAAGAAACCCACCTTTTCAGGGCACTACATCCCCACGGGACGCTAGATGTCAGCTCCCCTGGATGGAAATGGCTCCTCAGATTCCCGCAGGGCAGTATGGGACATGGAGTCCGTCTCTCCAGCCCTGTTGGGTGCCGTGGGTGCCACCAGGGGGAGCTCACCGAGAACCAGAGGAATATTACCGTGACGCTAACCCAGAACAACATTTATTTATTTAGCACATTTTCATACAAAAAAAAAATGTAGCTCAAAGTGCTTTACAAAATGAGGAATAGAAAAATAGAAGACACAATGAAAAATAAAAATAAGTCAACATTAATTAACATAGAATAAGTAAGGTCCGATGGCCAGAAAAAAAAAATCCAGATAACTGGAGAAAAAAATAAATAAAATCTGCAGGGATTCCAGACCAAGAGACCGCCCAGTCCCCTCTGGGCAAGAAGTACTTCAGAGTCACGAGGACGGAAACACGCAGTACTTCCGGGACACCTGAAGAAGGCGTTTGACTCGGAGAAGGAATACTTCCGGGTCATGGACTTTAAAAAGGATTGTGGGAAACCCAGCAGATTAAGCCGGAGTTGGGTGGTACAGGAACGGAGCTGCTGGGAGTGAAGGATTGTGTTGTTATTGGATTATCGATTTATTAAGGAGAATTGTGGAGTGTGCTGTGCTTTGTGCATTTTATTCAAAAATTATTAAAAATATTCTTGGTGCTTTTAAACGGGTGTCCGTCTGGTGGCCAACAGCGCCTCTAGCGTCCACAATTGGAAGAAGACGACTTAAAGGCGCTACCGTTAATGTCACGTCTTTTTGCAAAGTCATCAGTTTACTTTGTTTGCTGCGTTGCCATAGCACTGCCAGGCACAATCAGCTGTACGTATACGGCGTGTGATGTCATCAGTGCGTCTGCATAAAGGTCACCCGCACATTCCTAGGCCACCTGAGTTTGCCGATGAGACCCTCCACATTGCCATGTGAGATGACGGTGACAATCACAACTGAATTTAGGTCGGCAATTTTTGACTCTGACTGATCTTCTGGTCTGACTTTATCAAGACAGCATGGCAGCCTGGTAACCAAAATGGGCACCACACAGATAAGCCAATAAGCACCTAAAATAGTGAGAAGGGCCTCAACCCAAGCAGCAGGCCTACCCCGGCCCAAAACGACCACGGGTTCAAAACAGTCAGTCATCTGAACACAGGGTCACGGGGGGTCTGCTGGAGCCAATCCTAGCCAACACAGGGCACAAGGCAGGAACAAACCACCAGACAGGGCACCAGCCCAGGTTCAAAACACAGACTTTAAAATGTCCACAACATCCAAAAGGGCAGAAAGGAAACCAAAGAAAGAAAGAAACTTCCTGGCCAGCAAAACTAAGTACTTGAATGTTCTGTAAGAATTTCTTAAACTATGAAAGAGCAAAAACAGATTTTGATAAAAAGGTAAAAACTGAAAGCAAACAAATCCAAACACAGAGAACGGAGATGGCACCTAAAATAAAAAACAGAAATCCGCCCATCCATCCATTATCCCAACTACAGGGTCACAGGGGTCTGCTGGAGCCAATCCCTGCCAACACAGGGCACAAGGCAGGAAACAAACCCCGGGCAGGGTGCCAGCCCAGCGCAGGGCACACACCCCCACCAAGCACACACTAGGGATAATTTAGGATCTCCAATGCACCTCACATGCATGTCTTTGGACTGTGGGAGGAAACCCACGCAGACACGGGGAGAACATGCAAACTCCACACAGGGAGGACCAGGGAAGCGAACCTGCAGGTCTCCTAACTGCGAGGCAGCAGCGCCACCACTGCGCCACTGTGCCACCCAAAAGCCAGAAATCCAACCCAAAATTCAAAACGGCAGAATGATTCATAAAACACAACCCACCTTCAGACAAAGATGAAGATTAAAAACTCACTGGGGTGCCAGCCATGAGAAGACATAATAAAAACTCAAAATGAATAAAAACACATTTGATAAATATCAGGACAAAACACCACCAAGCACAGAATTAATAACATAATATGAAACATTCAATTTGAATGAAAAAAACACCTAAACAAACAACAAACAACTCTGGGTGTCCCATAAGAGCCTCAGTCGACGGCAGTCCTATTGGATCAGGGCACTTATGACCCGCCCACATATGGGCTAGGCGTGGAGCAACAGCTCATCCCGGAATTAAGGAGTGGAAAAAAGGGGGAGGAGCCCCACTTCATCCCCAGTGTAAAAGGTAGACTGTGGGTGGAGCTTAAATCCATCCCAGATGTGAAGGGCAGGCTAAGAGGCGGAGCAACAACTCATTGCAGATGTAAGGAGTGGAGCCAAAGGCCAAGACAGACATCAAGAGCAGACTGAGGGGTGGAGCCTCATGCCATCCCAGACATACAGGGCATCACGATTTGCTGATTACATTTCATCTTTTCTGCTCTAAATCAATGATTTCTGGAGGTTTGTTAACATCAGCGGGTACCATGGATTTCTTGTTAACATCGCGTATTTCTATTTTAACATTATGTGTTGATTTATTTTCCAAGACACCATTTTGATTTTCTGTGGTCACCTCCAGCTTGTGACACCCGTTGCTATGACTCAATGACAGGTTGCTAGGCACATCACATGACTGCCTTGGCTTGACGATTGATTAGGCAGCACTGCACAGTCTAAAGTGTCCAACATTGTGGAGAACTTGTGTAAAGGTTTCGGGTGTACTTTGACGATTGGGGAGTGATTTGGGTTTGGTGAACCAGTTGCTTTGATTCCTTAGAATTTTTCCCTCAGCCTGCCTGACTGACCACACCTCTCTTTAAAACTTCCATTAAGTGGCCTTGGGTCAGAACAAAGAGGTCCAGAAGATCCCAGGGGTAAAGGGTGGCCAGAAAGGTGGAGTTTGGGCAGCTCCCCAGCTCACCCAAATGTAAAGGGCAGGCTAAGGGGTGGATGTCTGGTGAGGGCAGAGAAACAACCAATCAGGCTTAAAATGGGTGGTCTAGAGGGAGGAGCAACAGCCCAGCCCAGATGTGACAGTAACAGATGTAAAAGAGGAGACTAATGGGGTGACATGACTTAGGGGTGGACATCTGACTGAACTGGAGGGCAGAGAACCAACCAATCAGAGTTAAAAAGGGCGGTCTAGAGGGAGAAGCAACAGTCCATGTCAGATGTAAAACACAGTATGTGGGCGGAGCCCCAGCCTATTGCAGATGTGACAGTAACAGATGTAAAAGAGGAGACTAATGGGGTGACAGGACAGTCCATCTCAGATGTAAAGAGCACACTGGGGGGGTCTCACCTTCACAGGGGTAAAGGGTCAACTACCGTGAGGACAGTGAACTGGGGGGCCAGGGGGGCAGACAAGAAGGTTTGACTTTGGGCAGAGAACCAGCCCACCTAAGATGTTAAGGGCTTACAGGGGTGGAGGTCCGTCTCATAACAGATTTAAAGAGTGGTCTAAGAGGTGGAGTCCCAGCATAACTCCGATGTAAATGGTGGTAGAGCACCAACTCTTCTTGGATATGAAGGGTAGACTAGGGATGGAGGTCTGGCACATCCAAGATATAAAAACAGACTAAGGGGTGCAATGCCAGCCCATCATAGTCATAAAGGGGGGTCCAAGTGGGCAGAACGTCAAACGTGCCTTAGACGTAACTAACAAACTCATCCCAGGGCGGACTGAATGCCAAGCTGCAGTCCACTCTCATCACTCACTTCCTTGAACGAGTCGGCTTTACCTTCTCCACAGGGATTTTTGATGAGGTTCCTCCTGAAGGGATCCTTAAGACAAATCTTCTTCCAGTTGTGGACGCGCGAGATGGTCATTTTATGGTACCCAAAGTGTGGCCAGTCTTTCACATACTTGGATTTCCAAAACGCCTTGCTTCTCAGAATGTTGCGCCACCGCCTGCAGACGTACTGGCATCTTGTGAGCAGGGCGGAGGCTGGCACAAGGCTCAAGATCAAACTCAGCATCTCGTTGGGCAGGTGAATCAGGTATATGGCGTCTTCACCATCTCTTCCAGAGCCAAGGCTGACCTGCAAAACAAAATGGTGGATAGTGGAAAAAAAAAAGTTAGATGTTCAATTTGGTTAATGTGGCAAAGTCATTAGTGGTTAATTTAATAGTGGAAAAAAATACGCTGTGTGTGCGCTGGTATGACCCACCCATCTTCAATGGCCTCACCCCAGACAGCCTGACCCCAAACTCTACAGGCAGACAGGTCCGAAAGGGTACTTGGCGTCAAAAATTCAAAATGCTACTTGAAATGTCACAAAGGGAAGAGAGGCAAAGTGCTCAGAAGTGCCCGCCTTCACTTAAGATTAGTAACGGAGACGGCGACATTAAACATTTCACTGAGAGCAGTTTACCTGTGAGAAGTCTTACTCCGCGTACCGAGGACTTTCATTGATTTGATGTTTAACTTGTGGGGACTTCATACTCAACTCAGAGGTGTGTATCTAGAGTACAAGCTGATTGGTGGAAATTTAAATATATTCAAATGTGTTATGTAAATGAGGCCAGCTGATTAAAGGGAGAGTTTCTGTTCGATTTCACCAGTCAGCCAACTTACTGTGAAGAAGGCAAACCGGGGGGGTAGACCGGACCACCTGTACAGGGCGGCCATGTTTGAATTTAATCTTCAACATAGGCTCATTTATTTTGTGTTTTCCGCATACAAAAAATACTCATTAACACCTGACAAGGGAGAGGAAGCGTAAAAACCACTGGCTTGAGAGGCGAGTCCAAACACCCAGTTTTTAAAAAGGAAATTAAAATGTGGATTCATCTTTGACAGAAAAGCGACAACCAGAAGCAGAAAAGGGTTTGGATAAACAGACAAAAAAAAAAGCAACCAATCACAAACCAGGCAAGCAATCGTCACCACCATGTTAATGAAGCAGTGAAGGACATCAAGAGGCCACCTCATTGTAGGAAGCCAATGTGAGCACAAATGGAGGGGTCTCCTCGTGAGTTGGCGTCTCGATGGACCCCCTTTTACTTCACCGTTCAAACAAGCAGACAAATGAGTGGACGTCAAATATCTGAAGAGCGGTGGTCTGGTTGAATGCTCAGGAGCCCACCTACCCTGTCTTGTCCATGTTGCATATTGTGAGGTATTGCAGACGTCCGTGGGCTCATCATGCCCAGTCCTGCTGACACCCACAGGGGTCCTTCACTTAGAGTCCGATCCCCAAACTAA
>JANRMT010062796.1:111382981-111419746 GCA_026402145.1 Polypterus bichir lapradei | reverse complement strand
TCTCCAAAGCCGCCAGTAAGTTCCCCATACCCCTCTACCTCGCATACAGTGAATCTGACGTCTCCAGAGCCGTCAGTAAGTTCCCCACAATCCTCTACCTCGCGATTCAATAATTTGTCTATAACGGAGCGTCCAAAATTTAACAATATCGAGATTAGACACCGGTTCAATTTTTCTGTGGCCTACACACTTGATTCATTCGCCGAAGTTTTTAATCATATACACGAGACCCTTCAGCAAATATTAGACAGTTTTACGAGCACTTTGAATCCTATGGATCTAGTTCAATTAGAATTACGTGCCGAATCTCTCAACCCCAGTGTTTTTTTCCTAACCCCCGCGGGCATGCTTTCTGTTGAAGACTTTTTTAATCAAATTGAATTACTTCTCCAGAGTCACGCTACTATTTTAGCCGATTCTAGTCTGACGCTAATCGTTCAGGTGGTCAGGGTTCCATCTGGCGGCGATGGGGGTAGACGTAAAGCCTGTTCCCTTTTCAACGATGTAATCCTTCAAAAGAAACGGAAGCACCTATGGATCTCTTTTAACCGGGATGATCAGTGTTGTTTTGCCAGGGGTTTGCTGGCTGTATTAAACGATAGATTCAGAAACAATCAGAAATTGTGTGAACAAGAGGCTCGCCGTCTGCACGTCGGGGTCGGTTTATCAACGGATCAGAAAGTAACGTTTTCAGATGTCGAAAAATTTGAGAGGTTACTAGGAATTAAAATTATCGTCTGGTATAGGGAACTGAACACCAGCGCTCTATTAAAATTTGAAACGTCCCGGGTCAGAAAACCAAAGACGGCGTTCCTGTTTTTGCACCAGGAGCATTATTATGGCATTTTGAATCTAAAAGGCTTTCTGGGATTTTCCTACGTCTGCGATTTCTGTTACACCGGATATTCTAAACCGTCACGACATCGTTGCGAACAGCACTGTGACGTCTGTTTATCTACAAACTGTCGATTGGTTGACGGGGAGGCTTTTCGATGTACCGACTGTTGTCGTTTCTGTCGATCAAGGGCTTGCTTCGAGCTCCACAAAACACCGAAATGGAATGAAAAGACGCGTCGGTCTGAAAGTATCTGCGACGTCTTTAAAGTCTGCGCTCTCTGTTATGAGAGATACAGCTTGAAAGCTGGTTCAAAACCTCACAAGTGTCGACCCAAACACTGTCGCGTTTGTAGAGCGGCTGTGAAAGAGTCGGATGAAAATCATCAGTGTTTTATTCAAAGCTTGCCGCAAAGACCAAACCACGAAAAATACGTGTTTTACAATTTTGAGTGCCGTCAAGATGACGGTACTCACATCCCCAATTACATTCACTGCATGCATTGGAACGGGCAATCGTGGAGACGGTCCGGCGAGGACTGCGTAGCAAAGTTCTTTCACAGATATCGATGTCCGACATACAAAGATTACACGTTCATAGCTCACAATTCTAAGGGGTATGACGGATATTTCCTCATGAAATATCTCGTCGAAAGCGGGCAAACTCCATTTGTAACATCTCAGGGCTGTAAATTAATGTGCTTTATAGAAGAAGATTACAACTTGAGATTTATCGACTCGTTGAACTTCTTACCTATGAAATTGAGCAGTATGCCCAAAGCCCTGGGATTCCATGCTCAAAAAGGGTACTTTCCCCATTTCTTTAATACCGCTGAAAATCAAGATTATATCGGCCCATACCCCGAGCCTAAATATTACGGCATTCAACACATGATGAGCCAGGAAAGAGAGGAGTTTTTGTCTTGGTGCGACTCGATTAAAACCGGTACCTTCAACTTTAGACAAGAAATGGCATACTATTGTCGAAACGACGTGGCTATTTTGAGAACTGCGTGCATGAAATTTAGAGATGAAGTGGTCAGTATCGGTAATATTGATCCTTTTCAGTGTATGACCCTAGCTTCTCTCGGTCTGTCCATGTACAGACAAAACTGCATGCTTGATAATTCAATTGGAATCATCCCGACTGATCATTACAAAAGCACTCACAAAGCTTATTCTAATGCTTCTATTCAGTGGCTAATGTTTCTTTCCGACAAGGAAAAAATAAACATTCGACATGCGTGGAATCACGGTGAAGTCAAGATGGGGTCCTTTTATCTAGATGGTTACGCCGAAGTTCAGGGTGTCCCTTTGAGTTTGCTGGCTGCTTTTGTCACGGTTGTCCAGAGTGCTACGATGCGCAAGCCAAGCACCCTCTTACGGGGACGTCTTATGCAGAATTGTTTAAAACATTTAACGACAAACTCAATAAATTGCGTGAAAACTTTAATCTGACGGTGAAAGTGCTTTGGGAACACGAATGGGAGCGCATGAAAAAAGAGGACGCGGAGCTTCAGGATTTCTTAAGACGCTTTGAGTTTCCTGAACCTATCAACCCCCGTGATGCCCTGTATGGGGGACGCACCAACGCTATCAAATTATATCATAAGGTTCAAGGCGACGAGCAAATGCATTATTACGATTTTACAAGTCTGTACCCCTACGTCAACAAAACAAAAACCTACCCGATCGGTCATCCGACCTTTGTTTTTGAAGAGTTTGCCGATCTTAAGCAATACTTTGGGCTCATTAAAATCACCATGCTAGCCCCGCGCAATTTGTATTTTCCGGTCCTCCCTTTAAGAATTTGCAATAAATTGATGTTTGTTCTGTGCCGTACGTGTGCAGAAACCCAGACATCCTCCGACCTTTGCCGTCACAATGATCGGGAAAGGTCTTTAACAGGAACCTGGTGCAGCGTCGAAATACTCAAGGCCTTAGATAAAGGGTACAAAGTTTTAAAAATTCAGGAGATATGGCACTACGAACAGAGTACCGCAGATTTATTTTCCGATTACATCAAAATTCATCTTAAAGGCAAACAGGAGGCCTCTGGATGGCCATCTTGGGCTGTGGACGAAGCGTCCCGGCAGCGCTATGTTGACGACTATTTCTTAAAAGAAGGCGTATTATTGGAGCGTGAAAACATAGCCTCCAATCCAGCCAAGAGACAAATTTCCAAGTTATTTCTGAATTCTCTTTGGGGAAAATTCGGTCAGAAGCCTAACCAACTGACCACGATGTTTGTTAAACACACCCAAGAATTCTTTCATTACCTGTTCTCAGACACGTATCGGGTCTCCTATTTTGTCTTTGTCAGTGACGAAATCGCTCAGGTGCAGTGGAGGTATGCGGATGACCGATACGTTGTACCCGGCCCTGTCAATGTGGTGATCGCCGCTTTCACCACGGCCTATGCCCGGCTAGAATTGCACGATTTGCTGGATCGTTTAGGGCTGAGGATTCTGTATCATGATACAGATTCCATTATCTTCACAGCCTCGCCCGGACAGTACACACCGCCGCTCGGCGACTATTTAGACGAACTCACCAGCGAGCTACATCCTGATGACTACATAGAAGAATTTGTTTCTGGGGGTCCAAAAACGTACGCGTACAAAACGTTCAAAGGCAAGGTCTGCATGAAAGTAAAGGGTATTACTCTCAATCACCAAACAGTTCAAGAGGTAAACCTTTATTCGTTAATGGATCTAGTGCATAGTTTTGTAGAAAACGATCTCACAAAAGAAATAACCGTTCATGGTACGCAGATTCATAGGAACAAAAAGACCCTGACGTTGCAAAATCGTCCACTCAGAAAGAGATTCAGAGTGGTGTACAACAAAAGGGTTCTCTTGCCTGATTTCACATCTCTCCCCTATGGATACTAAAGAGGGCTTTGATGTAAGACTTCAACACCCGTTCTCAAAAATAGTCTCGGGACCCTCCTGTTCGGGCAAATCGCATTATGTGAAAAAGCTTTTGGAACACACAGAACATGTGCTTTCTCGTAGCCCTGACAATATAGTCTGGTTCTATAGCTGCTGGCAGCCTCTGTACGACGAACTATTAATCCGATTTCCCAAAATCAAATTTTTGGAGGGGTTACCCGCTTCCTTAAGCGACGATGAACTACTGCCGCCTGATCGAGTTAACTTGGTGATCATCGACGATTTGATGGAACAAGCGAGCCATAGCCAAGAGATAGAGAGGGCCTTCACAAAATATACTCATCACAGGAATTTGTCCATCATTTACTTGGTCCAAAATTTATTTTTTCAAGGCAAGAAAAGTAGAACAATAAATCTGAATGCCAATTACATCACTCTTTTTAAAAACCCGAGAGATAAGCTGCAAATCACCAATTTAGCGCGTCAAATGTACCCCGGTAAGATGAAATTTTTCTTGGAGGCCTTTGAGGACGCTACGCAGAACCCTTACGGTTATCTGTTGGTGGATCTGAAAGCCCAGACGCCTGACGAATTTTGTTTACGTACCGGCTTGTTCCCTCCCGATTGGCCTGCGGCGTACGTCGTGAAAAGATAAAGACGTGCGATTTTCCGAGTATTTGAAAAAGAGACGGCATGTCGTGCAGAATAAAAAGAAATCTCCTTCTGCTCAAGACCCTGCACAGGGTCTCCTGTCGCCGAAGAAAAGCTATGCTGAGCGAGGCTCCTGACGATTTCATTTATGCTCTGGCCGAGATAGCTCTCAATACTTTAAAAGGCCATGTCCCCCTGACTTCCAGACAGTTCAAGTTGCTGAAGAAGCATCGTTGCGCCGTTAAAAAACTAAGCGATAAAAAACAGCCCGTTAAAAAGAAAAAAGCCCTTTTAAATCAGAAAGGAGGTTTTCTCAGAGCACTATTAAGCGCTGCCATTCCTTTCATTACTAGTTTAATAGCATCGAGAGTATAAATATGGAATACACGCGCAAGATGTACCTGGTCCCTCAACAACAAATGGCTCAGTGGCAACAGAAACCCCCACTATCCAACGATCTAAGAGCTACGGAAAGTGAACTGGATAAACAAATGAAACTCATACTTGAACGCGATGACTTGACCGTCGATGCAAAAGTAAAACTTTATACGACCGTCTTGCAAAGATACCTTACCTTTGTGAAAAAAGCGGATAAAGAAACCGGTTCTCTGACATTATTGATGCCTGCCGAGAGCCAGGAGGTGCCGCCAGAGGCGCTCAAAGATGCGCCTAGTACCCCAGAAGAACGGGTGTACGGTGAGATTTTGAAAAGTGTTCCTGATAAATCAAAGAAATATACTGAAATAATTTTACAGAAAATGTCGCATCACCCTAATACAACCTATTGGAATGGCTTGGGAGAGTTTGTGTTTCGTGGAGAAGCGTTACCCGGAACGAATATGGTCGATCTAATGCGGAACTTAACCGCCCGTCACAACATACCGTCCTATCGGAGACCTAGGGGGTGGAAAGAATTTATTAAGGCCCTGGCCGGCTTGAACATTCCGACCTCGGCCGTACCAAACATAGATACTAGAGAACTTGTAGAGAGTTTCAAACCACCCTCCCCAGATGAGGCTTCTGCTGTCTCTGCTGCCTCGGCTGCCGCGACGTCTGCTTCCGATACACCTGTTGGCAGGAAAACCAGATCTCGCAAAAAGAATGAATGGATTCCTTATTGAAATGTAATTATATTTTTGTTTAATAAATTATTATATTTGATTACAAAGTTTGCCTATTCTTTATTAAGATAATTACAGGGCATAGAACTTTGTATACAGGGATGATCCTGAAAGCTTCTAGAACTGTTCTTAGACAAGGTGTTGACAAAATTTTGAACCATATCATCATTCTTGGTGACTTCATTAAAATACAGGTTCATGACCTCTTCATAAGAGCGTCCTTTTCCTCTGTGATGCAGGAAAAAAATACAGTGTTGTCCGCAGACGGTGGAAAACCAGCTTTGAAGCTGTCGGGTATGGTGAATAATTTCTTTACAGTTTCTGTTTAAAAAGCTGTATATTTCCTCAGGAAAATAGATAAAGTCTGGTGGGGTTCCATAGGAATAGAAAAATTCTCCAGTTCCGTCTTCTCTGAGATGTATCGCCAGCCAGTGTTCTCCGGGTTGATTTTGACGGTGAGTATTGACGATGATCATGGCTGGGAGCTCCGTAAGTATCATTTTAGGCAGCTCGTCGCACGCCAACACTCCGTAAAACAGATTTTCTGTGTACGGATTACTGGACATGAGTTTGTTGATCTGCAGGGTGTTCATGCTTTTTTAGTAATCATAAAGTATATTTCTTCTCTGGTTTATTTCAATAATGTTGTCAAAGACCGAGTACACTATTAGATTCACAGTATTGGGTAGGGGTTGCCGAAAGCGGATTTCAAATCTCATGTTCCCAGTTTTCATCAATGAGAAATGGTCTCCGCATTCTTGATCGGAGTCAAATCAAAGGCAAACAGGGTGTAACCTTTGGAGAATTCAGAACGACTGATAGCTAGAGGAAGGTCTTTCAAGTGCTTTCCGGTGGCCAACACAAGGTTGTAATATTCTCGAGCGGTGATGTCATTAGCAAAATTGGGTTGAAATGGTTTTGCGGGAATCTGCTCTCCGTCCAAATACAAGGCCAGGAATTCCACATGGTTATGCTTGAAATTGAAGGGGTTTCTGGCGTAATCCCCAGAAAAGGCATCATTATCCACCATGCCTAGGACCACGTACTTGGGTAATTGTCCCAAGAACAGGTTCTCCTGATTGCTCACCTGTATCCCGGCCGGTAAACTGAGAACTTTCATATTCACTCTTTCCACAGGGTACTTGGCGTTGGCGTTTGTGAGTGCGTGCCCCAATTTCACTGCCGCTGAAACTTTAACTTTCTTGACAAAAAGAGAAGCGGATAAAATGTTTACTTTGTAACGCTCGGCAGCTCCGGACATCAGACAGAATTCATTTTTGCTCCGCACCATTTTTATTCTGACGTCCACTCCGTTTAGAATTAATTTTTCTTGAAAAAATAGGTCGGAATGAATAGATCCGAGGAGTTCTACTCTCTTACCCTGGGCCGTATAACCGTTTCTTTTTTTGAACCCCTCATTCGGTCCGTCCAAGGTTGTGTTTTCATGTTCGTTGGCCGAGTCTTTGTAAAAAAGACTCGTACCAAATTGGTACTTGAGAGTTTCACTGCTGTAATTTAACAATCCTTCAAAAAGGGCCCTATACGGGTAAAGGTTGGAACTCTGGGATATTAAGCGATCTCCCAGGGTTACATCCACTTGTGAAAATAAAGCGGCCATCGGATAATTAGCAAAGGCTACCTTGGCCACGGGGGGTGGATTAGTTCCGTCGGCATTGACGATTTTGCATCGGACGTGTAGAAGCGTGTTATTCAGGTCCAAGTAGTCTTCCCCATCCCCGGTAATCAGAAACTCCAACGGAGCGACTTCAGATAGAGCTGAGAGAGGGGGGACCTCGACATAGATGCTTTTTTCTACACTAGTCTGAGTATAGGGTACAGTAAACAAGTCCAGCTCGGATTTCACACACTCTTGAGACATTCGATGAACGAAAGACATTTTGAGTTAAAAAATGTTTTTCGATTTCTTTTTTCTGCGGGCATGGGACTTGTCCTTGTGGCGGAGAGAAGAAAATGAAGTAAAAGCTGAACGGCGCGTCTTTTTGATGATCGGGGCTGCTCGTGACCCAGGAGGTCTCTTACGTTTAGTTTTCCTCATCACCATTAGACCCGCCCCAGCTTGATTTTCTTCGTTTCCTCGAGTCATCGCTCCTGACATGGCTCCAGCCACCACGTCTTTGACAATATTCTTAGCGGCTGATTTAATGTGCGGTTTGACAATTTCGAATCCTCTTTTCAAGAGAGGCAAAGCTCTTCTAAATAGTCCTCGAAATATCCCACCGATCCCAGAGCCATACATCACTGGGGATCCAGAGAACCCGGGGAGGCCGTTACCGGCTTGGGCTTCATAATAATGCACGTAAGGGCTAGGGTCCAGGTAAGATCTCATCTCTGTATTAGTCGTGTATACACCTCTTGGAGGGTCTGAAATGTAACTTGACTATGACCTTGCCAAACTGAAATGGAACCGCTTTGTTCTGATCTGTCTTTATTTCAATGGTCAAAGTATCAAACTGATTCTTGCTGACCGGAACGTAGTGCGGCTTGTCGTAGGTGATTGTGGTAATCTTATTCATCTCATCCTCAATATGTACGCATCTCAAGAGAGGGACGTAGCTGTCTCCAACTCTTTGGTGAGACACAATGTCGCTGTAGACGTACAAGGAATAAAACCCCGCTCTAATATCCGCGGGGTAAGGAGCTTCATTCACCAGACCAATAGTTGTGTCCGAATGAGCTCCTAGAATCCTACCTAATTGCCCCTTGACATGCAGAGTTTCATCCTTCACAGTGTTTGAGAAATAGAATCTACGCTTTAGACCGCTATAGCGGAATTTCGTAGTGTCTGCTGAACGGGACTCCAAGAATTTCGAATCTTTCAACACCACTTCATTCATCTTGTCTACCACTTTCTCGATACTAGAGTAATAGCCCGCGGGAATACTGTAAAATTTAGCTATTAGCGGATTCACCAACATAAAGTCATTATCCGGTTTGTCTAGGGTGTTCCACGTGTGCGGATACTGAATTTCCGCCAATCCAACTTCCCAGGCGCCCTGTAGTTCGATTGGGGCGGCTAATTTGACGGTAAATTCGGCGATGGTATTATTAGGGAAAACATCCTGGGAAGAATTGCTGGGTAGTACAACGTAAAAGCTTTTTCTCTCCATTGTGAACAGACCGTAAATGAAATACTATTTTTGATTCTCAGTATTTAACGTCTTGCACGTAGCTTTCAGGAATCCAACTGTTAAACTTTTCGGGCCAACCGAGCCATTTCACCAAAATATGCTTTTTTCTACGTATATTTTTTTTCACCAAAATCTTTTCAATCCTGAAGACGTCCGTACCTCGAATCTTTTGTAACTCTGCGTCGTAAAAGGATCCTATAATGTCTTCTCCGTCATAGTCTTTGAGTTTGTAGACGGGCGGTTCCCTGGGGACTAATTCAGAAACGGTAAATACCTCGTCTGAAAATGTTTGTTCGTAACCCTTGGTAAAAGGATTCCGGGATTTTGACACTCTGACCGTATCGCCGACTTTGAATTTATATTTTATATTTCTTTTGGTTTTAGTTAGACCGTATAAGTTTTTAAAGACTTTCCAAGAATTGGAACTATTCACCTCGGCAGGGGCCATTTTTATACCTCGGTGATAGCTGAGATTATAAGATTTCACCAAGTCCTGTAGCCCCTGCAGACAGGCCCGGGTATTCCGGGAGCTGAAATAACGCCACATTTTGGTCTTCGGAGTTCGATTGAACCTCTCCACCACCGAAGCCTTTAATTCACTAGCGGTGGTGAAATGTTTTATTCCATGTTTGTTGATCAGGCTTTGAAATTCTAGATTGAGAAACTCTTTACCGCTATCCGTCTGAAGTTTGACGGGTACTCTACCTTCCTCCAAAATTTCTCGAAAAGCCCTGGTTACTTCTTTGCCCGTTTTGTTTTTCAGAACCCTGACCCAAGCGTATTTAGAAAGAATATCTATACAAGTCAGTAGATACTTGTAACCTCTGTTATACTCGGACAAGTTTGTCATATCCACCAGATCGACCTGCCATTGCCCATCAATATTGGAAACATACACCTTATTCCTTTTAAAATGGATTCTGGCCGGTTTATGTATCGTGTAGGTGTATTGCCCGGATAACCATTCGGCCACTTCTTGTGACCCAATATGGTGACCCGCTTGCGAGAGAGCTCTTTTCAAGGAATCCTTAACCCCCAAGGACCCGGGATTCTCAGAGTTATAATATGTTTTTTCCAAGACCTGCTCCATCTTCGATGATAAAACAGACACTGACGCCAGTTACAAAATTAGAAAACCTTTATTTAGGAGTCTGAATTTTTCAGACGGTTGTGGTTTTAGGCTCAGAAAGATCCATCAGCTCTATCATATCATCAAATTCCAGGTCATATTTAGTCCACAGATTCATATGACCCTCATGATTAATATTACGCTTACAAAACTCATTTGCCACACGGCGGGTTACACAGTAGGAGTATTCATCCATTTCATAAAATGACTGCATTACAGTATCATAAATAGAGCTGGTACTTTCAAATTCATCCACAGTCTTTTCAATCACTACATATATTTTGGGAATTGGCAATAGAATATTAAAATACCCGAGAACTTTCACAGCTAGTCGTTTCAGCCAATATTTATGGAAAATCTTCAGAATCTTCTGAAAGCGCCCTTGGCGGTAGGTGATTTCAGGTTCAAAGAGGCAGGTATGTCTTAACCTGGGCAGGGTGATTTACACCACAGCCTTGACATTCTTTTTTCTGGTCGTAGTAGACAATAATGTCCAGCAGAGACGTCATCAGACCTTTAACAAGCTGCAGGGCCTTTTTCCAGGTTTCAGGCAGTACACCATCGGGACAATCCATATTTGTCTCAGAAAGTCCGATCGACATCGGTTCCTGCGGAACTTGTTTGTGCACTCAAGGCTGCCCTGGAGCTAGGTGAGAGGTTTCCGTCTGATCGCCATTGGAGACGACAGTGTCCGGCTGATCACCATTGGGTGTGACGGGTAAGGCCCCACTCGACCAAGGAGCCTGGAATCCGGTATCTGTCTCAAGGTCTCTTGACCAGAGTGTGTAATCAGGCCGTATAGTAAAATACCGTGGGTCAGATTCTTGGCGGTCCTGAATGCTATCCATCCGGAAAGAGTTATAGAACTGGTAAGATTCAGGTCTTGAAGCCTGAGTCTTTGGAGTCTTAGGCGGAAACCCCGAGGATGTTACGCCGACCTCCGTCATTTCAGAGTCCGAAGCTGATGATATGCAGAGATCTTTTAAAAGCTTCAACGAATTCTGAAATGGTCTGATCCTTCGCCTGGATCCGTTGACAGACTGAGTATTTATGGTTAGAGGTTTGGGGCGTGGCGTAAATAAAGGGAGGTTTTACAATTCGTCATCGCTCGATTCGAACGATGCTTCAGACCATTTAGACCGTTACCGACCCATCGCTTAAGCTTGCCGAATTCAGTCCTTGAATACTACAGGCGGAGGACAGTTTTCCTTATCGACCGCGCCTGATTCTACCCTTGTTTCGCACAACTTGACCCGATCCTCGTCGGCCGCTCCAGCTTGAAGAAACTCGGGAACCAAACATCTTTTAACCCTTTTCAAACGATCCTTACAATAGAATCTACGGAACTGACGCTTCACTGGGGCATCGGGTATAGATTCCATTTTTTCTTCACAGAGTGTTTAGAACTGAGGAAAATGCATCGCTTTTTATACACCAGTTTCAGAAGTGTCCCAGGAAGTGGAGGGGCCAGACATCATATTCTGGCTATCGGTGAGGCAGACCATTCATTCTGGGTATAGATAGGAACATGCCTGACATAGTACAGGGGCCGGCTGCAACATGCCTGAACTTGTCTTAGGAAGAGGGGGGCTGGGAAGTGGTTGGGGTGGTGATGGGTTCAAGGGGGGCGGCGGGGGCCTAGGCAGCCCTTGGGCATGTCTGGACTTGCCCTACCGAGATGGTTCAGGGCTGGTGGCCAAGCAGGGGGGCGGGGGCATCCATCAAATCACCCCTTGACAGTTTCCTGGGGAAAACAGATGCCATGGCTAAAGGTCATCAAACAGATGGGTGGGGGTGGTGGGGGGTTCAAGGAGGGTAGGGGCATCCATCAAATTGCCCTTGACAGCTTCCTGGGAAAACAGATGGCTCGGGCTAAAGGTCATCAAAGGTCAACAAACAACCGGTGGGTGGGGGTGGGGACTTCCTGTCATTAATCAACAGGGCCTTCCGGAAAGGTCATCAAAGGTCAATAAACAACAGATGGTTAGTGGGGGAGAGACTTCCGGTCTTCGATTAAAAAGGGGCGTGGTTTAATCTCATCAATCAAATTGGATTAAATTTTGACAGAACCCACCTGACATATTACTACTTTCCACTCTGAGGGGTTTCACGGATGTTGTTAGCATTGGACAGAATTTCAGGGGAGTGCTCCATTTTGATTGGGGGACTGGGCGGGGGGCTAATACTTTTGTTGAGTGTCACCTCCCCTGACTTGTATGCATGCACTGGTTCCACTATCTGCCTTTACAGGTTTCATTCTGGGCCGAGGGTCATCCCATGGTTGCTCCCTATTGGTCAGCTCTGGGCTGAGGAGGGCATCATGGGAAGTGTGAAAAGCTTCTCTTCTAAAGGTTTAGCATAGAAACCCCCACAAGATGTGCACAGACAGCTCCACGTTACTTCAGGCATGCTGGGGTCTTTCTTTGTTCCTTAGTTATTTCCCAAGTGATACGAAGGAGGTCTTGTAATCATCCACGCTACATGCCGGCCCACGGGGGTCTCCACACAGCTCCTCAAAGGTGTTTCATATAGTGCCTTTACCACATGAGATAAGAGACCACCAATTGTAAAGTGCCAGTTGTGGGGGCACACCAGAGCCTCATCAACTCTGAAGAGCCAACAGAGCGTTTAACTCAAAGGGGTCCTAAAGAGTCCGCGCCTTGTAAACCCAATGGCTGCCGCGTGCCGTTTGCTCGTCTCGACTATCCACACATTCAGGGCCTCTGCTTGGGACACATCTAACCTTCAGCAGCCTGCCGCTCGCGTGCCCTCTAAACAGGGGGGCACACAAACCCCGACGACGGTGGCAGATCCACGCCTGGAAACTTAAAAGAAGAAGAAGCCATTTCCAGCCGGGCTGTCTTGAACAGTTTACCGCCGAGCGACTTTAATGAATCGAGAAGGTAAGCGGCTGACAGCCCCTAAATGGCCGGCGTCTCATTCATCAGCCCGTCTGTTCAGCCGGCGACAGCGAGTTAAGTGGCATTGTGCCCCCCCCACCCCATGAGCCGCTTCGTGCGAGTCGAGCGCCCGACTCTCCGACGATGACAGCTTCTGGTCACCGTGGCAACAAGTCAACACCTTACACTGCATTCGCTACTGGAGGAGACCCTGAAATGAACACAGCGGCCTCTGCTGGCAACTGGTGGAACTGCAGGCTGCCTGTGGGAAATGCCACTGAGCCCCTTGGCAGGAATTCACTGAAGACGAAAATGAAATAAGTGACTGAGGAGGGCAGGGGACGGAGGGACATCTTTGACAGGATTCACATCTTGACTCAATTAGGTGACAAAGAATGACAAGGGGACTCGTGTCACACCTGCTGTGATGCCCTCATTTTAACCAAATCAGTGGACTTCTAAATCTGATGGAGCTTCAACACAAAAAAATAAACTTAAAAAAATAAATAAACCAAAACGTTAAAACATCAATAATCCTATTAATCCACTGATCCCAGAATTTCATGGGGTTTTTATTCTGCCAAAAAAACAAAGATGAGGCGCAAGTTTATGAAAAATGTCAGGAAAAGTTTGGTGAGCAAAACTCCGAGCCCAACTGTCATCAACCCTAAAGGCAAAATCACAAGGAGCAAATCACAAGAAAAGTTTATGTCCAAAATCACTGATGTCACCTCCTGTCACCTGTCACTATTACTGAGTGAGGACTTCAATGGGCAAAAAGGCCAGGACACTCACCAAGCTGCCCAGTTAGGGCCTCACCCCTGGCAGTCAGCCCCCAAACTGCCACAGGCAAGCTACAGGCTGCACAGGCCTAAAGGGGGCTTTCACAGTTCACATCACATCTTAAATGTCCTACGGACACAAAACCTTCATCTACCAAGATATTTAATGGGAAAAAAAAACCAAAAATAAATGGATTTGACTTAAACGGCTACCCACCACAGTGCCAACACGAAATCTAATGTGCAAGACAAAAACAAAAAACTGAATATCAAAGGGGGAATGGCCCTTCAGCAATGACATCATCATGGCCCCACCTCTTGAGCTGAGGGTGGTCCTTCGGGAGTGACATCATCATGGCCCACCCCCTTGACTGTAGGAGGTCCTTCAGCAATGACATCATGATGGCCCCACCTCTTGAGCTGACGGTGGTCTTTCGGCAGTGACATCATCATTATGACCCACCCACTTGACTGTAGGAGGTCTTTTAGCAATGATATAATGGCCCCACCCCTTCAGCTGAGGGTGGTCTTTTAGCAGTGATATCATCATGCCCCACCCACTTAATTGTGAGAGGTCCTTGGGCAATGACCTGATGATGGCCCCACCTCTTGAGCTGAGGGTGGTCTTTCAGCAGTGACATCATGACCCCACCCACTGGACCATGGGAGGTCCTTCAACAGTGACATTAGCGTGGCACCCACACAGCAAAAGGAACAAAGGAGAACAACACAAAATACAAAGAAAGTAAACCTTCAGAAAATGTGCAGCATTAAAGAAAAGATAAAAACTAACAAAAAGTGGAAATAGAATGAAAATAAGCGCAGGGCAGGGGGCCCCCATGACTCTGTGTTAGGATGTAGCGGGTTGGACAATAACTGACTGACAGGAAGCCCTTTGCTCTGCAGAGTTGGCATGAAAAGGACCCCCACTTAAAATAATAAAGGCTGGTAGGGCGGCCCACCCGTGTGGGTCTGAGGTCACATAGGACATCATAGACCATCCGGCTCTCTTGCCATGTTGTGGCTTGGTGCCACCTCCACTTCACATGCCAACCTGGACCCCGTGAGTGACCAGGGGTCACTGTTGACCCCCATATAATCAGTTGTCACATGTTACGTTCACGGCGGTCCTCTCAGATACCTGTAGGATGACACACTGGCACGTGTGATTTATAAATCGCCTTGTTTACGCTCCGTTACGCGCGCCTCATACATATTTCACGCCCGCTCGGCGGTCCATCGTTTAGCGGCGTTCGTTAACAGATACGGAAAGGCAGCTGGTGAATAATTCAGGACTTTGCCCGAGTACGCCTTCTTAATGTGCTCTGATCCTTAATCCATTTTTCATGAGCCTTTCACTTGAACGATCCCGTCGCAGCTCCTCGCAGATTCACCTTCACGGCCGTCAAACTTCTCACTGAACAAAGGCCATCAGAACGAAGGTGACGTGATTCACGGGGTGGGGTGGGGGGGGTCTCCATTATTGATCAAAGGCCGATGGCGACTAACAGACGACTGGCACAAGTCAAACTCACAGAGGAATGGCCTGTTGGGTACGAGATGGCAACACAGGCTTAAGGCCACACCTTCGATTGGGCGCAGGTGGCCGAGACTGAAGTTCATAAAAATGAATGAGGAGACGCCATCTGGAGAAGAACCAGCATGTTGGAGCACCAGGAGGCACACGCCTGACTTGGAACAGGATGACGTCACTTTACCGAAACCTGGACGATGTCAAAACACGGGCTTCTGGGGGCAACATGGCCGCTGGGAGATTCCAACGTGCAAGTCCTGATCGACATGCCACACTCTGTCATTGGGCTTATTGATAGACAGATAAGAAAGGCACCATAAAAATGATTTATAGGGCTAATTAGTGTCACATGTCCACTGAAATCACTGCTTGTGTGTGCAGATCAACATGCACCACACTGCCACTCTCCGGCACTATGATAAGCGATAGGCAGGCAGGAGAGGCGCTATATGATAGATTTATAGGCTAAATAGTGCCACATGTACAGAGTCAAAAGAAATGTCTATTAGCATTTGAAAATCAACATGCCACACTCCAGTGCTGCAGAGAGACAAACATGAAAGGCGCTATATAACTTATGGGGTCATTAGTGTGCCCATCATTAATGACAGACATACATAAGAGGTGCTATATAACTTATGAGGTCATTAGTGTAACCCTCATTAATGATAAACAGATATGAAAGGCGCTATATAACTTATAGGGTCACTTGTGTCTGTGTGTCATTAATGAGGGCACACTAAAGGCGCTATATAACTTATAGGGTCATTAATGTTCCCCTCATTAATGACAGACGGACATGAAAGGCACTGTATAACTTAATGGGGTCATTAGTGTAACGTGTACATCACTCAGTGAAATGTCTGTCCGCATGTTCTAATCATCATGCCACACACCTCCACTGCCCTCAGGAGTGACACATGGATACAAAAGGCGCTATATAATCGATTAACAGCCTCATTAGTGGAACATGTGATGAACGTCCTTCTTGCTTCTGCTGATCAATGTGCCCCATCTGGCCACTCTCTGGCGCCACCTTCAGTAAGTTGAGCTGAGTGACCTGGCAGTTTGTGTCCCGTTGCTCACAGAGTCAGCAGGTTACACATCAATGCCACAGCCGCTGGGGGCGTCAGGGTCACACTTTTAATGAGCAGACCCCCCCCCCCCCCGTAGGTTTATTTGGTCACATTTGCCACTCGCTGCCACCACCTTGACCTTGATACTTGTGCTCTCACGGACTCATCAGCTTCCCCTTCATTGAACCCTGCATATCATAAAAGGCTTTCCGCCCCACCGGTCAGTCGCCCCACACCCCCTCAACTCGATGCACGCCCAGCTTGGATGTCCAGTGACAGGTCCACCTCTGACTAGGCCAGGACTGATGATCAAGTGAGGAGGTCTTTGAGGACTTAAGGCCTGACCACCTGTGTGGTGTTCTCTGCCATCTGGTCAGTTGGTCATCTAATGACTGCAGCCCAGTGGCCCATATGTTGCCAGGCTGCTCCTGCACTATACGAGTCCTCTTGTGAAAGACCACCCAGACCACTGCAGACACAGAGAGTGGAGTCAGCTTCTGTTTATTAGCCATTAGAATCCGTATCAACTGTAATGGAGCCTGGCGTCTTCGGATCTTGCTGTGCCAAGCTGTCCTCCTACCCAGCTCAGATACAATCAACAGATCTGAAGATCCACTACTGTCCAGTGACCATGAGGGGGCAGACAGCCAGTGGGCCGAGGTCTCCAGCACTCTGACTTTGTTTCATACGACTGATGCCATGGACCCCCACAGGTGTATTGACCCCCATTGATGCTGCGGTCCTACGTTTCAGTTTTCCTCTCCTCCAAAGGTTTGATGAGAACGTAAATGAACAGACAGTGCGGGGGTCTACTTGGGTGAATCAGTTTCAGACCACTTTGATCTCCGGTGGGTTTAAACAAATCTGTGCCTTTAGAAAAAATGAATTACATAACGAGGACGCATAAAGTTTGGAACAGTTTGTCACAGTTGGTGACAGGGCTCAGTCAAGGGTCACAAAAATAAACTGAATTGGCTGGTGGCCCTGTGACAACTTCAATGCCATTCTTGTTCAGGGACACACAGGTGGGAGACCCCATCGTGGCCTGGATAGTGGACTATGCGGCCAGTAGACTTGACCATGAGGCGTAAAGGGCTGTGTGAACGCCGCTAAGAACAGACCAATTTTTTGGGATTTCTAACATGGAAGTAAATCCTCATTTCTGTCTCATTCCCACCCCCACCAATTTCAGCATTGTAAAGAAGTCAAAGGCAGCGAGACGTGACAAATACGAGGAGTGAGCGGCCACAATCGGGGCGTTTTGGGTTAAAGACCCAACTTTGGCTGACATTTTGGGGGTCAGGCTGTCGTGCTGTAAAATGCGGTTTTGTGCTCGTCGCTCCTCCACACTAATCCCCCCAGGTGGACACCTCAGCACTTTAACCCTTAAACCACCACCACCAGCTGTATTTGGTTCCCAGTGTAATCTGCCAGCACACCGGAGCTGATCTGTCCGTGCCATCCATTCATTGGGCAGCCAGCTTGTGACCAGTGGCGCCCCCTACAGCACTGCAGCCTCACTGTCCCTGTGATTGAGCCGCTGCACTAGACGAGCCTGCGGGCATCAGCCAGTTCAAGCGCAGTCGGCTCGGTGATTTACTGAATTTCATCGATGGCGTCACTTGCACCTTTTTCATATCATAATTGATTGTTCCAGTATTTGATTTTTAATAGTTTTTACAGTTCATTGGCAGAGTGTAAAATGTTTAGTTTTGCAGTAATTACGATGCTCTTTGCATGAAAAAAAAATAGGTGATCCATTAAAATGTCACTTTTTCTTGGTGAATTGTGACGTTTACTTAAAGAGTGCAGCAAAACAAAGAGTATTTGGTGTCCAGGGGGGGCGCATTAACTTGGGGGGGTTAAAGTGAGAGCAGCGCACCTCAAGGAGAGTCGACTGAAGCTGAGCAAAAAGGGGGATTGATGTAAGGGTTACAATAAAGGACCCCCCCACTATTCCAGAAACGTTTGGGCGATTTGGAGATAAGAGAGGGAGGGGAAGGTCTGCTGTACGACGTGAAGGCGGCTGAGAGAATAAAACTGAATATGAAAAAAACAGAAAAGAATATTCTTAATGTCGATGATTGGCATTATGGAAGAATTAGGGTTAGGGTAACGTAGCCTTCATCTTTAAACAAATAGCACAAAGGGTTAATAAACGTCAGAAAGACATCAGAGAACCGGCGAGTGAACGAGAACGCCACGTACACTGAAATAGAAGGAAAACGGCGAGATGGGCAAAGGAAGAAAGAAGGCACCAGGAGAAAGGCTGATGTCACCTGCAAAATGTACTGAAGGACGACTAACAAGTCAGCAGATGTCCTGTAAAGAACCAGAATGGAGAGTCTGGTCTGCGATACACTCAGAAACTTCAAGGGTGACGGCTCATCTCACAAAGTACAAGAACCACCGGAAAATAACAGAATAGACCTTCAATTTTATACAAACGTCTACACGTGGAAGGGTCTGAGAGTGTCTGGAGAGCAAGAGGTGGAGTCAGGGTGGTAAGGCTCCGCCTCCAAGGAAACAGAAACTCACTACAAGTGAGACGAGCACATCAGGAAAATGAAACCTCCGAAGAAAGACAAAGTCGCTTAGCCGCTAATACTGAAGCGAGGCGGCCACGTCAGCACAACGGTATCCCTTTTACTTTTCCTCCCGCCGCTAATGCACAAGCGATGCGAGCACATCGGCAAAACAATGCAGAGAGTAGGGAGACGCCCAGAGTTGTTCTGTTTAATTACCTGACATCTCTACTTTTCAATTTTTTTTCTGATGATTTCAATAGTTTCTAGGACCCCAGGTTTTTTACAGCACAGGCTTACGCAGCTTGTGTATTAATAAAGTTGTATAAAAAAAAATAATAATGTAATGAAGAGCACACAAAACAAACAGAGACTCTTAACTGGCTGGGAGGCCAGTGTGATGGAAGGACCAAAGAAAAGAAGCACCGGTGAATCCTCCCCCAAATACGCTAGATGGCACCCTCCCTGGGTTAGGAGTCCCACGCAGACATCCGCAGGGCATGCTGGGACTTGTAGTTTCAAGGGCAACCCTATTGGGTGTGTAAAAATAATTTTAGGGTAACAGAGCATCCATCTTAAAGGAATAGCATAAAGGGTTAATAAAATGTCGAAAATCAGATAAAGGGCAAGAGAACAACAAAACGTACTGTAGGATGACTAAGAGATGAGTAAGAAATCAGCAGATGTCCTGTAAATGACCAGAATGGCCAGTCTGTGATATGCACAGACATTTCAAGGGTGGTGGCTCATAGAATAGACTTTTCTTATTCATTCTATCTATCTATTGTATAGTGCCTTTCATTATCGATTGAGATAGATAGATCTCACTACTCAAAATGTGGGGAAGACCCCGGGCTCAACCCTCTTGATTTAGCGGTGGGCCTTCTCACTGCTAACCCACCCATGCGATTGATAAAAGGACTTCATTTTTTTTTTTTTTTCATACTGACAGCAACATGTAAATTGAATCATTTCTTTGTCTTTGCTTACACCCGTGAATAAAAGCGCACGTGTTTTGTTACACCGTTTGATATTTGGACTTCACTCTTCACACATTCATTTTTACTTTAACATGAAAAAGGTTTTCTGCTTTAGCTACGTGTTCAGCATTTCTTGCCTGGCATTTCCTGTCACCCTACACTCGCCCAGATCTTTGTAGACACTGAGCTCACGTGACGTGCACGTATTCCAAATAACGATATTCTGTGTTGTTATTTATCCCCTACAACTCCGGGCACCTCACACGCAGATAAGGAGCCTTGAGCTCCGGCGGTGGGTTGATGTGATGGCAGGCTGCTTGTGCCGATTGACACATTTACAAAACAAAAAGACGTTGATGGAGAGGTGTGAATGGATTTAAGGTGGGCCGGGATTACGAGTTTTTTCGTAGGTTTTGGTAATTCTAGTGTTAGTGGATTTAGATCGGGGTTTTTTTTCTGTCATTTTCTTGAACATTCCGGTTGATGTTGCGACGTCTCTCATCACACTAAGAATTTTAGCACTAATCCGAAACAGGGGCTGCGGGCTGAGGGGAAAGGGAAGCGTGACGTCAGGAGCGGGGAGTCGGTCTACCTCTGCGTGTTGCGGTGTACTATTAATTATTACCAGCACCATACATTTACACCGGCGGTTACAGACTCAAATCAAATGGATGTTTTTATTGTATTATAGTAACAATAAGAGCAGCTCACTACTCAAAATGTTTATTTTGGATCACGGTGAGGCTCGAACCTGCGACCTGTTGAATAGGAGTCAGCAGTTCTTACTGCCGTACTAGCAATGAAGTCTCGACACACTAACCCGATTTCTTTTTCTTTGGTTATATTATTGAATAAAAGCGCACTTGTTCTGTTCTATCTGTACATTTTGATATTTGGACTTCAGTCTTCATACTTTATGTTAAAATGTTGTCATTAGTACTAAAACATGAAAAAAAGTTTGTCTTTGAGGTTTGTGCTCAACATTTTCCGTCATCCTACACTCGCCCAGATCTTTGTAGACACGGAGCACACGTGAAATGCTTGCGTTCCAGATAACGAGATGTTATTTTAGCCTCTACGGCTCCCGGCACCTCACCAACAGATCAACACGGCTTTCTGACGTTCCCGCAGCGGATTGGTGATGAGGTAGCAGGCTGCTTGCTGCTTGTGCTGATCGACACATTTACAGCACAAAACACGCTGATGAGGAGGTGTGAAGGGATTTAAGGTGGGCCGTGTTTACGAGTTTTTTCGTAGGTGTTGATAAATCAAGTGTTAAGTAACAAGTCCATTCTCAAGCCTGTCCTGCAATGCACAGCTAACTAAACTGCATGGGTCCTGGTGCTGAACATCGTCACTCCCGTCCACCCGGCCCTGATCAGTGGGCCAGGAGGAGGCGCCGTAGCTCCAGCTCCCTCCATTATCTTCCATGCAGCACAGACCCCCACGAGGGGTCCAAACAGCCATCCACATGAGCTTTTCACCTGCTCACACCTACAGGATTTCAAAGTTGGCCCCCCCCGGCTGCAGTACCGATCTTCTGCTTTCCTCAGCCAGCCCCGCTTTGGCTTACATTTCATCACAGAAGCTCCACTTCAAAAGAACCAAAGGAGCAGCAACTGTTTAAAACGCTCAAAATGAAGAAGGAAAAGTAAAGTAAAGCCCAGACGACAAAAAGCCAGCCAGCCGTCACTCTACACGCCTCACAAGAGTCGGTGCCAGGGAGACAAAAGGCTTATTTGTAAGCCGCGTGCTCATCCCTTTCCATTGACTCTTCTTGACTGCTTTCTTTTAATACAATAAATGTCGCCCTCTGTGAAAATAAAAGCCTCGAAGAAGAAGAGCAGCAGTGAACGGATGAATGGAGACGCCTACAGGACCCTCCGCTAGCTGACCAAATGTCACAAACAGCTAAGAATGACACCGATTGACATGACGAGCAGCGGCCAATTAATGTTCATTATATTATACACACACACACACACACACACACACACACACACACACACGCACGCTGAAATACCTGGCGGTGCCCAGGGGGAAAATAAAGTTTTTTTTTTTTTTAATTGTTTGAGAAAAATATAATTATGGCGCACACCAGAAACGTTTCGAGCGTCAAGAGGATGATAAAAAATAATTAAAAAAAAAAAAATGCATGACAGATTAATTTGTTTTGTGGTGTAGTAATAAGTTTTTACATGCAGAATTTTTGACAATGAAAAAAAGCCATTTAATATTAACACTAGGTTGATTCAATTCTGTTACAAATACAACATTGTTACAGTAAGAACTAGTTATCTATAGTGAACAAAAAACAATTATAATAATGACTATGGATTTTTTGTGATAAAACTCTGAGCATCAACTGGATGATAACAGAATACAAGAGCACAAGACGGTCACAGTCTGCTTTATATCCCAGATTGGGGCTGACGTGTTTATTGGGAGGTGCTTTGTGGAATCAAAACTCTTTATTGTATTCCTATTCTTATATCGTGGATTGTATTGCTGTGTCTGGGGCTCTCTGGCGCCCCCTTGTGGTTACCAAGTGTCAACTAGGTGATAACATAAACGATTGTTACATTCTGCTTTATGTACAGTATAAGAGAGCTGTAGCCCGTGGCTGTGCCCACATAGTAATGAAACAAGACTTCTTCTTTCGGCTGCTCTCTTTAGGGGGTCGCCACAGCGGATCATCTTCCTTCATATCTCCCTGTCCTCGTCATCTTGTTCTGTCACACCCTTCACCTGCATGTCCTCTCTCACCACATCCATAAACCTCCTCTTAGGCCTTCCTCTTACCTCACAGCTCTATCCTTAGCATCCGTCTCTCAATACGCCCAGCATCTCTCCAAACCAACCTAATCTCGCCTCTCTGACTTTGTCTCCCAACCGTCCCACCTGAGCTGACCCTCTAATGTCCTCATTTCTAATCCTGTCCATCCTCGTCACACCCAATGCCAATCTTAGTATCTTTAACTCTGCCACCTCCAGCCCATATAACACAGCTGGTCTCTCTACCGTCCTGTAGACCTTTACTGTGACTCTTGCTGATATCCGTCTGTCACAGATCACTCCTGACACTTGTGAGACTTGCCCGGACACCATCAGACAGAGACCACATCTTTATAAACAGCACGTTTATTTTCTCCTCCATCAACACACAACTGAGTCCCGCACAACACACTGTGCCTCTGGCCCCAATCACCTTTCTCCTGGGCCTTTCTCTCACTGTCCCTGGGCCGCTTTTTCCTCTCTCCATGGGAGCCTTGTCCCGCTCTCACTCCCGACTCTGAGCAGCATTGGATGCCAAGCTGGCTGGGACCCTGGACAAGTCCATCACAGGAACCCATACACTTTACAAACACACAGGTTTTAGGAGATGTGGGAAGAAAATCCACAGAGTCAACAACCGGGCACAGTGGGCAGGCAGCAGCACAACCCAAGTGAATCAGAGTGCCAGTCCCAATGCTGCAACTTTACCACTCAGGGCCACAATGTCTAAACTGGAGTTGACTGCCTGCCCAATCCTCTCCACTCCCTGCCCAATGACAGCCCACAAATGTACCAATATACTGGGCCCACTAATGGAGGCTCGTTTGTTGGCACGGCCAGGGACTCCAGTGTTCGGCTCGCCCCTTCTGCCTGAAGCTGAAGGACGGTCTCTTATCCGTTTCAGAGGGCACTCTGCATGCTGCCCGTCTACTCAGGTCGTAACCAAGTTGCTAGTCCACCCTAACGTCTCCTCAGTTCCTTTCAAAAACACTTTTTCTTTTCCAAAGGCCACCACATCTCTGAACTCTGCCATTTAATGAGGTCCACTTACTGGTCTAAAATGAGATTTCTGCACCTAATTTGTCTGATTTAATTGACGTCTATGCAAACCACCATGTTGACTGTGAAGGAGTAGACATTTAAAGTTTAAAAACACCAAAAATGTTGCCCTCTTTGAACAGAATAAAAGCCTGTGCAGCGAATGGATGAATGCAGACTCCTACAGAACCAATCAGTTAGTTGACCGATGACACAAACGGCGGACATTAAGAGCAGCAGCCTATTGAGGTTTATTGTATATACAGTAGCCCCCCCCCATCAAAGCAGCCATACAAAACACAAGACGGTCATTTAAAGCCCTCCAAAAGGCAGGCTTCATTTACAGCTTTGAGTGTCGTCTGCCTCAGGATGTCAAGTATTGTGAATGGAAGACGACAAAAGCCGCAGCCCTTCCGAGTGCCGGACCCTCCGTTCACAGCCACAGAATCCCCACATTTCGTCTCTGCTGTGTCATCACCAGTCTCTTGCACTATTCCCCCATCTAGTGGTCACAGGCAGCAGTGCAATCTAAAAGGTAGTGGGGCCATTTTAATTATACAGCAAGAGACTCCATCCATCCATCCATCCATCCATCCATTATCCAAGCCACTATATCCTAACTACAGGGTCATGGGGTACCTGCTGGAGCCAATCCCAGCCATTACAGGGCACAAGGCAGGAAACAAACCCTGGTCAGGGCGCCAGCCCACCGCAAGATTCCAACCAGCCAAACGAAAAAAAGTAGCAGGTTTGGGGGGATTTAGGGGATGGTAAAGACTATCTGAGCAACACTGAATGCCAAGCAGGATGGGACCCTGGTCAAGTCTATCGCTGGGCCCACGTACTTTAGAATCACCAATTCATCCAACACAAAACTGGGCACAGTGGCCAGGCAGCAGCACAAACCATGATGATCAGAGTGCCAGTCCCAATGCTGCAACTTTACCACTCCGGGCCACAATGTCTAAAATGGAGTGGACTGCCTGCCCACTCGCAGCCCACAAACGCTCCAATAAACAGGGCCCACTACTGGAGGCTCATTTGTTGGCATGGCTGGGGACTCCAGTGTTTGGCTCGCCCCTTCTGTCTGAAGCTGAAGGATGATCTCTTATCCAGTTCAGATGGCACTCTGCATGCTGCCCGTCTCTTCAGGTCGTAACCAAGTTGCCAGTCCACCCTAACGTCTCCTCAGACCCTTTCAAACATTTTCTTTTCCATTGGCCACACAGACGTCTATGCAAAGCATCAAATTGACTGTGAAGGAGTCGACATTTAAAGTTTAAACACCAAAAACGGCCACTCTTGGATCTCTCGGTCACATCACTGCATTGGCTTGGCCTCATCTCCCTCCGAAGCAGAGCCGTCGTCTAAATTCGAATATCAGGCAGCAGGTTGCAGCTGGTGATGATGTCCATCTTCTCCGAGATGCTCTTGAGGTCTTCCAGGATGAGGCGTATGCTGTGGGACGCACCGATGATGCCATTTTGCGAGTTGTTGAGATGGACGGTGGCAGCACGGATGTCCTTGGCGGCGCTCTGGTACACCTGCCGGACCAGGCCACCGACATCGCAGTACAGACGGCCATTGCTTTCCTGCAGTTTCTGCTGCAGCAGGGTGCTACAGCGGCCTTCGGGATCCCCCCTGAACACAGGCTTGTCCTCCATAGCCGACGGGAGATGGTCAGCCGGGTTTCGGATAACAATTAGAGGTGGCAGGTCCCCGTGTACTGGCTGATCTTCTGCCTCCTTCTCCTCCTCTTCCTCCTCGCTCTCCGTTTCCGAGGCCTCCCCAGGCACCTTCACACCACACGCCAGAGGTGCCGCTGTGCCAGCTGTGGGCCCGAGCTCTTCATCCGAGTCTGTTTCCGAGGCCTCCCCCTGCACTACCGTCTGGTAATTCAGACCGGCCATTGTCTGGAAAAAGTAAAAAAAAAGCAGCAGAGAATTACAAATGGGCCGCTGGAATCAAGGGGAACCATTTCTTGGTGCTTGCCATCACTTCATTTTCAGGCTGGGCATGAAAAGAAAATCTGAGCAGAGTGCCACATACGGACTAGCAAACATCAAACTCCGGACCGCTAGCGAGCAGACTCATTCAGCTTCATCACCGGGCAGACCCCACGACACCCAGGGTCAGAGGCAAAAAATGCCACCTCACCAACTGGCGTGTGTGGGCAGAAGCAAAGAGACAAAGTGACGCATCAGAAGCATCTACTGCAACGCTGCTCGGAAAAAAACAAACAAAGCAAAAAAAAAAAAAAAAAAAATGGAAGCAAGGTGGTCTGGGAGTTGAAGTTGGACCACCTCTGTGTGCCCCCCAACATTCAGATTCCTCAACACCTACGGCCTTTCAATACTTTCTGTCAGCAAATATTCAACGACGAGAATCAAAGCTGAAGAACCACAATCGGGGGGGCTGTGACAAACACCGGACCCCCTCACTCCGGGACCTGCGCCCTGACCAATCGCTACAACAGCGTTTCTCAACCCGAGTTTTCATAACAGTTGTAATCGCGGCCCCCTAACATTTTTTTGAAAGGAGCCCACTAATACCAATTTGTTCTTTTTTAATTAATGATATCATAGAGGCATATTTTATTATACCTACTTAACTTTTATCGACATTTATCTAACTCGATATTTATTTTTCTAGTATCAGAATGTACTTTAAGCTCATTTGTTTTGGTTTCCATTGATGTATTTTTCATATTTTTGATTCTTGTTTTCGTTTTTTTTTTTTTTTTCCACATCTTCGCGTCCCCCTAGGAGGGCCCGTCCCACAGTTTGAGAACCACTGCTCTAGAATTCCAATTCATGGATTCTTTTTTTGGGCGGCACGGTGGCGCAGTGGTAGCGCTGCTTCCTCGCTGTTAGGAGACCCGGGTTCACTTCCCGGGTCCTCCCTGTGTGGAGTTTGCATGTTCTCCCCGTGTCTGCGTGGGTTTCCTCCCACAGTCCAAAGACCCCTGCCTGGGGTTTGTTTCCTGCCTTGCGCCCTGTGTTGGCTGGGATTGGCTCCAGCAGACCCCCCAGTGACCCTGTACTTGGAATATAGAGGGTTGGATAATGGATGGATAAAAGTAAAGTGGCGGCAGGGTGGCACAGTGGTAGTGCTGCTGCCTCGCAGTAAGGAGACCTGGGTTCGCTTCCCATGCTCTCCCCAAATGGTCCAAAGACATGCAGGTTAGGTGCATTGCCGATTGTCCCTAGTGTGTGTGTGTGCCCAGTGGTGGGCTGGCACCCTGGCCGGGGTTTGTTTCTTGCCTTGGGTCTTGCTCAAGAGCCCAGCAGAGTAGGATCTCTTTTGGCAGTGATGGGGATTCAAACCAGCAACCTTCTGGATACCAGCACAGATCCTTAGCCTCAGAGCCACCACTCCACCCCTAATCAGCTCCAGCAGACCCCCCGTGACCCTGTATATTTATGATATAGCAGGTTGGGTAATGGATGGATGGATTCTTTTTTCCTTTATCCATTATAAAATGTTTACACTAAGCCACATAACCAATCACTTGTCCTCTACATGATCTTCTTAGAGGGTCAAGGCTTTGGTTAAAGCCCATTGTGGCCCTCCTTGTGTGATTTTGGGCTAGAAGGGCATTGTCTTGTGTTCAGAGGGGAAAATAAGTATTGGACACATCAACGGTTTTTTATTTCTAATGTGGCCATTGACGTGAACTTTTCACCAGACGTCGGTAACAACCCAAGTAATCCACAAAACAAACAAGTCCATCAATGAAGTTCTGTTGTATAAAATGGAATGACGCCGAGAATAAAGTATGGAACACGTGAAGAAAAGGAGAAATCAGCGGAAATCTGTCAACCCTGATAGCCCCCCGTCAGTGCAAATGAATATCAGCCGCTTTAGTCCTAACTGACGGCCCATAAAAAGGTTTCTCATCACCAGGGGGTCACACAAGAAGCGTCTCATGATGGGTGAAAGCGCTGAGCTCTCTCAAGACCTTCACAACACACACCGGTGGCGCTGGTGACAGACATCTTAATAAACTTCAGAATGTTCCAGCGAGCGCCATTGGGGAAGTGGAAAGAACGTCACATCACGTCACCATAAACCGGCCACACGACCAGGTGCTCCTCGCAAGTCAAAAGGAGAATCAGAAGAGCCAAGGACCATTTGGCGAGAGCTCCATAAAGACCTGCAATTAGCAGATTCAATCAGTCATGCACTCCACCAACCGCCATGGCCTCTGTGCACAATGTCCACTGCGCTGAAGGAGGAGGAGGAGGAGGAGGACGTTGAAAAGTTTGCTGCACCACATTTAGACGATCCAAAGAGACACGGCAGGACCCTGAAGGGCCGCAGTGGCTGCAGGTGTTCATTCTAACCCTTTTCTTAATGAGTGCCCTGTTTGTGCTGCTAATTCACTTCTGGGGAATTCATTTTAATTGACTTGATGCCCTGAATTTCTTCATCGTTGCTTTATTGCTTCTCTTAAAAATGGCATCCAAACAGAAGTAAAATTTGAAGTGAGGGGGCCAACAGAAGACCAGCTAAGTCAGGGCCTCAAACTCCAACCATCTGCTTAATGAGGTGCCAAGTCCTGCCGCTCTTTAATTCCGTGGCTTGTTGCTGCTCTCATTGTGCAATGGCAGACATGTCCAAAATTGTAGATCAGCATTCCTGACACCGTCACCTTTCTTCATTCTCAGATATCGTGTGACGCTCACAGTTTGCTGGTCCTGATTTGGCTCATTTTCTCTCTCATTATTGTTAGTTTTGTTTCATCATCAAGTCCTTCCATGTGAACCCCGAGTACAATGAGGACCGATTGAGGTCATTTATGGGAGGTAGAATGCCTAGAGGGGGCTGGCTGGGTGGTCTCAAGGCCTCGGACCCCCTGCAGATTTTATTTTCTCTCCAGCCGTCTGGAGTTTTTTTTTTTTTTTTTGTTTTGTTATACAGACCGTACTCTTATTCTATGTTAATCAGTGTTGTCTTATTTTAATTCTTACTTTGTCTTTTATTTCTCTTTTCTTCATCATGTAAAGCTCACTATATGTATGAAAATGTGTGACAGAAATAAAATGTTGTTGTTTGGCTGCTAATTGACGGGTCCGAGTCTTCAAGAACAAGTCAAATTAAATGAATTCACAGGAAGTTAATTAGCAGCAAAAACAGGTCACTTGTTAAGGAAAGGGTTAGAATGAAAACCTGCAGCCACTGCGGCCCACCAGGACTGGAGTTGGTGACCCCTGCCCTAAAACACAGCATATGGTACTGGCAGACTTCACAGAATTGAAGGAAGGATCAATGGAGAAATGTAGCGGGACATTTCAGCAAGACAAGGACCCCAAACACACAGCCAGGGAAACTCTCCTGAAATATGGGGAGAGTAGAGTCTGGGCAGAGGAGAGCAACACATGCCATGTTTGGAAAGAAAGGAATGGCACTGCACATCATCACCCCTAAAACAGGGGTCCTGGAGGACCACCGTGGCTGCAGGTTTTCATTCTAAGCCTTTTCTAAATGAGTGACCTAATTCACTTCTTTTGAACTCAATTTTAACGGACTTGCTCTTGAAGACTCGGACCCCTTCATTGTTGTTTCTTTTTCCTCAATTAGCAGTCAAACTATAATGAGATACAAAATGAGCCAAAACAACCGGTGCCCATCATACAATATGTGAAAATAAAGAACGATGAAGGTTTCAGGAATTTCAATCTGCTCAGGCCCCCAGAACATTTTAATGGCGCTCTTAGAAAGAGAAAATCAACAAATACAGAAATGTCTGCTAATGCACCACGAGAGCAGCAACAACGCCGCAAAATGAAAGAACGGGTTTAATTAACGACAGGACTTGGCGCCTCATTAAGCAGCTGGTTGGAGTTTGAGGTCCTGACTTAGCTGGTCTTCTGTTGACTCTCTGACTTCACATTTCATGTCATTTCTGTTTGGGTGCCATTTATGGAAAGAAATGAAGCAATTCAGAGGAACAAAGAAGAAGTTCAGGGCAACAAGTCAATTAAAACGAATTCCCAAGAAGTTAATTAGCAGCACAAATAGGGCACTCATTTAAAAATAAAAAAAGGGGTTAGAATGAAATCCTGCAGCCACGGTGGTCCTCCAGGACTGGAGTTGGTGACCCCCTGCCCTAAAACCCAGCATATGGTACTGGCAGACTTCACAGAATTGAAGGATGGATCAATGGAGAAATATAGCGGGACATTCCTGATAAGAATCCGCTGCCATCTAGCAGGATGCTGGACATTTCAGCAAGACAAGGACCCCAAACACACAGCCAGGGAAACTCTCCGTTGGTTTCAGAGAATAAAGAAAATAAAGAAGCTGCTAGAACGGCCCAGTCAGCAACTCGACTTGAATCCCACTGAAAATCGATGGAAAGAACTGAAGATCAGACTTCATAGAAGAGGCCACCGGAACCTTCAGGATTTGAAGACTTGAGTGATTCACGCGACTCGTTTCTCCATACAGGAGGCGTCTCGAAGCTGTCATCACCAACAACCAAGTGTTCAATACATTTCAGTAAGTGTGTTCAATACTTTATTCCCTGTGTCATTCCACTTTATCATCAGACCAGTAACGGCGCACGGCTAGAACGATGACGTGCGGTGAATACCCTTGACTTGATCATTCCTAGTTCTCATCCTCTTTCTCAGTACGTTTACCATTCGTGTGCTTAGTGGATGATGCGCTTGCTGCTTCCTGAGCAGCTCTTCTTCATTCCACCCTAGCGGCACCGCTTCTTCTCTTTTCACATTAAAACTGATTAAGTCCGTGTTTATGTCACAATTATTTACAACATTTTCCTGCATTTTTCACTGAAGCTGGGACTTAAGTCTTCAATCTGCCTCAAGAATGATTTAAGATATGAAGCAGTAGAGGAAGTGATGGTGAAGGTGGTAGGAATGAGAACGGCACCCGTACGCATGTGCCACACCGCCGCCCTGCTGGCCGCTGCCGAGAGTTGATTCTACAATAAAATAAAAAGAGGAATAACCTTGGAGGTCAATCACTACCCAAAAGCGGATAGTAGGCGTCACGTAGTATAAGTGTGCCAACTTACAGGTCACTAGGCCAAACGGTTTGTGAGCTACAAGTGATTTAAAATCCTGGACAGACAAACGGACAGCCACAGTTAGTGTATTATATAAAAAGATAAGTTATGGATCTATTTGTTTTGTGGATTACTTGGGTTGTTACGGACATCTGGTGAAAATTTCGTGCCCCACTAGAAATACATTTACTGAGAAAAACATTGACGTGTTCAATGCTGATTTTAATACGGGGTGGTCCGGATCGTCTGGATGACTGATTTACACGGGGACGATTCCTGTTCGGCGTGAAGACGATTCTTCTTGTTGTCACTTCGCACACTTTTCGATCGTCCGGGATTTTTGGGGTGATCTTCTATGTAATAAAACTTAAGTTATAGCGTAATGAAAATTGCATAATTAGATCTGGACCACCCTATATATTAAAGGGGTACGCTTAGTATTTTTATAAATAAAACTGCAGACCACAGGTTTACCTGCGTTATTAGCAAATTTACATTCTGTTTAGTGACCACAAAAAAAAAATCTTAAAATATTTTTAAATTTAAAAAATCCTAAATGTTTTTAAATTAAAAAACTTCCTAAAATAGTTTAATTAAAAAAAAAAATCTTAAAATATTTTTTAAATTAAAAAAAAAAAAAAAAAGACTACACAAAATATTTTCCTACTAGCAACTTGGCGCGCGCTACACTGCGCGTTGGATGACCACAGTTGGACTCCCTGTTTAAAACGCGGCTTTCGTTGTGCGGCAGAAACGCGTCGTTGAGCTAATCTGTGTGAATGCCGAGTGTCCATTTGTTGCGAGCGACTGTCACGCCTTTGCCTCTTTGCTTCGTGATCACGCTGTAATGTGTCCTCTCTCGCAGCAGCAGGTTTAGTTGCGTTTCGTTTCGGTATTGTTCCGTAAGGTCTCCTCCGTACACAAGTGCACATGGGTAGCTGAAGACGGAAAGGCATAGTGACACACACGAATTGGGGACCAGGGGAACCATCAAACTCAGACGCGGGGCTCGAAATACTCAAGTGCTCATGTTATTTATCATTTAAATTTTTGTTATGAACTTCCCCAAAAGAGTTGATCCCTGTAAATAGTTAATAGTATATCAACAATATAATCTGTTGTAGTACGGGCGTTAATTAGCGTCACACCTCATAACCTGCATACACCACGTGTTTGGCTGGAACGCCAGAAGTGCGGTGGACGCTGTAAGGGTAGGTTGTGGTTTCTGTTTCTTTCGTGATTTCTTTATTTCATTTTATTGATTATTTAATAGGCAGTGGGGAGAAGACGTTAATGTGACGCTCTGTCCATTTCTTTACTTTACTTTTGAAAAGATTTTTGGGAACAGGAAAAATAAAAGGAAAGGGGAAAGAACGGAGGGGGATAAGCAGGAATTCTGAGAGGGGACGGACTGGGGCTTTTCTATGGGGCGGCTATACAGCCAAAAGGAACGCGGACACGGACACCGCGCTGGGCTTCTATTATATAGATAATGCCATAAAAGAAAAGAGATTGCCTGCCATAATTACAAGCTGCCATTATAACAGAGTGTTCAGATTAAGGTGTTTATGAGGAGGACACAAAGCCAACACGCTTGACAGGTTTACACGTAAAGCACACGCACACACACGCACGCACGTGCACACACACACACACACGCACGGCTCTTAAGCCAACAGGCCTACCGTTTCCTAAGCAGCGCAGGCCAACTCTTCATTGTCTGATCTTTTCCTAATTCACAGTTTGCTTCAATAACCCAGTCAGTCATTCACAGAAACCGGATTTCTAAAATGCCATGTAGACCCCCGACTCCATTAGAGAAATCGGATTAACAGGAGTAGACTTCACCACAACGAACCCGACTAGGTGGTCATGTAAACCCGTAACCGAGTGACAGTTGAGGATTTGCTATTCTGCGCACGTCCGCTGCACTCCTGTCACTCTCCATGTGTGTCTGTTTTGCACACACGCCGCCAGTCAGCAGCCACAAGTAAAAGCGTCCACATGTCCGGTATTGACGTTTTGCTGACCGTATCATTATTTCTCCTGGCTGAAATACTCCGTCTCCATATTTCAGAACAGCTAAATTTATGTTGAGGAGCTGAACTTACTCAGCAACACCATCACGTGAGCATCAAAAGTTAACGTGCGTTAAGTAGTCCAATTACTTTTTAAAGTGACCCAACGCAGATCTCATCTTACTGAAGTGTAAACACATGCGCTCTTCTTCTTCTGGGTGTAAAGCATGAAGTGCATGTGCTGGTCTGCTGGTCCTCTGCAGGGTTCAGTCACACAGTCAAGCAGACAACAGCGTTTGTGGAAAAGACAGAAACCTATAAATAAATAAATAAATAAATAAAGAGTCACGCTGACTAAACGGCGTTATAAAAACCACAAGACACAATTAGCACTGGCACACGTCGTGCTGCTCTTCAGATTCCAGTGCTTGGTGAGGACGTTTAAGTTGTGCAGCTTAATGACGTTTCAGAGTTGTGCCAAAGGAGAAATCCAGAAGATTACTTCCGTATGTGAACGCAGCTCTCAGCCTTCACCGGGTTACTCCCTGTGTATATAAACGCACTGAAGGGGAGCGGCGGCACCAAACACAGCCCAGTGCCCGTTCACACTCGGGGCAGATTGAAGCGGTTGGCACTCATTAAAGAAGCTGACCTATTCACCCCCCACCATGATGTGCCCTCCAGTCCGAGGTCAGCTGGACAACATAAAACGCCTCCACTTTCTTTAATGGGAAGCCCAGTAGACCCTACAGAGTCTGACTGCAGACAGCAAGTGGAGGATTGTGTGTATTTGGAGGTCGATATGGAAGCTCAGCAAAGTTATTAGAGTTTTGCCTTTTTAGTTTTTATTTCTATATTTTTTCTGACCTTACTTGGAAATTCAGTTTAGTTTTCCTTCATCGTATATTTTTAGTTTTTATTTCACAAAAACATTTTGTTTTTATATATTAGTTTCAGTTTTAGTAATTATTAGCAGTCCCATCCCGGCTCTGCCAACGTATTAATGAAACAGGACCAACAAAAAAAAAAAAAGTAATAAAAATTTCCAAAATGTAATTTGTATTGAGAAGAATTTCTACTGATGGCTTTCATATCCGAGGGCCTCTTGATTATATTGGAATTTTTTGGCTTTGCTATCAGGGGTGAGAATGTAGCTGTGATTTCTTTGGGAAAAATGTAAAACATTGGCAAGTTATCTCTGGCCAAGCGGAAGGCGGGTAAAACGTTGGCACTGTATCTGATCGTGACGGGAGGGCATCCCCTGTGTGGGGAGAACAGCATGTGGCCATGATATCTGCGCCAATGAGCAGCTACCCTGTAAAACACGAACAGCTGGGAGGCTGGCATGCAAGTGAGGATGGCACCACCTGGCTCCCATACTTCACAGGTCCTGCCCCCCACCCCTTCTCTCCTCGGCCCACAGCCTCAGTCTCGGATTGGCGAAAATAAATTGCTGCTGCAAGTGAACAATACTTAACGCAGTGAGAGAAGTCACATAATCAACCAGTATGTTCAAGCAAATTCTAGAGACAAAAACCCGATCTGAATCCGTTAAGTAGTCCTCTCGTGAAAAGCGGACAGACATTGGATTTTATATACGTACATAGAGATGGTCTGGTTAGAGAGCTACTATCAAGTTTAGTTTTGTGTCACAATCAGACAGAACTGTAGACTTAATGGATTTGGAAATGTTACTGAAAGCGGACTACACTACAGGGTTTAATATCTGGTTTTGTTTTTGTCGGAAAAAAAACACAAGCATAATCAAAACCAGATACCGAATATGAACAATTTTTATTATATTTTAAAACATAATTCTATGCCATTTGTGCTGAACAAATGTGCGCTGATTGTTGGCACTTTTTATCTTTTCCTTTTATTGCCCAGGATGGGCCAATTTGTAATGAAATTTAGGTGAATTGTACTCTAAATGTCTACAGCACACAACAACATCACCCGCTCCAAGACAATGTGCTTATAATGAATGCCTTCATCTTCCAAACTGGGCTTTGTTATTTTCTACCAGCCATATTGACATCTGATTCCATCTCAGGCACAAACAATTTATACAGTAGACAGAATGTTGCCACCTGCAGGCCTGAAAAAAACATCAAAAATCAGAAAAACAGATACTACCGAGTTCTGACAGGTGTGATCATGAAAATCATGGGGGCTTAGGAAGAACGGGGTCTTTGACTTGAATCAGTGTGCAGACCCCACCTGGCTCTACCGAGTGTAACAAAGAAAAACAAGCATGGCGTGTAACGGTTAGGGGCAGTGAGACTTGAATAGCCCACCAGAAGAACAGTGTGGCAGACGACCAGGGACCTTGCCCCACCAAGACACCTGGAGCAGGGAAGGAGCGAGAGAGGAGCAATATCTCCCCTGGGTGCAAGAGGGCAGCCCCCCTGATTTTCACTAAGGACCACAGATACGGAGCGGGGAAGCTCAACCCTGTGGAGGTCCGTGGCCAACCCCAGGGGGCACCTGGATGGTTCTGGAGCCTTGGATGACAGCACTTCCACCACACCAGGAAGTGCTACCAGAAGACCATCACCGAGCACCTCCGGGGTGTTATAAAAGGGGCTGTCTCACTCCATTCGGGGAGCCGGAGTCGGGAGGAGGAAGACGGAGCTTGTGAGAGAGGAGTGGAGGCGGCCGAAGAGAGGAAAAGGACCAAGTAGTTGTGTGTGAGTTGGTGGAACCAAATTGTAAATAGTTTTAAATACACCGTGTAGCAGTGCTACTAGTAGTTAAAACTGCATCTCCCAGCAGTCCCTGCAGGGGCTGTTGGGGTCGAAGGTGGTCAGAGGGGTTTATAAGGAGGGCAGGTAGGGATGAGTGTTTTTTGTTGTTGCATTTTGTGTTTCATTTACCTGTCGGACTGCCTTCTGTCAATTAAGTCGTATTTAGTCGCCGTGTCCTGGATTGTATTGTTGTTGGGGTCTGGATCATCGTCGTCTGTCTACCTGGGTGCTGAGGGCCGATTGTGGATTCACGGCTTTCCCTCAAGTATAGGAGCGCTCCTGACCCATCCACCCGTCTTCACGCTTACAGTGTCTCCCGGTAGGACTGGTTTTTCATTCCCTTACAACATACAGATCTCTGGACTCACTCTCGTCATCTCTCATTACATCCGGTGGGGTATTCCATGGACTTTGCTGTGTGGAGTTGTGTTTTTGTGTTTAATGTAATATCACAAGTAGGGGTACTGGGCTGGTGTTATTTATATTATTTAATTTCATTATATTCTTTAATTGTTGTTAGTTTCCAGTGTGCTTTATTTTGTCTCTGTTTGTGAGTGTGTGAGGGTCGGGCCAAGACTGGGAGCGTCCCTGGGATCCTCTATAAAAATAAATAAATCACCGTCATCTTGACGGTGTGAATCTTAGCGGCACCGGACTGCCACAACGCTTCCCTGCTCTGTGGCATTGTAGTAAGCCAGGAGGACTGCCCTCTGTCGTACCAGGGGAAGTATTGCCCCATGCAAGATCCTTCCCTTAACAGCCAGGTAAGCATCCCCGCTACCCATTACAATATACTGTATCTAAATATCAATAGTGTGGACACTAGGGGTCACTGCTGCCCCTTAAACCCAACAGACAGACATGCAGGACGCAGGGTAAAATCACCAAGAAGTTGTTTCATTCTCTCCCTAAGCGCCACAGCCACAATAATACAGGCAATTAAGACAATAATAATCACAATTCTCTTTCTGTCTCTCTCTTATTGCTTCTCCTCCACACTTTGTCCACCTTCACCCGACTCTGGCTCGCTTGCTGGGTCTTCAACAGTCCTTTATATAGTTCTTGACCCAGAAGTGCTTCTACTGTTCCATCCACATGATGTGCCAGCACTTCTGGGTCAGACAAAGAATTAAAGTTCTTTAATCATCCCTGAAGTACTTCGGGGCTTCCATCCTCATGACTTCCTAGTCCTTTTTGGCTATAAGGGAAACACAACACCCCCTGGCAGCACCCATGGCACCCAACAGGGCTGAGAAGCCGAAGTCCAAGTCCCAGGATGCCCTGTGGGTATCGGGGGCACCACTACACTCCAGAGGAGCTGCCATCTAGCGTCTTGGGGGAGGTAGTGTCCAAACGTAGCTGCCTCCCCCCATCCTTCCATTCTCAGGGCCTCCCTTACAATACGGTGAAGGTGAGAGGAGGAGTAGCTGGCCATTAAAAAGTTGGTACAACGTTGGGAAAATTGAATTACTGCAAAGGAAGGTGACTGTGTAGAAAAATGATGTTATTTGTTTAGGAAATTCTCAATAAATGGACTTTAAAAAAAGTGTGTACATTTTTTGAACGTACCTCATAT
>JANRMT010062796.1:111242619-111264079 GCA_026402145.1 Polypterus bichir lapradei | reverse complement strand
TATATATATATATATATATATATATATATATATATATATATCCTATAGAAAACTACATTGATATAAACCAGTTTTTCAGTATAAACCTATGACAAACAACAAAAAAATACCTTACCAGAAATATCATTGCCAAAATAAATTCCCAGCTGTTCAGATTGAATGATTTAATGGCTATGACTTGACAGACTCAGTGCAGTGTGTGCTAAATGACAGTAAAGTGGAGTCATTTACAGCTTACAGGTTGGTATGTCAGGGCCATACTGGAGTAGACAGACTCGGTGGGCTCTTAATATGCTGTTTGCTTGGGTAGTCATATAGGATGATGTCCAGCTGAACTATCTGCCATCTCTATATTGTTACCAGTCGTGGTGCTGATGCCCGTCAGTGCCCGCTGTACAGTTGGAGTCCTGGCCTCCTCCAGTGTCAGAGACCCTAAAGACAGGCTGACGTGTTCAGCACACCAGTAGGACCTGATGGAGTCAAATGGAGGATCGATGAGATACATCTGTCAAGTTTTAATCTCTAAATGTATGCTTTTGTATAAGTAATATGTATTATAATAATCATATATTTGATGATCTTAAAGAGGTATTTAAAATCCCAAAAGTAATAAAGATCCAATTAAGTCAAATAATTGAATACCCTGATTAACAGGTGCACAGTCACAAAAACTGCAAAATTATTACTCTTTTTAAGGCATAATATTTGCTCTTCACAGATCGTTTAACATAATAAACTTCATTGTAAAAATAATAATTGAAAGGTGACTATCAGCACTATGACAACTGTGTTTCTTACATTTAACATTGATAACACAGAGACAGCCAATGGATTCTTTAAAGTCACAGTTTTATTGCCAGCTTTCTTAACGTTTTATATTCCCTGATATCTGAACGTGAGAGTGTCAAGTATGTGATTTGTAATAATCTGTAATCGTAATACAGCAAAAAAACAAACTTGAATACGAGATCCACAGGCAGGAAACTCACTGGAGCTGCTGGTGTGTTGAGGACAGACATGAAGAGCGCAGAATATCTGACAGACATCAGCAAACAAAGAACTGAGGCTGATCTGCAGACAGAAGGGGGGACAATGGAATATTAGGAATACTTAAATAAATAAATAAACGTGGATAAATAGCAATGAAAGTAATAAAACACACTTTAGGGTTGTGTATTATAGAAGTACAGATTTAACTCTGACAGTTTATTCAACGTTTAAAATTGTAATACGTTTATAGCCCGTCTTTAAGGTGACCTGTTAAAGGTAGGTGACTATTTCATTTGGACATTCGAGTAAACACCAGCAGTCAAACATTTGTTGTAATCTGACTGACTTAATCAAGTAGAGCCCACACTTAAGTCCACGTCAATCCATTAAAATTAGGCGGACACAAATTTGTATTGTTATGTTCATTTAAATTTTCTTCAGATGTTGTTTAGTAACGATAAATATCTCATATCCAAACTTTTATTATCATTATTTTTTCAGAACCGCTAATTGTAAATGACTGTGGTAAAAATACACTGCAGTCTTAATAATGCACTCGACAGAATGCTATGGTGTAAGATATTGACACTAGTAGACTATCGTCGCAGAGGTATTTCATGAATATACACTCCGTCTCTTACAGTCACTTTATCTTGACCGTCCACCTTTAGAAATGACTCCCACCTTTCTTTTTACGTATCCATAAGGCAATTGGCTACAGTTGAGCATGAATGACAAATACTGTAACACCGATTAGCGATTTGTTAACTAAAAAGGTGATTGACCGCAAAGTTTAAATTTTCGATTGGCTGATCAGTGCCTGACGTTTGCAAATTTAATATATGATTGGCTGAAGTCAAAAATGATATTCATGCCCATTTTACTCCGGTCTGCAGCAATATCTACTAGCAGTTGTAGACCCGCAGTTTTAGACCCGGAAGTGAAGTTACCATTTCTAGGCCAGGCGAAAGCAACGCCTCCTTTTATTGAACACAAGTCTCAGCTTTTAGCTCGAGTGCAGCATTTTCGAGCACAAACAAAATATGACAGAAAATAGCACGGTATTGTTATTATTATTATTATTAACTAATTATAAAACTGTACATTTTGCAAAATGTTTTATAAAACAGTTTGAAACGTTAACGTTACGTTTACATGTATGTAATCTTTGGCTGGCGAGCTAATTGTTAATGTTTGCAGCTCTGGTTACGGTGGTTTGCCTCGTAAAAACTGGGGAAATCGAGACTTAATGTTGCATTGTCAGCAAAATACGATAAAAATGTATTTTGCCCAAAGTTCAATGTATGTTCTTGATGAACGGAAATTAACTTAAATTAAGGTCTTTTAAGTTCCGTTTTATTGTTTCTTATATATTTTATAAATTGTATCCATCCAGCCATATTCCTGTTCGGTTAAGCAGTGAACATTAAGTCTTTAAATGAGAAAGTAATCTAGGGATAAGCTTCAAAACTCTACACCACTTTATAAGAGGAAGAGGAAGAGGACCAAAGCCGAGCTCTCCAGGACATCATTGATGAAGTCGAAACTGAAGATTTAATTTTGGCAAAAGAACCCTTTTAATGTATTTTTCAGTTTAGGGATGATATGGAACTTTTCACTCAGGAATGTCGGGATAAAATGAAACTTATAGTAAACTGCATACAGTATATAATGAATCAGTAGAATTACTGTCTGTTGCTACATTGATTGTTACTTGTATTTTATTGTGCATGAATGCTCTGTTGATTTCAGTTTATAATACTTTGATTTTTCTGTTTTCCTTTGATGGTTTGTAGTTTTTGAAAATAATCAATTTAACTGCAAGTCTTTTTTTGGGTCTGCTGCTCATTTTGAAATATTGGTATTTGTTCTTTTTACTTATATTAATATTTTTAAAGTCCACTTAGTGCTATCTAAAGGCTCTTTTAAAATAATTTTAAAAAATATTTCATCACAGAACAAACACGAACATTAGTAAAAATGTCTCCTTTTGGAGATAATGTAGTGTTTTTTTGAGGGTTTCCTTGGAGGACAGAACATTATTTTGGCACAGCAGTGAAAGATTTGAGGTCTTGGACATTCTGAAGATGCTGCTGTGTGTATTTAATGGAATATTGTGTTTTTCTAAGTCCACTCAATGATAGTTTAGATAGCCAGCCTCACACTTCAGTCCTTCACAGATACAGTAGTTTTAATTTCTCTTTGAGAAGCTTGAAAGATAATTGTGCTGAATCTCAACTTTTTGATTACATTTTTTTCTATGTATGTACTATTGAGGGACTTTTTTTTAAATGAGATGGTCACTTTATTTTAACAAGCAATGTAAGTAACCTGTTTACTCTTCACCCTCAGATCACATTCTGTGTGTTTGTTTATCAAGCAGAACTGAATATTTTCATTTTCTACACAATCCTGTAATAAGTGTACAGTCGACACAGTGAGACACACAAACACACTCACCGTGCACACACACTACGGGTGCCGTCATTGGTTCCTCTGTGGATTGGACTGTTGAATCAACACAATGGCTGTACATGCTGGGGTCTTTGGCACTTGTCATCCCAGTAGCATGTGAGGTGTCACCAATGGTTTACCTGCTCCTCAAGATGGCTCTGTCTCCTTCTCCCTGTTCCAGTCACAGTTCAAGGTTGTCGAGATGACAAAAGTATTTTTTATGAGATGTTCAATATGTTGAAAAAATTGCCTGTGGCCAGCATCCAGTATAATGTTTTGTCTAAATTCTCCACTCCTCTTTTTGTTGCATTAGCGTCCATTATCATTTCTGGCCATGGAGTCTCCTCTCTCTGTGCAGGTCACATTGTGCACCAAGGATGTGTCATTAATTTAGACAAACGTGAAGGTCTTCACTCGCCTACTCTGTGTGGCCAGCAGTTGAGATGGGAGCTCTGGCTTATTTGTCCTTATTGTGCTAAACATGGTTACCTTCATCTTGAGGAGCTCCTGTCCCAGTTTGTGTAAAAGTAAAAGTTATTGCATATGGCGTTGTGGCCATGCAACTTATGTCATGTCCAGGGTAACCCTCACGCCTTAATTTCTCACAGGATTTCCTCCATCTGACTGCCCTTTGTTAATGAAATGACATCCTCTGCTCTTCTGTATCTCTGTGCTTCCCTTGAGCACGTTATTCATAGCTCTGGACTGGCTTATCATTTTTATGCAGATGATGTTTAGATCTGTTTCAGTGTTAAAAGTGACACTTCATCACAGCCTTCTCAGCTCACAACTTGCTTCAGTGAAATTAAATTAAAATTAAAACAAGAACTGAGCAAAACTCTTTAAAATTAAATTCAGCATAACTGAACTCCTGCAAAGTGGCACTAAAGTGCAACTTAAGAAAACAAACTCCTCTTGAGCCATTCTGGGTGATGATCTCCTCAGACATCCTTCTACTGCAAAGAATCTCGGTGTCACTTTGATTCCTCCTTTTCTTATTTCACCCATGTAAGCCACATTAAGAAACTGCCACCTGTGTCACCTTTCTTATGTTTGCTCATTCCTGTCCTTTTCTAATGGTGAGAATCTCGTCCCTGCTGTTATCACATCCAGCATTGATTATTGTAAGTCACACCTGGCAGGTGCCACTTCTAATCTTATATCACAGCGCCAGCTGATTCAAAACTCGACTGCAAGAGTCCTGACACGGACCACCGACAGCGAGCACATCCCAGCCACACTGAGAAAAGCGCTATATAAATGTAATGAATTATTATTATTATTATTATTATTATTATTATTATTATTATTATTATTATCCTGCTGCACCTTCACTGCTCCCCGTGTCTTACAGGACTGAATATCAAATTCTGTTACTGACCTGCCCACTGAGGTCCTCTCATTCTGTGCCCCCCACTGACCTGCACTCTGTGGGTGACAGCAGGGCCTTCAGCTGTATATAGCGCCCTGACTGTGGACTGACCTCCTGAATTAATGACATCAGCTGACTCCCTTCATTTGTTTTAACTCATTCGTTTAAGAGGACATTAAACAGACCTGACATTCTGCCCCTTCTTTCAGTTAACCCCTTCTATCTCTCCAGGTACTCGGGGTTTGCATTATCACAAATTATGTTATTTGTTCAAAAATGTGTTGTAGTATTATATGTTGTAATTTAGTCTGCATTATTGTCTTTTATTCTATTTGAATGTTTTGTATATCCTGTGTTTATCTTTATTTAGTGGAGATATTTGTAGTCAATGTTATATAGGTCTTTTTCTTTCTGAATTTTGGGCATAGGAAGGGTGCTATATAAATAAATTAGGGTTATTAATAATATTTTGTTTGGTGGCTTATAATAATAAGTGACAAAAACTAGAGCAGTTCTATGTAAGGCAATCAATAGCATAATTCAGTGTATAACAAGTATTGCAGTTTACTTCACATACGTGTTTAAAAATATTAGATTGGCTAAAATGTTTATTCTAAATTGGTTTAGAACAATATTGCACGCATGCATAGTACATTTTAGAAAACGTAATCACTTTTATTATTAACGTTTTACTAAAATCTAACGTGGAGCAAACATTGTAATTATGTTGTATATTTTGTTTCATGAATGTAAACGAAAAACTATTTTCAAATAACACAAATCTTAACGATTTTAATTTTGTCGACATGCTAAATGGTTCCCACAGACCCGAACACAACGTAAATGTTAACAGTGTATTTCACAGAAACAATCCGTATTGTTTAGTTTGATGTATGACACGACGTGATGGCAGAAACTCTCCGAACTTCACAAGGATGTGTATTATTTAGTTTGCTGTACTGTTTTTCCTTCTCAGTTTTATCTTTTAATTTCTGAACGGGTCCTTGACCCGACGTTACTTTCCGGGCTTTGCCGAGACCTGCCGAAACCTTCCAAAAGTTATCTTCCGATTTTCCGTCCTCAAACTGCGGTGACGTCAGTTCTGACTTGGAGACGACTTACTTGCCGAGACCTTCCGAAAGTAATGTTACAAAGTCACTCCTGAAACGTCACTTCCGGGTCTACAACTGCGGGTCTGAAAGTGCGGTGACGTATGGTGCTGTGGCTCTGCAAGTGGATGATATTGGTCGATTTCGTCAGTTTCCCGTCTGCTGAAGTGCTTTGGCTCAAGGCGTAAAAGCAATTGTTCGTGTTACAGCGATAAGGTGCGCTAAGGCCAGTTCAAATCCTAATTGGGGCTCGCATATGTTGAAATAAGGATTTTGTATAAAACAGTTAAGTAGTACTTGTCTGTAAGTTAACAAATATATTTTGGAGACATTATGAACGATTTACATGGAGCACCTTTTTCCTCGGTGTGGAATCGTGTCCACCTAGAATCTGTAACAAATTAATGAGCATGTTTTGCGTAAAGTAGCACGTATTATAATAATCCAGAATCTATTCTACGCCATGTCGATCATATCAGAGAGGCTAAGAGACGCTTCACTAAAGCCGACGTGGTCATTACACCAGTATATGCGCAAGACATTCCTCATTAAACGTTTTTACTATTCAGTGATTCCCAGATCTGTAGCTGATTTGTATTATTGATTTCCATAAAGCAATGTGAGTAAAAGCGTGTTCTGCATAACTAATCACAACTGTCTTTAAAACAGAATCAGCGCCATCAACAGTGACTTCTGCAATTTTAGGAAAGCCTCGGGATTTCTGCGTTGAGACAAAAAAGTTGTAAAGAAACTTTGCGAATTCATCCAGATGTGAACGTAAAGATCACTCAAGTACTGAGAAGAAGGAGCAGCTGGATAAGCACATCTAGAGCCAAGCTTTCAAAAAAGCATCTGACTTTGTCAGCAACATCCTTCCCTTCTGAATGTATCTTCCGAAGTGCAGCACAACAGAGTAAATCATTGACGTGAATAGAATTATTGAAAGACTAAGCTTTTATTGTTTCTGTATTCTTAAACCATCATCAGTCCCACAATCCCCCGCAGTCACTGTCACATTTAACGTTCCCTGCTCCTCACCTGTCGTGTTATCCAAAGCATCAACACTCAGTTTCATTCAAGGCTTTACCGTTCTTCCTTTCATAGACATAAAATATGACACACATTTCCTCTACATGTCCAATAATAATAGTAAACTGTCAAGAACGAGAAAGAACACAAGGTGGGAATATTCATGACAACAGCCTGGGCATCAGGGTGAGAATGTGCCTTGTCTCCCATTACGTGAGCTCGTCTGCCATCCCTCGGTTACACTGGCACACGTTACACTCGGGGGCCAATGCCATGGAGAATACCAACAATGTACACCTTCAGAAGTGGAATAAATCGACTGTATAAGAAGAACATTTCAGATAAACGATGAATTTCGTTAATCATAAACAATGCAACATAACTATTATATGTGTTGTTACTTTTTATTTATACTCACCAAACGTTACATATCTACATGGGAAATGAACATGGGTAATATGTTTATAATCATTCTCACTAAAATACACTGTCAAAATATATTAATGAGCAAATTGAGACAGATTAGCCTTTAGGAAATATAAAAAAGCGTGTGCGCTGTCATTTAGGACACAATGTATTGTTAACGTGACGCACTCTCTACTGACACGATGTCACAAAAAAAAAGAAACAGCACAGTCCATGCAAACTCAAATCCTCCTTGATGTTTGACCTCATGATTAATTGTCAATATCAAATCAGTAAAGTCATTTTAAGAAGATGACAAGTCTGCTATAGTCAGTTTAATCAACGCTCCTTTTAAAAAGTTTACTTATACAGAATATAAAACAGAATCTCAATGATACGGGACTCGCGAGTAGTAACGAATAATATGTGACACTGAGAAATTATAATTCCTAATAACGGGAACAACTAAAAACTACGACTTCGTAAAACAGACACTGTAAGTGTAGGCATTTCAATAAATAATTTAGGAGACTTGTGTGTGCATTTCAATATCGATTTAAGAACCACGTAGGCCACCTGTTGTACTATAAACGGTAGCTCAAGCAGCACTTAACAGTAAATAGTCTAACAGGACAATGACTGACTGAAATGAAGAGACTGCGCCGCTACAATAAAGGTTCACACTGTCATTCTGCATGTTTAGAAGGCGCTGATTGGCTGAAACTGTTTATAGCGAATTGTCCCAAGTTGGAAGTGCCGTATAGCGATCAGACACGAGAAGACACATTGAGGCATGCTGGACAGTAGTTTGTTTTTCTACAATACAAATTCAGTACGACACCAGGGTCTCCAAACACACAAATATGAAGCTTATTACGTTTTACAGTGAAACTCTTTACATACACAATATAATTAGGGGCGTGTGCCCCCTGTCCGACTACGGTGGCCGGCCCAACCTTCCCTCGATAGCTCGATTCGCTCGCTATCCGTCAAAGCTGAAAATATTGTTAAAAGGAGGAATTGAAAAAAAATCCTTTCACAAGAGGAGGACCAACAACGCGGACCCCTGGTGTTTTACTGAGAGACAGTGACAATACCATTCAGCCACCTAATTGGGATAATTAACGAGCTCCGCACAACTGAACTACTATTACTGTTCTTACTGCGGCGGATGTAGAAATATGTTGTTTGACATATGCACGTTAAATTGGTTTAATTGACATGAGAGTATCATTGTTGTATTCTTCTAACGAAGACGAAAAAATTATATTTATAGATGTGTACTATATGACGTACAGTTTTGAACAAAATTAAGCGTTCCATAAAAAGGTTGCACGATTTACTTAATCTTTTTATATATATAAAGTTGATATGTGACAATATATCTTTGACACTATGTATCAGACAAAGGAAATCACAGCAATCCACAAGATCAATAATTAATTCTCATTAACTACCTGAATTGTACTTTAACCATATCAACTGAGTTGTGTCATGTCAATACGAATTACAAAATATAACTAGTGAGTGAAGTGTCAGATAGACTCTCAAAATATAGAGGTCAATGCCTTTCAGTGTGCTGAGGCTTCACAAAGATTCAGTAACCAGTGACCATGTCTGCTCGAAGCCCGTCATGATCCAGTCTCGGTACTACGCATGTCTGAGGCTTCGGAGCCCCGTTCAAAGCCCGTCATGACGCAATCTCAGTACTCTGCGCAAAGCTTCGACTCATTATTTATTCATCGAGCTCCCATTTGAAGTACATATGGCATCAACAGAGTTGAAAAACTCGACAGAATTCCCATGGAAATGAATGTTTGTAGATGATCAATACATGTTAAATGATTGTGCCCAATAATACTTTGTGGCAAAAAATAAAATTATAAATTATACATCATACAAACGGCGACTTGTTGAATGCATAATGCTGCAAAGAAGACTTTAGTAATACGGGTGACGACACATCTCTCACTATAATACTCTCATAAATATCCATTCTTCGCCTCATGCAACTTTTTCATGCAACACTGAACGTATGTCATATAGTATCCATCTCTATAGAATTGTTTTCGTCTTCATTACATGCATACATTAAAAAACATACAGTACATTATATAGAGCCACTCTGCTGAAAATAGTAGTGGTGCAGCGGTAGCGTTACCGCTTCATTATAAGACTTGCGTGAGTTCGGGTCCCACGTCCACCCCCTGTGAATTATTAACCAATAATTTTTTCATTAAACAGCAAATTCCAACGTGGACCGGGAGCGAGCAAGGTGAGAACACTAGTAAAGATATATCAAATGGAAATGGGCATCTTGTTTTATGCCTATAACAAAAAAAAAATATTTTGAGTAACGATTTCAACTGTTTTTGTAGTTGTCGATGGCAGGTTTAGCGGTTTAAATTTTTAAATATTAAATTGATAAGGTGGAATGTGTTCTTACTTTGAGTGTTAATGTGTTAGTAACTGGGATTGCGCCTCTATTACTGGAAGGAATGATACAGACTGGACAACTATATGTTTTAGGAAATGTTTTATTATTGCACTGTGCTGTGACTAAGACAACGTTTTACTGATCGCCTGTTCGGACCTTGAAGATGTGTTCACGAGGGAGGGAGGGATGCTGCTGTTAAAAGCAAATGCTTTTTCGACAGCAGGTCCAGATGTGTTTATCCCGCTGCTTTTTGTTGCCTCAGCTCTCAAGAGCATCTTTAATGCCGACCTTGATACGTGCACTGCTCACATTGGAGTGTCCCGTGTGTGTCTGTGTGCCGGTGTGCCGGTGACTGATCTGCGCCGTGTCTCTCAGCCTCTCTGATGTGCTCCGGATTGACACCTTTGAATGTTTGGTGCAGCAGAGCAAATTCAACCTGACCTGCCACAGTGGGTTTGTTATCACCTTATTCAATGGAGGGGTTCATGGACGTCAAATGGCAATGAATAGAAGATGGATTAATGTGTCCCAGCCTCACTAGGTCACATGTTCTGGGCCTGCACCAAATTAATATTATTCTGGACAAACATTTTTAATTACCTTTCAGACAGCCTTGGACTCACAATCCCTCCAAACCCATTAACAGCTGTGTTTGGTGTTCTATCACATGGGTTTAAAGTGGAGAAGGACAAACAAACTGTGATTGCATTCACTACACTTTTGGCACGCAGACTTATTCTGCTAAACTGGAAGAACCCAAAGTCTCCTCTTTTAAGTCAGTGGGAAACCGATGTGTTATATTATTTGAAGTTGGAAAAAATCAAATACTCAGTTAGAGGATCCGTACAGACTTTTTTCAAAACATGGCAGGATCTAATCAGTAATATTTTAAAATAAGTTCATAAGGCACAGAGAATTTATTAATTTAGGTATGTTTACAAGCCTTAAATTTAACGCTGTTTGGCTTGCTCTCTCTCTCAGGGGTGGGGATCGATCTGTTCTTAACTTAATTTTTCTTTTTGTAAAAACTTGATTGCTCTGTATGGATTGTAATAAAAAAGAAAAAAAAAAAAAAGAAGATGAATTAATGTAAATATGTGAGCTGCCGTCCGCAATTAGACATCGAACTTTGATGGCGATTTTCAGTGAGGATGATTCCCGAACAGATCTCTTATGCGATCCTTCCACAGTATCTCTCAAAATTATTTAGTTCAAATTATTTATAAAGATTTCACTCCTGATTATTTTTTTTTTGATTATTAATTGTGATGAGTTTTTTTTCATTCGGATCGAACTCGGGCTTGCACTACGCTCAGAATTTGAAAAGCAACCACCTTAGTTAGTTGAGCCACTGACGGCGTCTTTTCTTTGCAGCAAACTCGTTACTTTTGTGCTCCACAAAATATTGTAAAGTATTAATAAATGAAATATTTCAATACTTGATCGAATAATAACAACTGCGATTTAAGGATTTCACCTTTTCTTTCTCAAATGTGCTTACCTATATCATGGCAAAGTATAGGGTGTGGCCGTTCATCCCGGCCAATACCCCCAAGCCGCCAGGTGGAGCCCTCCCTGCAGTATGGAGGTTCCCCAAAGACCAGCAGGGCATCATGGACATTGGAGTTGTTATACACAGCCCTGCTGGATACCATGGGGGCCTCTAGGAGACGCTGCAGGGAGGAACAACGGTTATTTACCCTACGCCCCGGAAGTGCGTCCGAGTCACATGGACAAGGGGAATGACGTGCTTCCGGGGTGAAGAAAAGGACTTTTTACCTGACCCAGAAGTGGTAAAGGATCACATGGACTGGGGATTGGGAACACTTCCGGGTCAGGGAATATAAAAGAGACTACGAAACACCAGAGCGTTGAGCTGAGCTGGGTGGAAGGGTGGCAACGCGTCTGGGAGTGGTGGAGAGTTTATTGTATTGTGGAATTTAATGAGTATTGTGGAGAGGAGGGTGCTTTGTGCACTGTGGCAGTTAAATAAAGTCAACATTTGGACTTTTATCTGGTGTCTGGAGTCTTGGACAGGGGTTCAAGGGAGCGATGATACTGCCCCCTATCTGTCACAAGGGATAAACCTTTATTTTCCGTCTACTCCGTTTTAATTAAGTCAGACCAAAGAAAACATTTAAGGCTATTAAATGTGATCTCAAGAAAAGATGAAGGTTAATTATAATACTAATAACAGGACCGATTATAATGATACAGTGCAAAAGTAAATACTAATTGAAAGAGCCGGGAATCCATGAGTGAGGCGTCTTATTTTGTTTAACTCTTGCTATCGTATAGTGCATTCTGCCTGTCGGCGTTAGTATATATAAAAATACAAATATTTATTTCTATTTTTAAGACATCAGACACTAGAAGTTGCTGACGAACACTTCTCTAAGTTGTCATTCTGTAGCAGCGAAAAAATAAAAGCAATAAGAGTTATAACAGACGTCATTGAAGTGGATCATGAGTTTGTGTAATGTTAGTGAAAATGGCCAGGAGGGGTCACTAGAGGGGTGAGTGTCAAATGCTTCGAGGCTTCGATACGATTTCCGACACAATTGCTTCAAACGTTTTGATGCTTCGTGAGGCTTCACTCTGCCCATCACTAGTAGAAGCGTCACTCAGGGCATTCAGCCAATCCTAGAGCAGCTTACTGACCACGTGCCGGGGGAAATCACGCAATCGCTGTGTTAGGGCTCGTTTATACTTCACGCTCAGAACGTGTGCGCGCCCGCATCATGGCTGCCACGCGTCCTCTGAGCAGGTCCTCAGAAGTTAACGTGACGCGTGCGCGAGTTGCAGTACCAGCAAAAAGTCGGGGTGCGCAGTGTGCTAAAAGTCAGAACGTGACGTCAGAGTCTCTGTTTACTATCTACATGTGACAGAAAGCCGCTTTGCAGATCCTACAGAGATCGATGTGCGTGCTTCGCTGTCTGATGAACGGTTCGATGTGGTGACATACAGATGCATTCGTGGTGCTTTTATATTCAAGCGTCGCATATTCCCGATCGTAATGACACGATACATTTTAAAAGTCTCACATACTATCTGCTGTGCCGTCTTTTTTATTTTTTTTTTTTTGCAACTTCAAAATAGCAACATAATGTATAGCGCTGTATTTGAGCCACTGAGAAAAAAAATTAAAGGACACAATGCGTAGCAGGAGCGTCCGGGGCAGCATGCGTCACGTCGCACGAAGTATAAACTCGGCCTTAGTGAGCGGGCGGTGGTGGGACAATTGTATCCGGCTGCAGGTCGCAGACTCGGCCTTCCGTGCCTCCAGCCTTCCACGCCACGCCCCCAGCATTCGCGTCAGTCCTCTGTCACATCGCTTTCGTTGAAGAACTAGTAACATTGATTTACCATGTAACCCTAAAAGACGATGTTAATATGACTTCCTGCAATCATGAGGCAAGAATCCAAGTTTCTCTTTATGGTATTACTCTCGTATTTACTTTTAGAAACAAAAACAGTTTTATAATTTATGAGTCAGGATTCAATATAATTAAAAGAAAGAAGGCATAACATATTTTGATATTAAGGAAACACCATACTAAATACAAATGTGGTTGCTCTAACTGCTATTATAGTGAATTCTATCATTCAAAATATTTGAAATTATTTTGATGGTACTTTTGTACAAACGGCATGTCTGACATTATTTCTGGAACCTCATTCAATAAAGGAAAATTCCGTTAATGACATTAATTTATTATGTTACAAAATAAATGATGATCAATAACACAACAAAGCAATCAACAGGCATGAAAATGAAGGTCTAAACTTTCGAGTGCTCAGTAAAAGCTGAGAAACTTTTAAAATTGTTTATATTGAACACTTTTTTAAATGATCCAGCTTATTAGGGTTACAGTTCATACCTTCATTTCCATTGTCTGTCTTGAATTGGGTTTTCTTAATTTTGTTCTACGCTGCTGCTATAATGTTCATAAATTTCAAGTGGAGTTATTAAACTTTCAAACATTTACCTATTTTTTTTAATTTTAATGCATAATTGTTGTCCCTGGGACCCTAACTTATAAGTATGTGCTTATCAAAAAAAGTGAAGCAAATCTCTTAAATTGCTTAATAGATATTATATCGTTTGTTTAAAGAAATGTAAAAATCTGCATCATTGAAAGCTGCACTTCCATTAACTGTCTTTTTTATTTATTTTGGAACTGAACTAACAGATTTTAAATTTAACTTTAAAAATGTTTTGTTTGGGTCGATGCAATAATTACAAATCAATTTTTTAGTGATTTTAATTCCTTTAATCGCCATATACCATTTCTTGTACTGCATTAGGAATTTGTCATTTGTCACATATCCCAACTTACTCTCCAAATGGAGATATACTTTTTTGTCATTAAGATTACCGTTATTAGGTCATCGGTTTCACTGCCTGCTCAGATTCATCTCTTCCCACAGTGTGTTCAGCTGTCTTTGACCACTTTGAGCCTGCGTGTGTCGTCATCGTCTCTTTTGTCTGATTTGGTGCAACGCCTGAATCCTACAAATTGCCCCCTGGACAGCAGTGTCCCCTCTCGATTACTTAAGGGGTTTTTGATTCTGTCAGACCAAGTATTGTTACCTTAATAAATGTCAGCTTGATTTCTGGTTGTGTTCCTGCTGCCTTGAAATGCACTGTGGTGGAGAAACGTATTAATAAAACAAAATAAGGACCCTCTAACGTGTCAAGTTTCAGGCCAATTTCTAAGCTGCCTTTTTTATCTAAAGTCTTAGAAAAAGTTGTCCTTACTCAAACATTTCTAGATGAAAATAGTATTCTAGAAAAATTCCAATCCAGATCCAGATAGTTCTTGCAGCACTGAAACCTCCTCGTTAAAGGTTCACAGTGACCTCTTCCCAATTACTAATGCTGCAGATTCTGCCATTCTTGTATTGCTAGATCTTACCTCAGCTTTTGATGCCGTGGATCTTATGATTCTGATATCCTGCCTTGAATAGTATACAGTCGTCCAAGGTAATGTCCTGAAATGGTTTAAATCTTATCTAAGAAATAGGAGCGTTTCTATTCATTTGGGTGAGTTCTCATCCTCTGTAGCTCCTCTTACTTGTGCTGTTCTATCCTTGGACCAGTTCTCTTTTTGACAGGCGTGTTACCTTTAGGCTCCATTGTTAACAAGTATGGCTTCTCTATACTGATGACACTTAAATATATTTGCCACTAAAATCAAAGCGAGAAAATACAGATCCTCCATGCGTGCTTGAATGATATAAGTGTGGCCATATTTCACCAATACTGACCTCACTTCATTGGCTTCTGGTCCATTTCAGAATTGAATTTAAAATTCTATTTCATGTTTTCAAATGTTTGAATGGATCAGCCCCATCTTGCCTCTTGGAACCTCTTCACTTGTATGTGCGGTCTACTAGCCAGAGGCTCTTAGTTGTGCCAAGGCCGAGGCTGAAGCAAAGGAGGAATCGGGTGTTTGCTGTGGCTGCTCCTTTTCTCTGGAATGGCTCACCTTATTATGTCAGGTCTGCTCCAGCACAGGCCATTTTTAAGTCATCATCAAAGTCTTATTTCTTCTTGCTGCCATTTGACCCTGCAAGAGGTTGACATTGTTTGTATATGTTGGCTCCTGTACATTCATGATTAGAAATATGTATGTATGTGTATTTTAAGTTTATCTTTTATGTAATGGTTGGTTATTCTTGCAGTTTTGTGCTGTGTACATACGGTGTATTTGAACTGCTTCTTTACCCTTTCTTGTACCGCACTTTGGTTCAGTTCTGGCTGCTGTTGTAAATGTGCTTTATATATACAAATTGCCTTGCCCTGCTTTATAAAACATTATTTTAATACATAACACTAAGAAGTGCATATCTGAGACAATGGACTGTAAAGATGAAGTTGGTTTGCAATATTTATTACAAAAAAGTTAAAGAATATATAAAATACAGAACAACAATTTTGGGTTGTAACTGAACAATGTATGTTTGTTACATTTTCTCACAAAACACAGTCATTTTCCTTTTTCCCCTCACGTTATCTAAAACAGATGCATGTCTTCCATATGTGAAAAAAATATGTCTAAAGACATATTCCCTCTCCTCTTCTTCTGGAAATTCAGCTAGCAAATCAAATTTCTGAAGGGCCTCCTCAATGTCGTCTTTGTCCATTGACAGTAATGAAGGGAGTGAGACTCGGCCCCTGAACACAGAAACATTCTCAGCACACCACTTCTCTGCCTCGGTGAGATGCTGAAGGATTCTGTGTTGCTGTAATATGTTTTATTAAAAGAAAGAAAGAAAGAAAGAAAGAAAGAATATTCTTTACATGGTCATCATAAAGCTTATAGCCTTTTCCTCCACATTTACAAGTAATGTAAGGAAAGTAAAAAAAATATGTACAGTAAATTTAATTTGTTATACATTATTAACATTACTGCTTTCGATCACAGACTCTACAAGTCTTCAATGTTTCTTATCTTACACTATTATTAACACACACAGCACACAATGTATTTCAAATGTTTTAAGGCCGTTAAGAGTTGTACTGGCACTCCAGTTTGTCAGAAGATGTAAAACAGGCTGTTAGTCTTTTTGGCTTTGACTTCTGGTATTTCTGAATGGATGAATAGTAATTTTCTCAAACTAAATAAAGAGAAAACTGAAATTTTAGTAATTGGCAATAATGGATTCAATGAGGTTATCAGAAATAAACTTGATGCACTAGGATTGAAAGTTAAGACGGAAGTAAAAAACTTAGGGGTAACCGTTGACTGTAATCTGAATTTTAAATCACATATTCATCAGACCACTAGGACAGCATTTTTTTACTTAAGAAACATAAGTAAAGTTAGACCTCTTATATCACTGAAAGATGCTGAGAGATTAATTCACGCTTTTGTTTTCAGTCAGCTAGATTACTGTAACGCACTCCTCTCAGGACCACCCAAAAAAGACATAAATCAATTGCAACGAGTGCAGAATGCAGCTGCTAGAATCCTAACTAGAAAAAGAAAATCTTATCACATTTCTCCAGTTTTAATGTCACTACACTGGTTACCTGTGTCATTCAGAATTGACTTTAAAATTCTGCTTATGGTTTATAAAGCCTTAAATAATCTCGCCCCTTCTTATATATTGGAATGTCTGACACCTTATATTCCAAATCGTAACCTCAGGTCCTCAAATGAGTGTCTCCATAGAATTCCAAAAGCTAAACTTAAAAGAAGTGGTGAGGCGGGCGGCCTTCTGCTGTTATGCACCTAAAATCTGGAATAGCCTGCCAATAGGAATTCACCAGGCTAATACAGTAGAGCACTTTAAAACACTGCTGAAAACACATTACTGTAACATGGCCTTTTTATAACTTCACTTTAACGTAATACTGATACTCTGTATGTTCAATTCTTCATAATAACTATTTACAGTGGATCCAAAATCCATACTGACCCCTACTCTCTCTTCTGTTTCTTTTTCCGGTTTCTTTGTGGTGGCGGCCTGCGCCACCTCCACCTACCCAAAGCATCATGATGCACCAACATTGATGGACTGAAAGCCAGAAGTCTACGTGACCATCATCATCAGGTCCTTCCATGAGAACCCTAAATACAAAGAGGACTGTTTCATTTATGTTAGGTAGATTGCCCAGAGGGGACTGGGCGGTCTCTTGGTCTGGAATCCCTACAGATTTTATTTTTTTTCTCCAGGCTCTGGAGTTTTTTGTTTGTTTTTTCTGTCCACCCTGGCCATCGGACCTTACTTATTCTATGTTAATTAATGTTGACTTATGTTTATTTTTTATTGTGTCTTTTATTTTTCTATTCATTTTGTAAAGCACTTTGAGCTACATTTTTTTTGTATGAAAATGTGCTATATAAATAAATGTTGATTGATTGATTGACTTCTACTGGTTAACGATTAACAGTCGGCATCTTAGACAAGCATGAAGTCTTTTTATACATTAGATTCGCTATACCATAGGCATTGTAAGCCAGCATCAACAACATGCAATTGATCTTTCTTATGGAAGTTTCTAAAGTGATGTGTCTGTAGCTGCTCATCAGTGCCCTGTGCTGGATGTTGGAGAAGGGAGGCTGATGTTTCTTCTAAAAGAGAAGACCTGAAACCTGCAGAACGCAGTGCTATGGAGCAGAATAGCAAGACTTTTTTTTTCATTTCAGATGTAGTGCCAAGTCTTTACTCTGTCTTCTCATTAATGGCTCAATAAAGTCTAAACCTGAAAACAGAGAAAATAATATGTACCTAAGGAAATGTTAAAAAAGAACCAAAATAATAAGCACAATAAATGAGGCTGTCCTGGCTGTCCATTATTTCTGTACCTTCTAATTTTTTGTTTGGTTCTTGGCCTTCATTTAGAAGGGCGTTTGCTCGCTCAGCATATTGTAGAAGGTGACAAAAATGGGAACCAGCAACCAGATATAATCCTCCATCTACAAATACTAAAATGAAAGTAGAGAGGACTAAAGTTGAGACACACCTCATTAAAATTGAAGGGGGCCTCGAGGATGAAATACAGAGACACCACAAAATAGTCCTTTGGAAACCTGGACACAACATTAAATACAGAAATACTCAAAAATGATAGTTACAATATGAAATGGTCATCCCAGCCAACACAGGGCACAAGGCAGGAAACAAACCCCATGCAGGGTGCCAGCCCACTGCAGGGCTCACACACACACACACACACACACACACACCAAGCACACACTAGTGAGGCCCTAATACAAGGGGTAAAAAAAAAATTATCAAAAAAAAAATTAAATACTGACATACAGTAAACTGTTGACAATGACTGTTAAACAAAAACAACAATGGAAATGGCCACTTGTTACACACCCTGTGTTACATCTGTAAATAGTAAAACCTGTCAAACGATGGAAAATGCTCAGCTTTTTAATCTGTATTTTAAAACGTTCCAGTTCAGAAATCTAAACGTCAGTATTGTCTACAATCACACACTCCTGGCATACACACACACACACACACTACCTGTGTACTCGACACTGTGGTCTTCATGACTCTGAAGGCAGGCAGCAGGATGCTGTAGTCTCTGTGCTTTTTACAAAGAGGGCACTTGGATTCATTTGGATATTTAATCAATGTAATCAGCGTTGTTTTTATATTCTCTGCCTTTATGGAGAAATGTGACTGTGGAAATCAAGACAAAAATAATATGGAATACTAATTTGGCAGAAAGCGCTAACGTGCTTTTATAAATAAGCTAACTTAACTACAGAGAAATCAAGTTAATAAGATATTTAACATATGTTAATGACGACGATAAACATAAATACCTTTCATATTGTACACTAACACTGCAGATTCTCTACATAACATCTCATAAATAAGTGAAAAAGTTAATATAGATGAAATAATATGGCAAATATTAAAAAGAAATAATACAAGAGGTAAAAAATAATTAAAACAATATGCTTAAAAATAGGATATGTCAGTAATGACGATAAACAGAGAACACTTGGATTCACTATGCAGTATATAATCGTACATCTCATTAGTTTTGTTTAATGGATCTAAAGTTTCTTTAAATATACTGAGCTGTTTATTCTGTGAGTCCATACCTGGTGTTCTGCTGTGCCATTGTTCTGTGGCGGAAAACATTTTCAGCTCCTTTTCTTTTTCAAATTGGAAAAACTGTAGAGCAGCTCTTGTCCTTCTCTTTCTGCGGACTGTGGAAGGCAGGAGGCGTGGAAGGCCAAGTCTGTGACCTGCAGCCGGACCCTTCTCTGGTGGGAGGTTGTTTTGTTTTGTTTCGTTTCGTTATGTCTTCTTACACTATATATACATATACATATATATATATATATATATATATATATATATATATATATATAGAGGGAGAGAGAGAGTGACACACAATACCAGTCAAAAGTCTGAATACACCCAAAAATGTTAACTTTTTTTTATAAAGAAATTCATAACATTTTTACGAAGATACCAGTAAACAGTATCAGAATGATTGCCCATACATCATAAGTGTTGCTGATTGGTATGACTGCTTTAAGTGAATGAAATGATTTTGAATTTGCTATTCATATTCAGCTGCAGTGCCCCATTTTCAGCTGCCATGCCTTCAGCGTCCTGATGGTCAGCTCCCTTAGCTTGTCCTTAATGAGTCCTCTTTACATGTTCATTGATTATTAGAGAAACCTGCTGTTCTGTTCACTTGCATTGCAAGGTCCTGGCATTCCTGACGTTGAGTTTTAGGTTCAGAAATCGCCCAAATGAAAACACCTTCTCAAGAAACAAGTCCGTGTAGCCCTTTTTTAAAATTATTTATTTTTTAGAATGAAGGCTACTCCATGCAACAAACTGCCAAGAAACTCAACATTTTATACAGAGGTGTCTGTTACTGTCTGGGGTTTGCTGCCGGAGACATCACCACTGATCACCAAAGATGAAAGTGTATCCTGAGCAAATTGTGGAATCCAGCAGCACCTACAGCAGCATATTGGTTGAGAGGACATCCCGCTTACCCAGGCGCCAGCTAAAGGACTGTCTGGGGTGAAGGTAAATGATACAGGGTAACAGGGAAAGGAAGGAATGTCAGGAAATACCACAGAACGTGAAATCAAAAGAGAGGCAGTAGGGTGGCATGGTGGTGCAGTGCTGCCTCATAATAAGGAGATGAGGAGGTCACATCTGGTGTGGAGTTTGTATGCTCTCCCCATGTCCATAGGGGTTTCTTCTGGCAGTCTAAAGATATGCAGGTTAGTTGAATTGGTGACCCCAATGTGTGTGTGTGTGTGTGTGTGCATTTGCTCCATGATGGGCTGATGTCCCATCCAGGTGTTGTTCCTGCCTTGTGCCCTATTACTTGTAGGATAGGCTCCAGCTGCCCCAACAACCTGCCCTGGACATGCAAGTTAGGAAGATGAGTGGATGGTTAGAAAAGAGATAATATAATGGAACTACTGTAGCTGTACTACCTGTCTGAGACAAGCTGAAGTCCAAGTAATTAATGAAGATCTAAGCATTGTGGTTTGAAGTTCACCATGCAATGTGTTTGTCTCGGTTATATGCCATTTGGTATGGGGTTTGTAAAAGGAGTGTTAATGTTTGTGATGCGCCATGTGTTGGAATAACAAATGCAGTATATTTTATTGCTACCAATGCTTGTGATGCACCCTCTGTTAGAATGGCAGTGCACAAACACTGATATTTACATTGGCTAACTGTTATAAAATAATGGATAGAATTATACCAGACTGCAGTTGGGTAGCTTGCAGATTACTAATAATTTGAAGTGACAGTTCATGTGTAAAAACATGAAGTTACAAACGTCCTGTTTATTTCTCTTATTACCATTAGATAACTGTGCAGATTATGCTTTACACAGTTGAATACGGCAGTTGACTGCAAGTCCTTTTGCTAGAATTCTGCTTATATAAATACAAACAATGGGTCTGTCCACGTAAAAGCTCCTGTTTCAGAAAGGCCACTATTTTTAACCACATATTTACCTGAAGTCAAGTTTATTATTCTTTGCATCCCTTGGAAACCTTAATAAACTTTAAAAATACTAAAATTAAATTTTAGGACAACACAGCTTTTAGCTAATCAGACGAGTTTAATGTGACTGACTAGTCCCCTCTCGTCTTTCTTTCTTTCTTTCTTTCTTTCTTTCTTTCTTTCTTTCTTTCT